>JAGDYQ010000266.1:188224-297989 GCA_021962125.1 Bulinus truncatus
TCTCTAAATATGTTCCACAAATCTCATAATATCAAATCTCAACAAAAAAAAATACATTGATAGTATGGTTTAGTCTCGTCATGAACATTTGTTTGTTCCTAAACCAATGAAGGCATATCTTTTACCACCTACTAAAGTAGGATCCTTCAGAGGTAAAGAAAACAATAAAGCTAATGTCACATAAAAAAATTATATTGGGATTTCCTTAATTATATAGGAGTAGACCTAAAATGAAGTATGTTTTTACAAAAACAATGAAGTCAGAATTTTTACCAACTACGAGTCATAAGTCGGCTCCTTCATATGTAAAGAAGAACAATAATTCTAATGTCACATACACAATTTGCAGTAAAGTTTCCTTAATTATGTGGATTAAAAATGAAGTACAATGTTTTTCCAAAAACAATAAAGGCAGACTTTTTCCCACCTACGATTACATGTAGGCTCCTTTATAGTTAGAGAGAAAAAAATTAACAACTCAAATTGATTATTTTTTTAAACATGATTTGATATTTTTAACATGTAATAATTTAATACGTTAAATAATAATACAGGTACTAACCACTTCGCTTGTTCAATGCATTCTAAGAAACCGAAGTGTTTCATTCAATCCTCATGGGAAATACATCATATTTCCATCTCCAAATAACCACGTAAGACACATAAACAAAATTCACAATGAATATATATTATCAAAATGTACGAGTATCGACTGGGTTGTTTTCTTGTTTTTCTCATTCCTATCTCACCACCTAGAAGTGTGCACAGAAGTCTAGTTATAGTCACTATAGTGATCGTCAATTAGTCCTTTGCATTTATCTCTGAACCACTTTTGTCTAAATGTTTCTGTCTCCTGTCTCTGGAGCTGTTTGGAAACGTCTCATCTCGTCCACCCAATCAAAATATTCATTATTAACAACTTGCCCCATATTCCCAACTCTACCACTATTATGTCCATCTTGTCTTTGATGTCCGACCTGAACACTACAACTCTCTACTCCGTGACTCTGCCTGTCATGAAGATTCTGATTACTCTGGGCCCTATAATAGTTATATCTACCTGGAAAGGTTTTTCGTGGGTTTGGGAAAGTCTTACTTGTGTTTGAGTGAATACTACTTCTGTCAAGGTGTATCTGTTTTCTGGAATTTGATGGACAGTGCCTCGCGACGTGACCCCTCAAGTGACAATTAAAACATAAGATATTGGATAGTCTTTTAGGACATGTCTTAGACCTATGACCTACTCTTCTACACGAATAGCACACGAGGACAAATGGTCTTACACTAACTGTATGTACAGGCTTAGTGTCTTTGACTGGTAGAGATTCAATTCTGTCCAAAACAATTGGCGGTGTATTTACCGTCACAGTATGGCTGCCATTGACTGAGTTAGGTTTAGTTATGTCTATCTTAACTTGCTTTTCTAAGTTATCTGCAATTTTGCTAAATTTATTATTTAACATTTCTATACTACTTCTAATGTTCTCTATATTACTGTCAGTCTTTACTTCTAGCTCCGCCCTATGTGTTGAGTCGGTCAGTAATAGGTGTGATCTGATCTTAAGTGTTCTTATATCACTTTCTATACTGTTTAGTCTTTCAAAAATTGTCCTAAGTTGCTTTTGTGAAATGTCCGCTAAGTGTTTTAATCTATCTTCTTCGTCTTCCTCTACTTGGATAGTTTCGTACTATTGTACAGAACGGGATGATTTGTCGCAACATGCTTCCTGTAATGCAGCCGGGTTGTGCAAGGTCTCTGCCCGACGGGCGTGCCAGTTGCGAGGCCCATATCACGCTCCACCATGCTAATACTCCATGGAACATCAGCCACTGTATCTTGATACTCACTCAGCACTGGAATAAAATTGTCCCTACCATCTGGTGGCACATTACCATCACATCTCACGGATTCCTTTTTGTTCTGGTCGATGACATAATCGACCTCAGTGACCTTTTCCAGTAAACGATAAGGTCCCTGCCTTGTCAGATGTCTCGTTGTAGGCAGTCTCACTAAAACAAGGTCGTTTTCGTTTAGTTCTTTGAGATGAAGATGTTCGTTATCGTTGTCGTAACGGCATTGGTTCGCCCTCTCTGAACCTAGCGTAGCCTGTCTGCAGTCATATACCATGGCTTGTCCGGCATCGGCAACAAGTTCGCAATATGAAAACTTTTTTGCTTCAGACAGAAGTGATTCTTTGAAGTTAACCAATTGGCTTGCAGGTTTGTCTCCAAATAGATGCTCAAAAGTGGAGCAACCAGTTGATGAGTATTGATCGTTGGTGTTTGTCACATTGAACGATGTTTTCATGGACTCGTCATTTATCTGATTTTCAAGGAACTCATCAGTAGTCGGATTAAAATCTGGAACATTCTGATCCTGTTCTTCATCTTGATTTATTTCCTGGTATTTTTCGGCCCTCGTTTGAACTAGAGATGTCTGTGAATCTGCTTCCATGTCGACAACCTCTTCTTCATGTTGGTTTTGTTGAGTGTGAGGTATTTCTTGTCTTCCGCTTTCTAAATTAGAGTGTAGTTTGTTTAAGAGAGCCGGTGCTGGGAGATATACAATGTTTATGTTTTCAGCCCTTAACTTTTCAATTTCCATTGCAAGCTCATAAGCTAAGGCCTTTTCTAGTTGTTCTACTTCGCGTTGTCTCTCTTTTGCTCGTTCTTGTCTCTGTTTTTCTCGTTCCAGTCTTTCTCTTTGCTTCTCAACAAAATTCTGAAATTCCTTGCCTGTAAAACCCAACTGTTTGGCGACAGCTATTATTTCTTCCATTTCTTTTTGCATGGGTTCACAAGACGATTAATTAATATTTGTCTTTAACTTCTGACACCAAATTGTCAGGGATGGCAATTTGTGGCTTTCTTATTATTACTTCAACAATTTTCTTCTCACACAATGCACAATAATTGAATTACACAACTACTCTCAATAAAACCACTAGAAGTCAGTTTGACTCAAAATATGAAAATGATCGTTGCTTTATTTAATATAATACAAGTCACAACATTTTATTCACTAAAAGCACTTAACAAAAAAACCACATCAATACTATAGATTCACAATATCAATTCTTCGAAAATAACCACACACTTCTTTATTAACTCCTTCTTCAAACTTAACCAAAACCTACACTGCCCCCGTCTCTTTCTGTCGTGACCTCTATATCTTCGCGTCCCTACAACTGACCAACGCTGTCCCTTTTCGCCCCGCCTTCTCTTCCCACCTGTCTAATTACGTAACACCTAACTCTACACGCTGCTGCTATTAATCATCAGTCCTGACCTATTTTCACTGTCCGTGCAATTCGTTTGTCTACTTAATTATCTGTCTATCAATCTATCACTCAATATATCGGTCTATCTATCTAACAATATGACTGTCTATCTATCTATGTCTATCTAACAATATGACTGTCTATCTATCTAACAATATGACTGTCTATCTATCTATGTCTATCTATCTATTTTCACTGTCCTTACAATTAGATTTGTGTGTGTGTCTTATTATCGTTTCCCTTCTGGTCTATGCCGCTGATCAAAGAAACCATTCACCTGACTAAACGATTCCACAGGCAAAAACTTTTTTTTTCTTTGTTTATGGTAAAACTTCATCATTGGCTGAAATTATTTGTAACGTAGTAGGTAGATCTATCTATCTATCTATCTATCTATCTATCTATCTATCTATCTATCTATCTATCTATCTATCTATCTATCTATCTATCTATCTATCTATCTATCTATCTATCTATCTATCTATCTATCTATCTATCTATCTATCTATCTATCTAAACTTACTATCTATCTATCTATCTATCTATTTATCTATCTATCTATCTATCTATCTATCTATCTATCTATCTATCTATCTATCTATCTATCTATCTATCTATCTATCTATCTATCTATCTATCTATCTATCTATCTATCTATCTAAACTTACTATCTATCTATCTATCTATCTATTTATCTATCTATCTATCTATTTATCTATCTATCTAATGATATCTTTCTATCTATTTATTTTCTGTCTACAAATAATTTTATCTGTTTTTCTTTTTGTCTATATGTCTAAACCATTTCTGCATATCTCTCAGTCTGTCTATCTAAATATCTTGATAAGTCAACATATTTATCCCTCTATTAGTCTATCAATGTGTCTGTCTATTGTTCTGCATGTCTCACCTATGTATGTAACAACACATCCCATGTTGTTTCACAACTTTAGGCTAATGTTAAATCTCAAAGGACATAGAGATGTTTGTTAATGTTTGCCTCAGGAGCGTGTAAAGATAAGGCAACTAGATAAAGTTTTTAACGAAACCTCTAGCAAGTGGAAAACCAAGACCCCCTTGTCCTACACATATCCAGAAAAAAATGGAGATGGACTGGCTATTCACTCAGGAAGCCACCAGAAGTCATTACAAAAAAATGACTGCAGTGGAACTCCCAAGGCCAGAGAAAGTTTGGCTACCTAAATACCGATTGGAGAGGGTTGTGCGAACAGGAAATGACGCGTTGCACCTAACATGGGAGAGTTATTGGTGAAGCCCTTCGCTTTACAAGGAGTCCATGAAATTAAGCATGAACTAATACTCCATGTATGATACAAGACAGTTTCCCACTCCCCCTAAAGAAGTTGAGAGGCTCACCGAATTGATAATTTTACAATTTTAACACATTTGGCGATACTGATGAAATACGTCATTTTCTCTTATTATATAGATTATCTGTGACTTTTTATTTTATTCTTCATTGTACAGTTACATTATAACAAACTCCATTTTTAAAAGTGATTTTGGCCAGATATAAAAAGTGACATTAATCATTCAATCATTTCTTACCCAAATAATTGTTTATTTTTCTCATTTTCTCAACATGTTTTTACGACTAAAAAAATCTTACTTTAATTCAAGCTAGAGTCTTACTTCTAGAAAATTGTTATGTAAATTGAACTTTCAGCTTGGCATGAACGGTTTTATGTGTGGCCAGTTTGGATCGTCCTGGCCAAATGGCTGGGGCGTGATAGGATTCAAAAAGAAAAAAAAAACTGGTCTGATTGGTTCGCTAGACTGGCAGTTCTCATTGGCTCGCTAGACTGGCAGTTAACGTTTGGCTCAATGGCTGGCGGGGTGCTTTAAAAATAACAATACATAAACAAAACAACCGTTTTTCTTAATGGGGGGAGGGGAGCATTTATGCCAGAGTTAAGTTTGTGTGTGTGTGCAGTTTGTGCGTGCGTTTTTGTGAACTATTGAGTATCACATGCGGGGCTCTGGATGAGCATCATATGCGGGGCCGTGGATGAGTATCACATGTGGGGCCCTGAATGAGTATCATATGGGGGGCCGTGGAGAGTATCACATACGGGGCCCTGGATGAGTATCATACGTGGGGCCGTGGACGAGTATCACATGATTGGCCGTGGATGAGTATCACATGTGGGGCCCTGCATGATTATCACATGTGGGGCCGTGGATGAGTATCACATGCGGGGCCCTAGATGAGTATCACATGTGGGGCCGTGGATGAGTATCACATGCGGGGCTCTGGATGCGAGGTGGAATTTCCCTTTTTGATTGTGTTAGTTGATTAAAGGGTGTTTGCCTCACTCTCAACCCTAAAAGTTTGCCCGTAATGGGTGCTAAAGATGATACATTTTGTTCTTTGTTGATGGTATCAATATAACCTTTTATAATACAAAATGGTATATACAATTTAATAAGTTTCTCCAATATGGTTAGTAGTATTCAAGGAAAGACATGACAGAGGTGGACATGACACAGAGGACAATCTAAGAGGGTAAAATGACACCATTTACATTTTATTTGAATTCAACTAAGCTAAAGATTGTTTGAAACCATCAGGACATATTCCTTCATTTCACAACAACAAAGTATTGCTGTGTGACAAGTGGTCAAGTCAAAGATATTTGTGACAGTCTCAAAGTGTCTCAGAAAATGTCAAATACACTCTTTCAAACTATTTAGCACTTTTCAATCAAATTTCGAAGATTTTTTTTTTTTTATAAATTCTCTTTGAAACTTCATTTCCAGTCGTTTCATCTCCAAGGAAACAGACACAAGCGTGACACTGCGTTGTCTTATTGGAATGTATGTCAAATGTCATCCTGGTGTCAGATTGTGATCTAAAGCTGACTTTTGAGTCATAAAGAAATAGATCAATTGAGCTTTACGACGGAACACAATGTTGTCCTCAATCTGATACATTGCATTTCAATCGATGGGTTAAATCAATCAGACATGGCACTTGGGTATGACATACAAGAATTCCACACTAATTCCCAACATAGCTGACGTCGTCTTGTCTGGCATTCGAACTTTAATGACACAAACTTAACATAGACCATAATCGCAAAATAATTAAAAAAAAAACAGACTAATTGTGTTACATATCTTGGTTATCGGCCAGAGTGACCTTAATTAGAACATCTCAATAAAGATATTGATTTTATAGGATGTCTAGCACAAATGGAATGAACATTTTAATAAAGATATTGATTTTATAGGATGTCTAGCACAAATGGAATTAACATTTTAATAAAGAGATTCATTTGAATGGATTTGCTACGCAAATGGAATGAACATTTGAATGAAGAGATTCATTTGAATGGATTTGCTACACAAACGGAATGAACATTTGAATAGATTCATTTGAATGGATGTGCTACACAAACGGAATGAACATTTTAATAGATTCATTTGAATGGATGTGCTACACAAACGGAATGAACATTTTAATAGATTCATTTGAATGGATGTGCTACACAAATGGAATGAACATTTGAATGAAGAGATTCATTTGAATGGATGTGTTACACAAATGGAATGAACATTTGAATGAAGAGATTCATTTGAATGGATGTGCTACACATATGGAATGAACATTTGAATGAAGAGATTCATTTGAATGGATGTGCTACACAAATGGACGGAACATTTGAATGAAGAGATTCATTTGAATGGATGTGCTACACAAATGGAATGAACATTTGAATGAAGAGATTCATTTGAATGGATTTGCTACGCAAATGGAATGAACATTTTAATAGATTCATTTGAATGGATTTGCTACACAAATGGAATGAACATTTTAATAGATTCATTTGAATGGATGTGCTACACAAATGGAATGAACATTTGAATGAAAAGATTCATTTGAATGGATTCGCTACACAAATAGAATGAACATTTTAATAGATTCATTTGAATGGATGTGCTACGCAAATGGAATGAACATTTTAATAAAGAGATTCATTTGAATGGATGTGCTACACAAATGGACGGAACATTTGAATGAAGAGATTCATTTGAATGGATGTGCTACACAAATGGAATGAACATTTGAATGAAGAGATTCATTTGAATGGATTTGCTACGCAAATGGAATGAACATTTTAATAGATTCATTTGAATGGATTTGCTACACAAATGGAATGAACATTTTAATAGATTCATTTGAATGGATGTGCTACACAAATGGAATGAACATTTGAATGAAAAGATTCATTTGAATGGATTCGCTACACAAATAGAATGAACATTTTAATAGATTCATTTGAATGGATGTGCTACGCAAATGGAATGAACATTTTAATAAAGAGATTCATTTGAATGGATTTGCTACACAAATGGAATGAACATTTGAATAGATTGAAACGATCTTACATTTTAATAAATTGAAATAATCTTACATTTTAATAGATTGAAATAATCTTGCATTTTAATAAATTGAAATAATCTTACATTTTAATAAATTGAAATAATCTTATATTTTAATAAATTGAATAAATCTTACATTTTAATAAATTGAAATAATCTTACATTTTAATAAATTGAAATAATCCTACATTTTAATAAATTGAAATAATCTTACATTTTAATAAATTGAAATAATCTTACATTTTAGTTGTGGGACATTTAAATAAAAAAAAGAGTTTCATTTCATGAGTTGTGTGGAAGGCGGGGACTTAACTCTTGCACGATCTTAGAATGCTGTTGATACAAACTCGTAGATACAGACCTCGTAGATATAGAACTAGTAGATACAAACTCGTAGATACAAAACTAGTAGATACAAACTCGTAGATACAAAACTCGTAGATACAAACATCATAGATACAAACCTCGTAGATACAAACATCATAGATACAAACTCGTAGATACAAACTCGTAGATATAGAACTAGTAGATACAAACTCGTAGATACAAAACTAGTAGATACAAACTCGTAGATACAAAACTAGTAGATACAAACTCGTAGATACAAAACTCGTAGATACAAACCTCGTAGATACAAACCTCGTAGATACAAACATCATAGATACAAACTTCGTAGATACAAACCTCGCAGATACAAACCTCGTAGATACAAACCTCGTAGATACAAACCTCATAGATACAAACCTCGTAGTTACAAACCTCGTAGATACAAACCTCGTAGATACTAACAGCAAAGAGTAAAAAATAGGAGAGAGCATCCAACAGTCTTAGTGTTGATCCTTGGCAAAATATGCAGAGTCATGGGCCCTGTTGCTTAGTTAGATCAAACACAAACGTCAATGGCATGACGGTGCCAAAAGACTCCCACAAACTCCCCTACCCAATTTGCTCTTTCTCCCCGCCCCCCCCCCTTTTTCATTGAGCAACTTAGTCCTGGGAAGGCAATTGGATCAAGTCCTCGAGAAGTCACTTGACGTTGGTAAAAAAAATAGAAGTCAATACTGGGGAATGAGCTTTATTTGTTCGCGTCAACGGTCCCGTCTATGGAGGCTTTGAGACTACGCCACTTTTAAGTCTGTTGTCATCTATGTCTCTAAGTAAACACGTACTCCATTGGCTGTTGGTCTGTACCTCCATCCAATACAAGAGCTTGATCAAAGAACCTTTTTTACCGCGATCTTAAATGTTGTTGAGAAAAGTAAACAAAAAATGCAACTTCTGTACCCGTGGGGGTGGGGGTGGAGTATTTTTGAGTATTAAAGGACTATCAAGAAAAGTTGACAAAATCACTTAATTAACCAGCAACAATGATCCAAGATGGCTGAAAGTTTCTCTTTTAGATTTGGTTTGGATTGTGTACAGCCTTCACTAATGTACCAACATTGGTACTATCAAAGTGTGGTAGTGTTGTTTTCGTTGACGAAAACTAAAACTAAAACCTTCGTTGACGAAAATGTTGACTTTTCGTCAACGAGAACTAAAACTAAAACTAAAATTAGCAGCAAGACTAAAACTAGACGAAAACTGAAATTATTACAGAAAAAACGAAATAAAAACTGAAACTAAAATATAGTGTTGCTTTCGTTCACGAAAACTAAAACTAAAACCTTCGTTGACGAAAATGTTGACTTTTCGTCAACGAGAACTAAAACTAAAACTAAAATTAGAAGCAAGACTAAAACTAGACGAAAACTAAAATTATTACAGAAAAAACGAAATAAAAACTGAAACTAAAATATGACCTGGGACTAAAACAACACTAATGTGTGGACAGGAATAGATTGTTTTAATATGTAATGTCATTTATGTCCATCTGTTAGTCTATTGTGAATTGTTCACTTGAAAATTAAAAAAAAATTAAACACAGACAGACATTATTAAAAAGACAAATTGAAGCATATAATACTTCAACCTGCAATACTCATAAATACAATATGAAATTATTCAAAATACAAAAACTCAAGTTATAACGATCCAAAATAAAAAAAAATATTTTTATCTATCTATCTATCTATCTATCTATCTATCTATCTATCTATCTATCTATCTATCTATCTATCTATCTATCTATCTATCTATCTATCTATCTATCTATCTATCTATCTATCTATCTATCTATCTATCTATCTATCTATCTATCTATCTAACACAATTGATAAGTTAAAAGTCAGTTTAGAGAGAAATATTATAGAAAATACTTTAATTACAAAATGTTGGTAAATAGACTGAATAGAGTTTAGGATTATATAGCGGCGTAATTAATGTTAGTGGCGTGACTAGTGTTAGTGGCTAATTAATGTTAGTGGCGTAACTAGTGTTAGTGGCGTAACTAGTGTTAGTGGCGTAACTAGTGTTAGTGGCGTAATTAATGTTAGTGGCGTAACTAGTGTTAGTGGCGTAACTAGTGTTAGTGGCGTAACTAGTGTTAGTGGCGTAACTAGTGTTAGTGGCGTAATTAATGTTAGTGGCGTAATTAATGTTAGTGGTGTAACTAGTGTTAGTGGCGTAACTAGTGTTAGTGGTGTAACTAGTGTTAGTGGCGTAACTAGTGTTAGTGGCGTAATTAATGTTAGTGGTGTAACTAGTGTTAGTGGCGTAACTAGTGTTAGTGGCGTAACTAGTATTAGTGGCGTAACTAGTGTTAGTGGCGTAACTAGTGTTAGTGGCGTAATTAATGTTAGTGGCGTAACTAGTGTTAGTGGCGTAACTAGTGTTAGTGGCGTAACTAGTGTTAGTGGCGCCAGGGGCGGAGTCTAAAAAGGCCTCACCAATTTCAAAGCGTGGATTCTAAAACGTTCAAAATTCCACCCCCTGCTGTTTGAAAAGTAAATGCCCCCCGAGGTAACCCTCCTTCACCCTCACATCATACGCCTCTGTAATTACACCAGCTTAACTCCTCATAATTCTACGTAAGAAACATTTGCCAAAAACATTCTATTTAACTAAACATTTGAGTTCGACATCCAGTGCAGATGTATTTCTGCTATAAAAGTGGCATTAGGGACTTTAAGTAATATGCTGTAGAATGACCTAGCATTTTGAGGGTGTGTGTATGTGTGTGTGTGTGTGTGTGTGTGTCCAAGATTAGCTGGCGACACCAGCGTTTGTAGATTCACAAAGACTGTAACGTGAGACTGAATTTTCACAAATGTTTACTTTGATTTGAAATGCTGCCAATGTTTGTTTTTGTTTTATTTTTATTCAAGCTTGTGGGAAAAAGTCGAAAGACAAATCATTTTAAAAATTAATCCTGTAATTACATCGGACACGAGACGTGACATGTTTGAAATGTTTGAAATATCCAGATATTATTTCTCCTTTCTTAGTTCAGACATCGTTTTTTTTTCTAATGTTTTTATCACACAAGGACAGAATTGTATGGACAGGCAAATCTGCATTTTTATGAAAAATTTTAAATAATTTAGTCTCCAGTGTAGTTTCATTCACAGCTAAAGGAAATGATATTTTTGAACCTGATGTTCTATTGGACAGTTTTCTGATTGACATTTTTGTTTCATTAAAAACTAATTGTTGTATTCTATCACATAATGGACTGTGAAGTAATGTGTAAGATGACAACTGAAATGATGGACTGTAAAGTAATGTGTAACATGACAATTGTAATGATGGTCTGTAAAGTAATGTTTAAGATGACAATTGTAAGGATGGACTATAAAGTATTGTAGTGTATAGGATATCACTAGTGGACTGCTAACTAAAGTAATGTACAATATTACAATTGACATGACCTACAAACTATTTTAAATATATACACTCTTCATTTTTTCCATTGTACGTCTCGGAGATGAAAACTATGGCTCCAGTTGTTTCTATTCATAACCTGTCTTAGAATGTGCGAAGCCCTAGTGGAAACAATGTGTTAATTCACTTAATGCATTTATTGCAAGATGTTATGAAAAGACAAATAAAGAGCAGTCTGAGTTGTAGAATGGGTGACTGGGAGAATTTTAAAACATTCGGTTCAATCGATTCTAAATAAATTATTAAAAAAAATATAGGATGATAGAGAATACAGGTGAGAGAAAGAGAGATAGAGATGAATAGATGGATTGAGGGGAGAATTTGATTGAAAATAGAGGATAGATAGATAGAGACTGAGCTAGAGAGAGAGAGAGAGAGAGAGAGAGAGAGAGAGAGAGAGAGAGAGAGAGAGAGGGAGAGAGAGGGAGAGAGAGAAGGTGATTGTAAGAAAGATAGAGGAACAGGAAATGGAAAGAAGAGTGTGACAGAGAGATGTGAAAAGTGTAAAGAGTGAGTTGCCTCTGTGAATCGTCTGCCAACCTTCACCTTCAAAGTGATGTGAGCAGACGACATTCCCATAATAAATCTGTCCACCCCTCAGTCTTGACTTCTGCGAATTCAATAAAAAAGGGATTCGACCTAAGCTGCAGATGTGTTTGTCTGTGTGTGTCGATGCGTGCGCGTGTGTGAAAGTTTGATGAAGCATTATTCTCGAATGTCGAATCTATTCATGGAGGTTCCAGTAATAAACAGAAAGACGGGTTGGATGGGGGGGGGGTGTAGGGACATACAGTAAATGGTGGATCGGATAAAACAAAGAAAGAGACATAGACTCCAAGCCCCCCTCCCACATTACACCGACTCTCCTGCCTGCCAGGAAATAGACTGGTCGTTGAATGATATAAATTTTTGTCTCAAAAGAATTATAAGCTACAAATGATAGACTACAAATAATAAAACTACAAATAATAAGTACAAATAATAAACTATAAATACTAAACTATAAATAATAAACTATAAATAATAAACTATAAATAATAAACTATAAATAATAAAGTACAAATAATAAAATATAAATGCTAAACTACAAATAATAAGCTATAAATAATAAGCTATAAATAATAAACTATAAATAATAAGCTATAAATAATAAACTATAAATAATAAACTATAAATAATAAACTTTAAATAATAAACTATAAAAAATCACAGATGAGCACAAAAGTAGAATTGATGTTTTCACGGAACCAATCATGGGGAGTTTTCAATCCAATGTGGCCCGCGGAGCAAAATGTTTGCCCACCCCTAGTCAAATTGATATTCAGTGCCCTCACATGAAAGTGAAATGATCATGGGCTTGAATATCGGTTCTGGTATCACAATTTCTTCAGGCACAAATAGTAATTTCGATACTGAATACAGATCTTTAAAATCTTTAAAGTAAGAATACATCCCATAATGTTGTGTACACTGAGCAGGGCCAAGTTGACGGTCCTGATAGATTCACAGTTTATAGGAATCAGTGACGTAAGATCATGGTCGGGCCCTATGTGTTTATCCAAAAGAACGTCACTGGGGTTCATAAATGTTCATCCCAGGGTTGAGGTTCTATAAATGCCCAGAGAAATAATGAATCAATAGATTTAAAGATAAACCTTTTTCACTGTTAGAGCAAAGAGGTCAATTCCTTTTATTTATAGTTAATAGTATTTCTTAGTTGTACTATTTGTATGCTTACTGCATGTTTACTGTATATTTATTGTATGTTTACTGTACATTTATTGTATTTATTGTATGTTTACTGTACATTTATTGTATATTTACTGCATATTTATTGTATGTTTACTGTATATATACGGTTTGTTTACTGTATATTTACTATATGTTTACTGTATGTTTATTGTATATATATATATATATATATATATATATTGTATATTTACTGTATATTTATTGTATGTTTACTGTATATATACGGTTTGTTTACTTTATATTTACTATATGTTTACTGTATATTTACTTTATATTTATTGAATGTTACTGTATATTTATTATATGTTTACTGTATATATACGGTTTGTTTACTTTATGTTAACTGTATGTTAACTGTATATTTATTGTTTGTGTATTTACTCCATGTTTACACAGCAAAAAGAGAGCAGAAAACACTGTTAATGCTATTTCTGGACAAACAGTGAAAGGCGTTGAATGGGTGGACGGGGGGGGAGGGGGTGGGTAGGCAGTTATGACCTAAATATCGCCGTTAATGATGTACGTTACAGTAATCAAATTACAATCAACTTAATTGCTACTCTCCAGAAATCGAATATGGAGTAGAATCATCGATTACTAGTAAACCAATCGATCTTTGTGTGAGAGTGTGAGTTTGTATGTGAGTGTGTGTGTGAGTGTGTGTGAGTTTGTATGTGAGTGTGTGTGTGTGAGTGTGTGTGCTGTTTGTATACCTTCAATGATATATGTGTGTGTGTATATATATGACGCTCCAGAGATGGCATCCACCACATATGAGTACGAACGCTTTCACCCGACGATTACTTCCTGCCGATTCCCTCAGATCGTGGATGTTCTCACAGAATGATTTTCTTTTATTTTTCATCGTTTGTGTTGGTGTGTGGAGAGAGAATGGAGGTACTAGAGGTGGCGTCGCCTTCAAAAGAGGAAATAAAATAGTAAAGTAACTGAAGACAATGTACAGTGGTAGTATAGTAACTGTAGACAAAAGTACAGTGGGTAGTATAGTAACTGTAGACAAAAGTACAGTGGTAGTATAGTAACTGTAGACAAAAGTACAGTTGTAGTCTAGTAACTGTAGACAAAAGTACAGTAGTAGTATAGTAACTGTAGACAAAAGTACAGTTGTAGTCTAGTAACTGTAGACAAAAGTACAGTTGTAGTCTAGTAACTGTAGACAAAAGTACAGTAATAGTATTGTAGCTGTAGACAAAAGTATAGTGGTAGTCTAGTAACTGTAGACAAAAGTACAGTGGTAGTATAGTAACTGTAGACAAAAGTACAGTTGTAGTCTAGTAACTGTAGACAAAAGTACAGTAGTAGTATAGTAACTGTAGACAAAAGTACAGTAGTAGTATTGTAGCTGTAGACAAAAGTATAGTGGTAGTATAGTAACTGTAGACAAAAGTACAGTGGTAGTATAGTAACTGTAGACAAAAGTACAGTGGTAGTCTAGTAACTATAGACAAAAGTATAGTGCTAGTATAGTAACTGTAGACAAATGTACAGTTGTAGTCTAGTAACTATAGACAAAAGTATAGTGGTAGTATAGTAACTATAGACAAAAGTACAGTTGTAGTCTAGTAACTGTAGACAAAAGTATAGTGGTAGTCTAGTAACTGTAGACAAAAGTACAGTGGTAGTATAGTAACTGTAGACAAAAGTACAGTGGTAGTATAGTAACTGTAGACAAAAGTACAGTTGTAGTCTAGTAACTGTAGACAAAAGTACAGTAGTAGTATAGTAACTATAGACAAAAGTGCTATAACTCAAATGCCCAGCACGCTACGAACATTCCTAAGTGTTCAATTATTCTAGCATTTATTTTCATTAAAGTCTGCCTGGTTATTTCCTTTCCGCTGCCGTGACATAGTTCTGTAAATGGTACTAAATATTTTACTTCAATACTTCATCCATCAAAGGTGTTGTGACGTTGTCAGAATTCAAAGACGTCTTGTTGAAAGGGGTTCGATTTCACGGTATTGATATGAGCGTAATGATTTTATAATGGATTGGTAGTAATTTCACAAGTCCTTAAGTAGTACTATTTGATGTAAACATTGTGACATATGAAGTTATGGTGTCTACTGCAATACGTATATCAGTCTTAGTAAAGGGGTGGGGTGAAACCAAACAAGCAGTAGGTAGTTAAACAAGTTTTTTTTTCTTTTAAATATAAAGTTTACTAAATTGTTTACTAATTGTGTTTACATATATATGACCTATGTAAGGGTTACTGTAGACTTATGATAGTAACGTCTCTTATGCTCTTAAGTACCGTCCTTTATGTTGGTGAGTACCGTCCATTATGTTGGTAAGTACCGTCCATTATGTTGGTAAGTACCGTCCTTTATGTTGGTAAGTACCGTCCTTTATGTTGGTAAGTACCGTCCATTATGTTGGTAAGTACCGTCCTTTATGTTGGTAAGTACCGTCCTTTATGTTGGTGAGTACCGTCCATTATGTTGGTAAGTACCGTCCATTATGTTTGGTAAGTACCGTCCTTTATGTTGGTAAGTACGTCCATTATGTTGGTAAGTACCGTCCTTTATGTTGGTAAGTACCGTCCATTATGTAGGTAATCAAAGAATGAAATAAAGACAACTAAAAAAGCAACTTTGGGCTGGTCCATTACTAACGTCAACACATGTTATCACTTTTTAGACCTTCCCCCACCCCTCCTTGTCAATAAGTGTGAAACTTTCAGCGACACAACTAGTAAAATAACCCCCCACCCCCCCCCCCCCCCCCCCCCCCCCCCCACCCCCCCCCCCCCCCCCCCCCCAAAAAACCCCACCCCTCCCCCCAATATAACGTTAAAAAAAGAACCTTCAAACTTCGCCTCCTACTTGTAATCATTGAAATTTTAATTTGACTCAAATAACAAAATCAACGAGTCTTCTTCCTTGTGCAACCAGCTTTAATAAATGTTGGAACCCATCTCCAACCCTCTAACATTATATCACAGTATGCGGCTCTTCAAAGGGTTTTCTTTGTATTAGTATTGACTAATCGTCGGTTCGCAATAATCCGGCCACCACACTATTCACTGAGCAGTAGCCAGCTATTGAGACGCCCTGTGCCAGCTATTGAGACGCCCTGTGCCAGTTATTTTTGGCACCCCCGCTCACACCCACCGTTTTTTGAAAAGTGTGACACCCTGAACAATGTGTAACATTTTTTGTAACTGCAATAAAATCATAATATATAGTTAGAGTTAGAATAGTAGTATAACTAAAATACAGTTAGAGTTAGAATAGTAGTATAACTAAAATACAGTTAGAGTTGGAATAGTAGTATAACTAAAATACAGTTAGAGTTAGAATAGTAGTATAACTAAAATACAGTTAGAGTTAGAATAGTAGTATAACTAAAATACAGTTAGAATTAGAATAGTAGTATAACTAAAATACAGTTAGAGTTAGAATAGTAGTATAACTAAAATATAGTACAAAGATGAATTTAAGAAATGTGCACGTTATCAACAAGAATGGCTTCACCAGACCATATCAGCCGTGTTAACGCTAGACCATATCAGCCTTGTTAACGCTAGACCATATCAGCCTTGTTAACGCTAGACCATATCAGCCTTGTTAACGCTAGACCATATCAGCCTTGTTAAACGCTAGACCATATCAGCCGTGTTAACGCTAGACCATATCAGCCTTGTTAACGCTACATTATATCAGCCGTGTTAACGCTAGACCATATCAGCCTTGTTAAACGCTAGACCATATCAGCCGTGTTAACGCTAGACCATATCAGCCTTGTTAACGCTACATTATATCAGCCGTGTTAACGCTAGACCATATCAGCCTTGTTAACGCTACATTATATCAGCCGTGTTAACGCTAGACCATATCAGCCTTGTTAACGCTACATTATATCAGCCGTGTTAACGCTAGACCATATCAGCCTTGTTAACGCTACATTATATCAGCCGTGTTAACGCTAGACCATATCAGCATTGTTAACGCTACATTATATCAGCCGTGTTAACGCTAGACCATATCAGCATTGTTAACGCTACATTATATCAGCCTTTTTAAGGCCACAATAAACGGTTGTGACATTTCATTAAAACAAACTGTACCAGTTTTAGATCGCTGAATGAGCGCCCTGCCGACAGAAATGTCTGACAAAATACTCACACTGATACATATTGACAAAATACTCACACTGATACATATTGACAAAATACTCACACTGATACATATTGACAAAATACTCACACACATATACATATTGACAAAATACTCACACTGATACATATTGACAAAATACTCACACTGATACATATTGACAAAATACTCACACTGATACATATTGACAAAATACTCACACTGATACATATTGACAAAATACTCACTCTGATACATATTGACAAAATACTCACACTGATACACATAGTAGGCAAGTTCAAAATTTTATTTGTTCTTGTTTCAAAATTGTAAAGAATTTAAAAAAAACTCTGCTAAAAATTTATGTATATTAGTACTCACTATACTAAACTTTATATAAAATAAACCATATTAATATTATAGACACCATCAATTTTTTTTATTCATCGGATAATAAAATGTAAAATAAAACGACATGTATTACTCATCATGACATAGACTCTGAGTGTTTTTACAATAGGAGTACAATGTACAACAGGACATTAATGACGTCAAATATCTTACACTACCCCTCCTTATTTCAACAGATGTCAAACTTTCTCAGACCACATATCCCCCCCCACGTTGATGACGTAATTAATGAACGGGGGGGGCCTTGTATAACGATGTACTGAAACGATTCCTAAAGCTTAGATCATCCAACAAAAATGCGCGGGCGCCAATACGGATTATGTCTTTAATTTATTGATACAGCAGTTCTCAATGAATTCAGGGCTGGCCTTACAAATTACGGGGCCCAATTTAACGGATGCTTGCGATGCCCCAATTCTAATTGTGTTTACAATAACAACTATTACCATTAAAGGTAAATGTAAACAACTAGAAACCTTGTTTTCATTTATGAACAGAGTTGGAAGACGCACTGAGTCAGGGGTGGGCTAATTTTTTGAGTCGTGGACCACACTGGGCTCATAAAGGCGGGCCAGACCTATAGTAAATGGATGGAGTGCTGGCAGGGCCAAATATAAATAAACTGTAAACCTCATGAAATAAATAAACTGTAAACCTCATGACATAAATAAACTGTAAACCTCATGACATAAATAAACTAACTGTAAACCTCATGACATAAATAAGCTGTAAACCTCATGACATAAATAAACTGTAAACCTCATGACATAAATAAACTGTAAACCTCATGACATAAATAAACTGTAAACCTCATGACATAAATAAACTGTAAACCTCATGACATAAATAAACTGTGAACCTCATGACATAAATAAACTGTAAACCTCATGACATAAATAAACTGTAAACCTCATGACATAAATAAACTGTAAACCTCATGACATAAAATGCAAGTGTTGTACTTCACTCTGAACTGTCCCGGGTGCGGGCTGGATTAAACAGTCTGGCGGGGTGGATTACGCAATATGGCGGGCTGGATTAAACAATATGGCGGGCTGGATTAAACAGTATGGTGGGGTGGATTAAACAGTCTGGCGGGCTGGTTTAAACAATATGGCGGACTGGATTAAACAGTCTGGCGGGCTGGATTACGCAATATGGCGGGCTGGATTAAACAATATGGCGGGCTAGATTAAACAGTATGGCGGGCTGGATTAAACAGTATGGCGGGGTAGATTACGCAATATGGCGGGCTGGATTAAACAGTCTGGCGGGGTGGATTACGCAATATGGCGGGCTGGATTAAACAATATGGCGAGCTAGATTAAACAGTATGGCGGGCTGGATTAAACAGTCTGGCGGGCTGGTTTAAACAGTATGACGGGCTGGATTAAACAGTATGGCGGGCTGGTTTAAACAGTCTGGCGGGCTGGTTTAAACAGTCTGGCGGGCTGGTTTAAACAATATGGCGGACTGGATTAAACAGTCTGGCGGGCTGGATTAAACAATATGGCGGGCTGGATTACACATTCTGGCGGGCTGGATTAGGCCCGAGGATTTCGCTCCTGATTTTTTTCCATCAATATAATTTGTTTTTAATAAACGTTTGTACGATCTGAGTTGTAGATTGCTGAAGCTTTTTTTAGACTGATAACAGGCTAGATATCAAGTGATATTATTTTATTTAGACTGATAACAGGCTAGATGTCAAGTGATATTATTTTATTTAGACTGATAACAGGCTAGATATCAAGTAATATTATTTTATTTAGACTGATAACAGGCAAAATATCACGGGATATTATTTTATTTAGACTGATAACAGGCTAGATGTCAAGTGATATTATTTTATTTAGACTGATAACAAGCTAAATATCAAGTGATATTATTTTATTTAGACTGATAACAGGCTAGATGTCAAGTGATATTATTTTATTTAGACTGATAACAAGCTAAATATCAAGGGATATTATTTTATTTAGACTGATAACAGACTAGATGTCAAGTGATATTATTTTATTTAGACTGATAACAGGCTAGATATCAAGTGATATTATTTTATTTAGATTGATAACAGGCTAGATATCAAGTGATATTATCTGAAGCTTTATTTAGACTGATAACAGGCTAGATATCAAGTGATATTATCTGAAGCTTCATTTAAATTGATAACAGGCTAGATATCAAGGGATATTATCTGAAGCTTTATTTAGACTGATAACAGGCTAGATATCAAGTGATATTATCTGAAGCTTTATTTAGACTGATAACAGGTTAGATATCAAGTGATATTATTTTATTTAGACTGATAACAGGCTAGATATCAAGTGATATTATTTTATTTAGACTGATAACAGGCTATATATCAAGTGATATTATTTTATTTAGACTGATAACAGGCTAGATATCAAAGGCTATTATCTAAAAAAAGCAGCGTAACCTTGGGGTGACATCTAAAATGACATCTAAAATGACAGATTGTGTGACATCTCAAAAGTCATGTAATATCAGATGTATCGATACCAGTTATCACAATTTTAACCAGGATGATACTCATTGATCTCAGAAATCAATCACAGCAATAATTATTTGTAAAAAAATGCATATTATACAAATATTGCTATTTATTATCATGACTAAAATTATAATCTTGAATACCCATCTAGATATTGACACATACTACCAACCAATGTAAACTCAGTGTAATGTAATAACCCACGGTTCTAATTTAGTTATCATAATTCATATAAATATTTGTTTGATATGTTATTTATTTTATCTTACTTGTTTTACTACATATATACACTATTATACACACATATATATTTATATAAAGGGTGGGCCAAAAAAAGTGAGAACATCATATAACATTCAAATTATTTAAAAATAAAAAAAAATGTCATATTAAAATCCAAAATACCGCCTGGAAATACTAATGACGTCATAGCCTATATCTCTAAACGGGCAAGTAAATGAGTTAGCAATTTAAGATATTATGCATACAGCTAAACAAACTTTGAGATAATTATATTACTTTCTACGCAATGTTGTCACTTTTTTTTGGCCCACCCTATATATTTAGAATAGCGCTCAATACTGAAGAAAACTCAGCCCATTAATAACCCTCTTGCTAAATCTGACAAACTATAATCTCCGGTATTTACCTCTTAATGTAAACATTGTCAACAAATGTAATTTACTTCGGGCTCCATAAGCATGTAATTAATTGACAGGAAAGTTTTAAAATAAAGTAATGTCAGAATACACAAGTGTTCCAAACTTTTAATCGATCGGTCTTTTGGAATCTGGTGAAAATTTATTTCAAATGTCCCACAACACAAGAGTTCGTTTACTGCCAGATAGTGTGACTGTACTAAAAGCCTATGAAAATTTCATTCATGGACTCACTTAAAATCATGTATAGCAATGTAGAGACACGTTTGCCACTTTCGACCTTTTTTACTAAATTAGAAAGTGAGTTTCAGGATTTGAGGACACACACACACACACGCACACACACGCACACACACGCACACACACGCACGCACACACACACACACACGCACAAACGCACACGCACACACACACACACACACACGCACACACACGCACGCACGCACACACGAACACGCACACACACACACACAAACACACGCACTCACGCACACACGCACACGCACACACACACACACACACAAAGTAGAACTAATTAAAAGCTCATAAAATATACATCTCTATCAGGGAAAATAACAGTAACTTAGAAGTATGGAGTTAAAGGCATCTAAAGACCCGGAAGTAATTACAACTGTATTACGATACAAGAGATTTTTTTTTTGTCTTTTAATTAAGAACTAAGAAAATCAGTCCTTTGATAAATTTTAATGGTCAGATTAAGACGACGCGTGTGTAGAGGTCATCACTTGATATGAACTTTCATTTGATTGGACATTTTTATTGTTTAAATAGTCTCTAGTGACTATTTATATCTGTGCTGAAAGACTATCAGTTTATTTAGTCAGGATTACACGAAGGTTATGGTCTTATTAGTACTAAGTGAAAGAAAGTAGAGATAACTTCTGAAGACAGTCGAGGCAGATAATGTAGAACTGAGGACAGTCCAGGCAGATAAAGTAGAACTTAGGACAGTCCAGGCAGATAATGTAGAACTGAGGACAGTCCAGGTAGATAATGTAGAACTGAGGACATGTAGAACTGAGGACATTAGAGGCAGAAAATGTAGAACTGTAGACACTGAGGTCCACAGATAATAGAACTGGGATTAGAGATGTAGAACTGAGGACAGAAAATGTAGAACTGAGGACAGTCCAGTCAGATAATGTAGAACTGAGGACATTAGAGGCAGATAATGTAGAACTGAGGACAGTCCAGCCAGATAATGTAGAACTGAGGACATTAGAGACAGATAATGAAGAACTGAGGACATTAGAGGCAGAAAATGTAGAACTGAGGACATTAGAGGCAGATAATGTAGAACTGAGGACAGTCCAGTCAGATAATGTAGAACTGAGGACATTAGAGGCAGATAATGTAGAACTGAGGACATTAGAGGCAGATAATGTAGAACTGAGGACACTCCAGTCAGATAATGTAGAACTTTGTGAGTAGCGCCCGGGGCATGATGCCCCCTCGCCCAACCATTACTACGCCACTGTAGAGAACACATCGTACACTGAACGTAGTTTCTGCTTGTCACCAGTTGTATAATCACAATTTTACACCCCCTCCCCCCTTTTTCAAGTTCACTATAAATCTAAAGCCACAATAACTGACAATTAATTTCATTGTATGTAAGTCATTTCCGCACAGTCGAGTCCACTTTAAGCCATAATTAGCCCAATAACAAACCAGTTTTCAGAGAAACCTTTTTTTTTTAAAACCCATTCTGTATTCCCGCCTATTTCCTGGCACATGTCACGCTCTCGTCTGAAGCTGTAATCAAAATAAAGACGAACTGTCCATTCGTTTGCCAGGAAAGAAATATTGTGCCAGACTGCAATTTGAGGTGGCCAAACAATGTTTTTTTTTTAAATGTAGGTTTGACTTTTTTGTGAGCCGAAGAAAACGTAGTTTTGGTCTTATTGGGCTATTTATTAGTTTTCTTCTATCCCCCCCCCACACTTTCTCTCTCTCTCTCTCTCTCTCTCTCTTGGTTCTTGTTTTTATTCTGCCCTCTTTCATGAGTTAACTACTCCGTTGTAACTCGTGAGTTAAATTAAAGAAAAGAAAAAGACATTATTTCACATAGCCTAGGCTGGATTTCTTGCCATGTTGACTGTGTAACATTATTTAGGCTGGATGTAAGACGCAGTTGTCTAGTGGCTAACTAAAACCACACAGGGCTGTTGTCTAGTGGCTAACTAAAACCACACAGGGCTGTTGTCTAGTGGCTAACTAAAACCACACAGGGCTGTTGTCTAGTGGCTAACTAAAACCACACAGAGCAGTTGTCTAGTTGCTAACTAAAACCACACAGAGCTGTTGTCTAGTGGCAGACTAAAACCACACAGAGCTGTTGTCTAGTGGCTAACTAAAACCACACAGAGCAGTTGTCTAGTTGCTAACTAAAACCACACAGAGCTGTTGTCTAGTGGCAGACTAAAACCACACAGAGCTGTTGTCTAGTGGCTAACTAAAACCACACAGAGCTGTTGTCTAGTGGCTAACTAAAACCACACAGAGCTGTTGTCTAGTGGCTAACTAAAACCACACAGAGCTGTTGTCTAGTGGCAGACTAAAACCACACAGAGCTGTTGTCTAGTGGCTAACTAAAACCACACAGAGCTGTTGTCTAGTGGCTAACTAAAACCACACAGAGGTGTTGTCTAGTGGCTAACTAAAACCACACAGAGGTGTTTAAACTTAGAAGGACGAATTACATTTTTACTTTATAGTAATTTATCTAGAATTATGTTTTTTTTTCTTTAAGTTAAAATCTAGTAATGGGTTCGATATTTTGCCCCCTATCCCCCCCCCCCCTATATCTGTCTTTATCTGCCTTCCAGTACACATCTATAAGACCAAAAGACTGAATACGTTATCGTTAGTAAAGGGAGAGAGGGGGGTAGGTTGGATGTTTACCAGGGGCCACTACATCCCTGTTTATTCCAGAATTGTCCCAGTTCTCGCCTCACGTGGCCCCGTCGTACCTTAAACGTCAAGATACGTTTTAACTTGCCACGTTCAAAATCTCAAAAATTTCCAACAAAACACTTGTTGTGCTCCACTTCTTTCACCGCTGTTAGGTCTTCAGGGCCACCGAACAGTTTAACTCGGCTCGCGGGCTGCCACTCGTTTCAGAGTTAAGCACAACACTTGCCTTTTATGTTATGACATTAACATTTAGTTTCAATTAGTTCACTTCAACACTACACTCATCTAATATATGTTATGACATTAACATTTAGTTTCAATTAGTTCACTTCAACACTTCACCCATCTAATATATGTTATGACATTAACATTTAGTTTCTATTAGTTCACTTCAACACTACACCCATCTAATATATGTCATGACATTAACATTTAGTTTCAATTAGTTCACATCAACACTACACCCATCTAATATATGTTATGACATTAACATTTAGTTTCTATTAGTTCACTTCATCACTACACCCATCTAATATATGTTATGACATCAACATTTAGTTTCTATTAGTTCACTTCAACACTACACCCATCTAATATATGTTATGACATCAACATTTAGTTTCTATTAGTTCACATTAACACTACACCCATCTAATATATGTTATGACATTAACATTTAGTTTCTATTAGTTCACTTCAACACTACACCCATCTAATATATGTTATGACATCAACATTTAGTTTCTATTAGTTCACATTAACACTACACCCATCTAATATATGTTATGACATTAACATTTAGTTTCTATTAGTTCACTTCAACACTACACCCATCTAATATATGTTATGACATCAACATTTAGTTTCTATTAGTTCACTTCAACACTACACCCATCTAATATATGTTATGACATCAACATTTAGTTTCTATTTGTTCACATTAACACTACACCCATCTAATATATGTTATGACATCAACATTTAGTTTCTATTAGTTCACTTCAACACTACACCCATCTAATATATGTTATGACATCAACATTTAGTTTCTATTAGTTCACATTAACACTACACCCATCTAATATATGTTATGACATCAACATTTAGTTTCTATTAGTTCACATTAACACTACACCCATCTAATATATGTTATGACATTAACATTTAGTTTCTATTAGTTCACTTCAACACTACACCCATCTAATATATGTTATGACATCAACATTTAGTTTCTATTAGTTCACATTAATATTAAACCCATCTAATATATGTTATGACATTAACATTTAGTTTCTATTAGTTCACTTCATCACTACACCCATCTAATATATGTTATGACATTAACATTTAGTTTCTATTAGTTCACATTAACACTACACCCATCCAATATATGTTATGACATCAACATTTAGTTTCTATTAGTTCACATTAATACTAAACCCATCTAATATATGTTATGACATTAACATTTAGTTTCTATCAGTTCACTTCAACACTAAACTCGCCGATCAATTTTTCGAGCCTAATATTTGCCCGCGACAAAATATGTTTGGTCATCTCTGCTTTAAATGAAACAAATTTACACACAAACACAGACTCTCACACCTTAACGTTAGAGTGGACAAAGATTGACCGGTCTGAAACTACCAGATTTTGTAGTTGACACGTTTTTATGGTTTTTTTGTGATATAGATATCCTTAAAACTACTTTATTGTCACAATAAGTCAACCTTTACTATGAAATTCAATACATCCTTGAACTTTGTTCACACACACACACTCACACACACACACACACACACACTCACACACACACACACATATAAACTTTCTTTAAGTGATCTTCTTTATTCATGTGTTCACCTTGAGAAAAAAAAATATTTCTTTGTTTTTCAAAACAATCCCGAGTTCAATGCCAGCAGACGATAACTGATGTGTCTGGTTTCAAAGAGATGCAGTACATGATCATTAACCAAACCCTGAGATTTTAATTTTTTTTTTAAAACGAACTGTATCGTTATAATCATCGATTAGAAGGATTCTCACAATGTTGAAGGTCATGCAGAGAAATGTCGCGAGAAAGTAGAACATTCGGGCAGCATTTGGGAAGTTTCATTTTCCCGCCACTTTTGAGATATGGCAGACAACACAACGAATAGAACAAAAAAAAATAGAAATGAATTTCTTAGTGGAAGATGTATTTTTTTTAGAATGCATGTAGCTACATAGTTTGTTCTTTATGTTTAGCACTATATATGTAACACATTATTTCACTAACTATATCAATCATTATGTTAATATATATATATATATATATATATATATATATATATATATATATATATATATATCAATCGTTAAATTAAACAATCACAATATCCGTCCTTCCCTGTACTCAACAATCAAACAATAAATCTATTGATCAGTGAGCCAGTCTTTCCATTAATGTACATATATATATATATATATATATATATATATATATATATATATATATATATATACCCATTCATCCATCTATTAATCAATCTAACAATCAATCTATTGCCTGTCTGTTTATCTATCAATCTGTCGTTTTATCCATACATGGTTGACTTAGCCTATATAAATATCTGTGTGTATGTGTGGTGTGTTTTTGTCAGTTTGTCTATCTACTTACCTCTTTCTCTCTACCATCCTATCAGAGCTTTATGTAAGTTTGTGTTCATGTTATCACGTTACTATCCCAACACCCCCTAGCCACCCAATGCTAAACACCGACAAAAAGCTTTTGATACATTATATTATTGACTTCCCTCTGTCAGACATCTGCAGAACAGACGAGTTTAACTAGGTATAGATAAACAGGCTAGAGCAGAAGTCGGCAAACTTATCAGCCAAATAGCCAAATATGAACATAACAACAATTAAAAAAAAAACTGGGAGCCAAATCTGCTTGTTTAGTAAACTTTTATTACACTAAATAAGTTGTACACTAAATAAGTTGTACACTAAATAAGTTTTACACTAAATAAGTTGTACACTAAATAAGTTGTACACTAAATAAGTTGTATACTAAATAAAACTAAATGCCAGAGCCGCACTTAAGGAGCCAAAGAGCCACATGCGGCTCCGGAGCCGCACTTTGCCGACCACTGGGGTAGAGGGTTTTAGAACCACTGTGCACTAAAGACGAGTGCAGATACATTGACTTCATTAGCTCACATCTTAACTCTTCATATTTGTTTGTGAAAAAAAAATGTAAATAATTGTCTTAAACATTGAAGTCAAATTATGGAGTCAGTGAAACGACCTCAATAACTCACTGGCTCATTATATCATATATGTTAATGTCCATAATGACTGTTTGTGACAGAATATATTTCACTTGTGACACGGGGGATAATGATGCAGATTTACACAGGGAAAGGTAATAAATTATAGATTACTGAGTTCAGAGTGGTTCCGATGTACATAAGTCTGGTCATGTTTTTATAGCCCTCACAAATGACATTCAACTTTCTTACATCATGTTTGTAACTGCAATTTACAATGTCATACATTTATTACATCTCACACTAATAGGCAATATCAATATGACATTTTGTGACATGCTCTTGTCATCAAATTGGAAAGAGCAAAAGATATATGAGTAAAATGTTGATTATAAGATGGAAATTGACTGTTTTTTAAATTGCATTTGAAAAGTTTTTCAAAACATCACTGATGTGAAGATCTATTGTTTACAAACCGTATTGATTCTAAGTATCTTTAGTTTGCGGTTTTTTTTTCACTTCAATGGTGACACATAATGTATAACCAGGGGCAGAGTTAACGACAGTAACACTGGACGCTCGTCCTGAGACCGTACTTTGCGCCTCTGCCTATAAGAGCCACCCCCCACCCCCCCAAAAAAAAATTCTTCATCAGGGGCCCCAACAAAAGCAAAATACGCCTCTGCCCATAGATATTGGTTTTTTTAAACCATAAGGAAAATAAAAGAAAGCTTTGTAGTTAATGCTTTGATTCAAGCACTGTACACTGATTCAATCACTTGAAGTTGATTCAAGCGCTGTAAACTGATTCAATCACTTGAAGCTGATTCAAGCGCTGTAGACTGATTCAATCACTTGAAGTTGATTTAAGCGCTGTAAACTGATTCAATCATTTGAAGTTAATTCAAGCGCTGTAAACTGATTCAATCACTTGCAGTTGATTCAAGCGCTGTAAACTGATTCAACCACTTGAAGTTGATTCAAGCGCTGTAAACTGATTCAATCACTTAAAGTTGATTCAAGCGCTGTCAACTGATTCAACCACTTGAAGTTGATTCAAGCGCTGTAAACTGATTCAATCACTTGCAGTTGATTCAAGCGCTGTAAACTGATTCAATCACTTGCAGCTGATTCAAGTGTTGTAAACTGATTCAATCACTTGAAGCTGATTCAAGAGCTGTCAATTGATTCAATCACATGAAGTTGATTGACATATTTATAAAAAGGGCTTGTTCAACTGTAGCACTGTATGACTGACTAATACTGCAATAAGAATCACGCCCATTGTACTATTTTCGTTGTTAGAAGTGACCTACTTACAGATTTATGGTTGCCAAAAAACATCCTTATCAAGGTCTCAAATTTCACGCACTGCGCAGATAGCAGACTACATCGCCAGTGAAATTTGAGTTGTGGCCGTCGCCGCAATCAGAGAGGCTGAGGGTGGGACTGAGTGGGGAATGTCGTAGCTTCGAAGAGATTTCGTGAGCGTTGAACTAGGTGGCGCTCACCAGTGTGACGCCATAAGTGACGTGTAGACCTAAAACATTTTTCACAAGCTCTCCTCACCGTCTCTCTGTATCTCTCTCTCTGTCTCTCTCTCTCTCGCTCTCTCTCTCCCCCTTAGTTTTAATTTATTCACTTTATTTTTGTTACAGCGATTCTATGGAGACCATTGATTGATGTTAAAGCCACTTTGCATTTCCCCAACCATTATACTCGACACCATTGATGTTATGTAAAGCCACGTTGCATTTCCCCAACCATTATACTCGACACCATTGATGTTATGTGAAGCCACGTTGCATTTCCCCAACCATTATACTCGACACCACTGATCTTATGTAAAGCCACTTTGTGTTTTCCCACCCATTTTACTCGACACCACTGATCTTATGTAAAGCCACTTTGTGTTTTCCCAACCATTATACTCGACACCACTGATCTTATGTAAAGCCACTTTGTGTTTTCCCAACCATTATACTCGACACCACTGATGTTTCCCCAACCATTATTCTGGAGAACATCGACGTTTGGCAAAAGCCACTTCATGTGCTCGTCAAAATATTCTAATACTCAAAAACATTTATTTTAATTTAACGACAGTGGCCAACCCCCTGATTTGTGGCTCTTTAACAATCAACTTATTTTAGCGAGTTTCAATCAACTTATTTTAGCGAGTTTCAATCAACTTATTTTAGCGAGTTTCAATCAACTTATTTTAGCGAGTTTCAATAAACTTATTTTAGCGAGATTCAATCAACTTATTTTAGCGAGTTTCAATCAACTTATTTTAGCGAGTTTCAATCAACTTATTTTAGCGAGTTTCATCAACTTATTTTAGCGAGTTTCAATCAACTTATTTTTAGCGAGATTCAATCAACTTATTTTAGCGAGATTCAATCAACTTATTTTAGCGAGTTTCGATCAACAACTTATTTTAGCGAGTTTCAATCAACTTATTTTAGCGAGTTTCAATCAACTTATTTTAGCGAGATTCAATCAACTTATTTTAGCGAGATTCAATCAACTTATTTTAGCGAGTTTCAATCAACTTATTTTAGCGAGTTTCAATCAACTTATTTTAGCGAGTTTCAATCAACTTATTTTAGCGAGCTTCAATCAACTTATTTTAGCGAGATTCAATCAACTTATTTTAGCGAGTTTCAATCAACTTATTTTAGCGAGTTTCAATCAACTTATTTTAGCGAGTTTCAATCAACTTATTTTAGCGAGCTTCAATCAACTTATTTTAGCGAGTTTCAATCAACTTATTTTATGAGTTTCAATCAACTTATTTTAGCGAGTTTCAATCAACTTATTTTAGCGAGTTTCAATCAACTTATTTTAGCGAGTTTCAATCAACTTATTTTAGCGAGCTTCAATCAACTTATTTTAGCGAGTTTCAATCAACTTATTTTAGCGAGTTTCAATCAACTTATTTTAGCGAGTTTCAATCAACTTATTTTAGCGAGATTCAATCAACTTATTTTAGGGAGATTCAATCAACTTATTTTAGCGAGTTTCAATCAACTTATTTTAGCGAGTTTCAATCAACTTATTTTAGCGAGTTTCAATCAACTTATTTTAGCGAGTTTCAATCAACTTATTTTAGCGAGTTTCAATTAACTTATTTAGCGAGTTTCAATCAACTTATTTTAGCGAGTTTCAATCAACTTATTTTAGCGAGTTTCAATCAACTTATTTTAGAGAGTTTCAATCAACTTATTTTAGCGAGTTTCAATCAACTTATTTTAGCGAGCTTCAATCAACTTATTTTAGCGAGTTTCAATCAACTTATTTTAGCGAGTTTCAATCAACTTATTTTAGCGAGTTTCAATCAACTTATTATAGCGAGTTTCATTTCATCCCTGATTTTAAAAAAATGGTACGACACACTACTTTAAAGTGGATGTTTCTTAAAATGAAAAAAAAAAGTATCACTTAGTGTTACACGACTTTGATTAGTCTGATAACCACTGCCACAGTTTATACCCGTGGTCCCCGACCCTCGGGGGTTTTTTTAAGAGAGTAAAAAAAAATCCATAAATAAAATAATGCATCTTTCAATTCTCTTTTATATGTGTTTACACTTTTAATTGGCTGCTCGTCACCGAGTATAATTTGAACACAACTTGCCAGCTGTTTTATACAGGTCTTCCGTTTGTTGAACACAACTTGCCGGCTGTTTTATACAGGTCTTCCGTTTGTTGAACACAACATGTCAGCTGTTTTATACAGGTCTACCGTTTGTTGAACACAACATGTCGGCTGTTTTATACAGGTCTTCCGTTTGTTGAACACAACATGTCGGCTGTTTTATACAGGTCTTCCGTTTGTTGAACACAACATGTCAGCTGTTTTATACAGGTCTTCCGTTTGTTGAACACAACATGTCGGCTGTTTTATATATACAGGTCTTCCGTTTGTTGAACACATGTCAGCTGTTTTATACAGGTCTTCCGTTTGTTGAACACAACTTGTCAGCTGTTTTATACGGGTTTTCAGTTTGATGTTTAATTTTTTAAGGGAACTAATAATACATCTCATTAATTGATGTACGTTTATTGTCCTTGATTTACAGAGTGTTTCAATAAACTCTTTGACTTCTATCTCACTGGAAAGTTGGTAGAGTATTTCAATAGACTCTTTGACTTCTATCTGACTGGAAAGGTGAAAGAGTATTTCAATAGACTCTTTGACTTCTATCTCACTGGAAAGGTGGTAGAGTATTTCCCACCACGTGCCCCCCCCCCCCACGCTGCCTGGGTCCCGGGCCTCTGGTTTCTAGTCAAAACACATTTCTTCTATTTCGTTCAGACGGTATCGACTGAATATGACATCATCAAAGATAAAGTTCTCCACCCCACCCAACCCGAGGACGGATGGTCGTGTGCTAAAGCGTTCGACTTTCGACCTGATGGTCCCTGGTTCAATCCCCGCAATATCTCCAGTGGTGCCTCCATGGCCATTGCACCATCGGCTATTGTGGGTAATCAATAAGGCACCATAAAAACCGTCCCATGTGTGGTTTAGTGGATCTAAGAGATTTCATCTCATCATTACAGGGACTTCATACACGCACACACACACAATTACACACACACACACACACAACCACACACACTGCAAAGCTGCTCGTAAGTAATGGTCACATGGTATGATCGTCGACTTGTTTTCACACAAGTTTTATACGACTAAGTTAAAGCAGCAACGTAAATTTATTCATAAAAAAAACTCTAATCCCTGTGCAAAAGGTAAAAAAGAGAAAAAATAGATTTCTCTAAATATTTGATTAAACCTGAGAAAAAACAGGGGTGAATAAGGGGGCTTAAGTTATTCTCCGCAGATCTGTGTTTATTTGTGTTGGCAGAGTGATCGTTCTTGTCGGGTGCAGTAACTTTTACCCCCCAAAAATCACTGGATGCATCCATCTTGAGGCACCTTGCACCACCCATGGGGGTGGGGGCTGGATATTGTTGTCAATGCTACAAATATATCCGGTTCCCTAGAGAATGAATCACGGAGTCGTCGTGTGTTGTTGTTGTTGTTTTTTTCTCCCCCCTTTCTATTCAAATGCAGGTGTAGGTCTTGGTGAAATAATTGAGATTTGGTTTTTATTAGCCAACTGTAAAGTACAGATACTGTGCCCGCACCCCCCCCCCCTCTCCCGTCCCCTCTCCTCTATTCCAGGTTGTTTTCCTAATAAGTGATAATGAAAGCGTGTGAAGAATATTTTATGATATTTTATGGGTATGTCTGTCTGTTGAAATAACCTATTGACGGGATATTGAGTGAACTGTCATGGGGTAACTACGAATGAAGGGGAATTCCTGGGTTCTACACCGAGTTCTTAGGGACGGATGGTCGTGCGGTAAAGCACCCGACTGTCGACCTGAAGGTACCTGGTTCGATCTCCGGTGAGGACCAAGGACATTTTTCAGGTCTTGGCTCAAGTTCCCGATATATCTCCCGTGGTGCCTCCATGGTCATTGCACTATCGGCTATGGTGGGGATGAAAGAAGGGCACCATAAAAACCGTCCCATTAGTGGTTTATAGGATCTAAGAGATTTCGTCTCATCCTTACAAGGACTTCACACAACACCGATATCTTATACTACTAACGGACAGTTTTATAATACGCTAGACGCATACCATGGGCAGAGCCGTAGCTAGGTATTGTAGCGCCCTGTGCCAGTTACAATATGAAAAGTGCAAAAAAAAAAACCAATGAAAGTTCCTCCCTACTCCGGCGACCTCTATAGAAATATTTATCAAGCATGATAACAAATATAGTTCTATGTCATAACAAATATAGTTCTATGTGATAACAAATATAGTTCTATTAGCTAAACCCTGCAAAGCTTTTGCATAGATTTATATGCCCTTAGGCTTGATTGGTAGGCTAGGTTATTTTTTTTTTAGTTTCGGGCAGATCCGATTTTTTCATGTTTGTATTTTAAACCGGAATACTGTTGTATTAATTCTTTACTTTCGATTTCACGCAGAACACACACTGCTATTATTTATATAGATGAATGAGATGTATTTTTATTTCGAAGGGAATATTAAAATCACGCAAAAGACATGCGGCAAAATACTTTACATAGCCAAATTAGAACAGATGATAGGGAAGTCACATGATTGGGAGCTCAAATGACTGGGGAGTCACATGACTGGAGAGTCACATAATTGGGTAGTCACATAATTGGGGAGTCACACGATTGGGGAGTCACATGATTGGGAAGTCACATGAACAGTAAATCACATTGTATTTTAATGTATACCTTGTTCAAGATGTATAACGCTAGTAAAGTATTTGACGTCAATGACATGATTTTCATTGTTTCACAAACATAAAAGCAAACAGACAAACACATACATCTAAACAATCCAGTTCACCTACCACACACTGAGTGAGTATGTCTGTTAGTGTGTCTGTCAGTGTAAGTGACAAGCACATGTTGTCAGGAGAAGAGAACTTCGACCGACTAGTGTGAGAAGATAAAGTTTATCTCCCTTGTAAAAGATGGAGTTACCGAGTTGATATCTGATGGTTGGCTATATTTCGTCATCCCTTTTGACTATTTGTTTAGCACCATAGACATTTAGTCATCCCGTTGGACTATTTGTTTAGCACCATAGACATTTAGTCATCCCGTTGGACTATTTGTTTAGCACCATATACATTTAGTCATCCCATTGGACTATTTGTTTAGCACCATATACATTTAGTCATCCCATTGGACTATTTGTTTAGCACCATATACATTTAGTCATCCCGTTGGACTATTTGTTTAGCACCATATTCATTTAGTCATCCCGTTAAACTATTAGTTTAAAACCATAGACATTTAGTCAAATTTTGAAACACCGAATGAACGATTTGTAGACACAAAATTTGGACAAACATCAAAGTAAAATAATAGACTTTTATCAAAATATATTAAATTAAAAAGTTAAAAAAAACTCCTTTAGATATGAAAATGTATTGTCTTAAAAAAAGCCCAAGTGACATTATGACGATGTCGATTATTTATCTTGCAGTGTATCAATGAATTCCTTTATTCCTTGTCTTTAATTAAGCAATGAATCGAATCAGAAGACATACGTAACTCTTTTTTTACTTTCTGTCATTCCCAGAGATAGGAATGGCGTTCAAACTTTTCATATGGTTACAGTTGATTTAAAATTTCCCAAATTTTTCCATCCTTAAAACGGCCAGACAAAGCAAGTTAAATAAAAGTCTTCAATTATATAAACTTTATTTCAGAACCGGCTTTAGCCATATGGTTGAATGTGCAGGGCATAGGCTGAATGTTAAGGCGTGTCTTAGGGAAGTGTTTAGGTGGGACCTAGGGCGAGTGTTAAGGAGGGACCTAGGGCGAGTGTTAAGGCGGGACCTAGGGCGAGTGTTAAGGAGGGACCTAGGGCGAGTGTAAAGGTGGGACCTAGGTCGAGTGTTAAGGCGGGACCTATGGCGAGTGTTAAGGAGAGACCTATGGTGAGTGTTAAGGCGGGACCTATGGCGAGTGTTAAGGAGAGACCTATGGCGAGTGTTAAGGCGGGACCTATGGCGAGTGTTAAGGCGGGACCTATGGCGAGTAAGGAGGGACCTATGGCGAGTGTAAAGGAGGGACCTAGGGCGAGTGTTAAGGAGGGACCTATGGCGATTGTTAAGGAGGGACCTAGGTCGAGTGTTAAAGAGGGACCTAGGGCGAGTGTTAAGGAGGGACCTATGGCGAGTGTTAATGCGGGACCTATGGCGAGTAAGGAGGGACCTATGGCGAGTGTAAAGGAGGGACCTAGGACGAGTGTTAAGGAGGGACCTATGGCGATTGTTAAGGAGGGACCTAGGTCGAGTGTTAAAGAGGGACCTAGGGCGAGTGTTAAGGAGGGACCTATGGCGAGTGTAAAGGTGGGACCTAGGTCGAGTGTTAAAGAGGGACCTAGGGCGAGTGTAAAGGTGGGACCTAGGTCGAGTGTTAAGGCGGGACCTATGGCGAGTGTTAAGGCGGGACCTTTGGCGATTGTTAAGGCGGGACCTATGGCGATTGTTAAGGCGGGACCTATGGCGAGTGTTAAGGAGGGACCTAGGTCGAGTGTTAAGGAGGGACATATGGCGAGTGTTAAGGCGGGACCTATGGCGAGTGTTAAGGAGGGACCTAGAGTGAGTATTAACGAGAGACCTGGGGAGTGTTCTAGCGGGACCTAGGCCGAGTGTGGCTCATTTCGCGATCTACCTCTCAAGTGCGGGAACCTGTGGGTTGGTTTCTTTAGTTCCAACCCAAATTTAAAACCGCTACTTTTTCATTTCTCAACGAAATCAGCGCCATTGTGATCTTTGATTTCAGGAAACAATGAAAACGAGGTTTGAGAATTCGCTTTTAATAGCAAATAAACATTGATCATTATATAACATTTTTTGTTCACAATAAAAGTAAATTAAATGTTCAGTTATGTGTCATAACAACATGGAAGTAGTCAAGAGCAACTAATGGAGATGAAATATTTCAAGAGAAAAATCGTACGTGCATGTTACCAGCTTGATAGGGTTAGGGTTAGTATGGTCCATTGTCAACTTGGGGGTCCTTGGTTCGATCTTCGATGAAGATCAATGGGTTTTTCAGGTCATGGTTAAAGTCTCCAATATATCTCCCGTGGTGTCTCCATGGTCATTGCACTATCGACTATGGTGTGTGGATGAAAGAAGGGTACTTCAAAACCCGTCCACTTAGTGTTTAAAAGACCTTAGAGATTTCATCTCAACTTTACAGGAACGTCACACACCAGCGTTATAGTAACTACCGCAATTACGTTTCAACATATCATGTCTGTGTAGCAGTGTGCACGCGTCTAAAAGGAAGTGATGCTTTGGTCGTAGGTATCTAGATTTTGATGTTTATGACAACCCATGATCAGCGGTGGATTTAATGGTGGACGCATCTAGTGCGTAACCCGGCCCTGTACTTTTTCAACACTTTTATATTGATATTCATTTCTTTTTTAAGTGGACGCAACATTTCTGCACTCTAGGCCTCAAATGATTTACGTCCGCCTCTGTCCATGACTACTGTCAGAACCGAACCGAGGGATTTGTGGGCCCAGGGGGATTGGCCTCTTTGGGGGCCCCTGCATTTTGACATTCGACATCATGACATGAGATAATGTACTTAATATTTAATGTAAAACAAATTTTGGGGCCCCCTCCAGCTGGGCCCGGGGGGACTTTCGAATTGGGACCCCCTCCCCCACCCTATGTACGCCTCTGACTACTATGTCAGCTTACACCTGTGTTGTAATGGTTACAAGTAACCACTATGAGATGACTTACTTTGACTACCATTAATCACTATGAGATGTCTCTCTATTACTACAGATAATTACTAAGAAATGTCTCATTCTGACTAGAGATAACCTCTTTAAAATATGTCTCCTTCTGACTACTACAGACTCTAAAATGTTTCATCCTGACTACAGATAACCACAATGAAATGTCTCATTTCGACTACAGATAACCGCAATGAATTGTCTCATTCTGATTACAGATAACTACTCTGAAATGTCTCACCTTGACAAGAGTGATGAATCTAATTTTTATACGATAACGACATGTCTGAAACGAAATGTCATAATCACCTTTGTTTTTTTTACTACATGATGAATGTAACATTTATGTAAATAATGTGTAATTTCTCATGTAATGACTTTCTTGTTGGTCATGTGTTTATCATGAAGAATCTCTTTACTTCAACCTACTGCAGGTGTTCTTTTTGTGGACACATTTGTAAAGAGAGTTATCTTGTCATGACTCTCCATTTTTTCCCACCAGCTATTTTTAGTAAATTTTCAATGAAACACAACTGCTTTACACAATTGTAAACAACAGCTAGACAACAGTTTTAACAACAACTAGGACACACATGTCTCGTGTGGGTGTGTGGGGTGGGTGGGGGGAGGGTGAACAACGAAAGGTAGAAACTAATTTGAACTGGTTTTTGTAGGAAATGTCACATTGACATCATGTATCAATGATAACGATAGTCGTGACAAATTATATATATATATATATATATATATATATATATATATATATATATATATATACACACACACACAAACATACATACCCACACACACATACATACAAACATACATACATACAATGCCCACATTACAATTAAACATGCAACGCAAAATACAGAAATCAGTACATTTGGGACACATGAAATGTGGCAGTGCTTGTATAGGCTAGTGTGTGGCAGTGCTTGTGTAGGCTAGGGTGTGGCAGTGCTTGTATAGGCTAGTGTGTGGCAGTGCTTGTATAGGCTAGTGATGAAATGAAACAAGTTATTTCACTTTAAGCCCTTGTTTTGGAAATCAGGTCGACCAGAGAGTTGAGACCGACACCAATACAGTTCTCTGCCACGCTGGCACGGATAGCCTGGTCTCTGGTCACGATGAAAGTCTTAGGTTCCAGAATTTTTTTTATTTCAATTGTGACTACTAGCCAGGCAAGTTCCGCGGTAGGCAAGTACTTACATTTGTGAAGGTAAACCTAAGTCTTTTCATGATTTCTATGTTGTAATTGTAGCGTGTTATTTTTTTGTTTAACAATATTCAATACAATTTCTCGAATTCCATATAACTTGTAATCAATTCCTGTCACGCTTTGGTATAACTAATTGACATTTTGCCAAGTTACGGTGTATTTAATGACAGACACTTCAAGATAGTAGAGTGACATTTATTTTAGAAATTCACTTTTATTGGAAGAAGGTACGTTGTTTTTTTCCTTTCATTTTTGTTTTCTGGGAATAAATTGACAAGTTAAAGTCTGATCATATACCGTAGACTTTATTGGTATAAGGGACATTTCCTAAACTATAACGACCAATCTTTTACTATGGCATAATACTTTGTGTAAACAACGACAAAAAGAAAAAGAAGTGAATAGTTAATTTATTAGCACATTGCGACTATAAACATTATATTGTGAAATGTTGAGTATAACTAGGAATGTATTAATGTTTCTAAACAGATTTATAGTAAATTATGCGGGATAATAAATAATTTCATAGTTGTTATCTGTAGTCAGAGTGTGACATTGTGACATACGGAATATTTTTTTTCAATGTATGTCAGTTTATTGTGACATAGACTATCCCTATCCACTATCAATATCGTATAGACACCAGACTATTGAGCCCGCCCAAAGACTCGTGATAGAATAAACTGAACAATGCAGTATTATTATACTATGAACTGAACAATACAGTATTATTACACAATGAACTGAACAATACAGTATTATTGTACAATGAACAGATGATTCGTTTTTTTTTTATCTATTCTATGCTGTGCTGGAAATTTGAAATATTTGACCGTCTGAAATCAATTTTCCACCTGTTTTACTCTGGTTATAAAATTTCTCAATATTGAAAAGGTGTGTACTATCAAAACGGTGGCCTAAATATTTTATAATCAATAGCAAGATATTTGAACACAAAAAAAGTTTAAATATAAAATGATTCAAACAATTTTATGTAAAAAAACAACAACACATGTATTAATATAAACTTAAGAGTAAAAAAACTAATTCATTAGCTCAAACACAAATTTATAAAAAGTTTTGTTATCTAAAATTGACTAAGTATGTGTAGATATTGTTATTTATGACATGGCAAAGTTAAAAATAGTCTATTCATCGCTAAATTTAAACAATTTAGTCTGGAAATAAAATGTTTTTAGTCTACATTCAATGAGACGTGGCAGTGTAAATAAATGAAACAAATGAATCAATGAGACGTGGCAGTGTAAATAAATGAAACAAATGAATCAATGAGACGTGGCAGTGTAAATAAATGAAACAAATGAATCAATGAGACGTGGCAGTGTAAATAAATGAAACAAATGAATCAATGAGACATGGCAGTGTAAATAAATGAAACAAATGAATCAATTTTAGTCCTTACATCTGTTTAGTCATTATACTTTCTATTAATAATTGTATGATTAATTATATGTTATTGCTTTGTAGTGCTTTTTAATTAAAACTTATTTCTTGTTTTTTTTTCTATTTATTATATTTTGTATCATCGAATGTGAACATAACAATGTACAGTTATACTAAATATTTATAGAATACGATAAAAATATATGTAAATCAATATTACATTCAATATTACATTCAATACAGTCATTGTATTACATTCAATATTACATTCAATACACAAATTGTATTACATTCAACACACTGATTGTATTTGGATCCAAAGCAGTGCACTGACGTAAGTGCCCCCCTGGTCAGAATCCGAAAATGACCCCCCCCCCTTTTTTAGAGGTCCGTACGTACGCCTTGAATATCGAAGAAAATGGAAACCCAATTTTTTATTTTAAGTTCTTTGAATACGAACATCTTTTGAAATTCAAACATTTAACTCGTTATTTCCGTGTTTTTGTATTTTTAATATCCCTTTCCCTCTGCGATATCTTTATGCTATTTGCATTACATCTTTCCCTCTGCGATATATTTATGCTATTTGTGTTTTATCTTTCCCTCTGCGATATCTTTATGCTATTTGTGTTTTATCTTTCCTTCTGCAATATCTTTATTCTATTTGTATTATATCTTTCCCTCTGCGATATATTTATGCTATTGTATTATATCTTTCCCTCTGCGATATCTTTATGCTATTTGTGTTATATCTTTCCCTCTGCGATATCTTTATGCTATTTGTACTATATCTTTCCGTCTGTGATATCTTTATGCTATTTATTTCTCTATGCAGTGACAATGTCCGATATTTTTTTTCGCAATTTTTTCTAAGCTAAGATGAAGTTATTGTTTTGTGGTATTTTTTTTTTTAAATCTACAAACAACTGAGTACGTTTAGCATTGGAATATACAGTGTGTGTGTGTGTATGTGTGTGAGTGTGTGTGTATATGTGTGTATGTGTGTGAGTGATTGTGTGTGAGTGTTTGTGTGTGTGTGTATGTGTGTGAGTGTGTGTGTATATGTGTGTATGTGTGTGTGTGTATGTGTGTGAGTGATTGTGTGTGAGTGTTTGTGTGTGTGTATGTGTGTGAGAGCGTGTGTGAGTGTTTGTGTGTTTGTGTGTGTTTAAGTGTGAGTGCGTGTTTTGTGAGTGTTTGTGTGTGTGTTTAAGTCTGAGTGTGTGTGAGAGATTGTTTATGTGTGTGTGCGTTTAAATGTGAGTGTGAGTGTGTGAGTGTTTGTGTGCGAGAGTCCATGTTAGTCTCCGTCCTGCACTTTTTGTGCGAATCGTCGGCATGAATTGTTCCTTTTAGGCCACTATACCGTTTGCAAAAATAGAATGAAGGTGTCATGGAATGATCAAGACTATAATGAAGGTGTCATGGAATGATCAAGACTATAATGAAGGTGTCATGGAATGATCAAGACTATAATGAAGGTGTCATGGAATGATCAAGACTATAATAAATGTGTTCTGGAATTATCAAGACTATAATGAATGTGTCATGGAATGATCAAGACTATAATAAATGTGTTCTGGAATGATCAAGACTATAATGAAGGTGTCATGGAATGATCAAGACTAAAATGAAGGTGTCATGGAATGATAAAGACTATAATGAAGGTGTCAAGGAATGATCAAGACTATAATGAAGATGTCATGGAATGATCAAGACTAAAATGAAGGTGTCATGGAATGATAAAGACTATAATGAAGGTGTCAAGGAATGATCAAGACTAAAATGAAGGTGTCATGGAATGATCAAGACTATAATGAAGGTGTCATAGAATGATCACTAAGTAGAGGTTATCCAAGAAAGAACTGTACTGCCAACATTAAGGAGTGGACAGGCCAGATTGCAGCAACTCTACTGGTGACCAACAGGAGAAGAAAGGAATGAGGATGTCTGGCACTGTAGCATCATTCAGCCCCAACACCCTCGACACTTCCCCGACAACAACACTTTTCCATGGATAGAATTGAACATTAATGAGGTACTATTGTTACATTTAAACCCCGATGGTGATATAAGTGTTACATTTAAAACACTGACGAAGTACCTATTGTTACATAAGGTATACTACTTTACGTAAAGCGAAGTAGCATAAATTATGTAGCTATAGCTACATTCTGTTTTTTTTTTTACTTTACGTAGGCAGACAATACCTTTGAAGCCAACCCTATGCCGTCTTCCAATCCACACATACAGGTTGTCGATCCAGTATCTATTTATATTACAGCGGAGGTTACGTGTGATTCTATCAAGTGGTACAAGCCAATCATACACTTTACCTTCCTTACCCGCCCACTACCTATATAGGTCAGTCTAAAGAAACACTTTACTATTTATAGATCAAAGCCCTTTTTAAAATAAATAGATAGCATCCCATTTAGTGCCCCCTCCCTCCCCCTACCAGTTTAATGCACATACACACACACACACACTCACACACACACACATGCATATATACAAATATGTGTATATGTATATTTCTATATATATATCCCAACGATACAAAGTCAGGGGAAAAAAAACCCAGATGAGATACAATAGGTAAAAGATAACAAAATTGGCGTAGAGTGTCTGACATTACTACATTATAGTCTCCATCGAGTAATTTTTTTTTTCCATATAAGCGTTTGTAACTAGTTTTATAATATTTGTAAATCTATACAATGTTTTTGTCAGGACTCCAGATGATTAACACAGTTTATCCACGTCTAGAATTTACATGTGTGCCAGATTATACTAGTTTTAACTAATCTTTTTAAAAATTGAGTAAAGGAAATTAAAAAAAAACAAAAAAACAAAGAAAGTGAAACAAAATAAAAGCTTATTAAAGTTATCTTCCGAAATGTATTGACAACTATCAACCAATCGGACAGCTCTCTTTACTTTTCAAGATAATCCATGTATAGAATACAAAATAACATACCTCACAATAAGGCGGCTTTAGTATTATGGCTATATTCATGGGACCAATTGTGAGTGTCAAATGCGGGGTCATGGGAATTGTTGTAAGCCATATATCGTATCAAATTAGGGGAATAGCTGTAAGCCATATATCGTATCAAATCTTTTATATCGTCGGGGGCCCATTTAGAGGCGGAACTCGGGGATTTCTCCCCAGTTGTTATAGTCTAGGGCAGCCAGAGCCTCCACTTTCATTGCCCAAAGAAACTTTTTATAAACCAATAAAAAAAAATGGTTCAGCCGTCCATACATTACAAGATTCGATATGACTGGCCATTGATGGTTTATATAGATGTATGACTTACACCCAGCTTATTGAACTACCGGTATGTGATGTTTATATAGATGTATGACTTACACCCAGCTTATTGAACTACCGGTATGTGATGTTTATATAGATGTATGACTTACACCCAGCTTATTGAACTACCGGTATGTGATGTTTTATATAGATGTATGACTTCTACCCAACTTATTGAACTATCGGTATGTGATGTTTATATAGATGTATGACTTCTACCCAACTTATTGAACTACCGGTATATGATGTTTTATATAGATGTATGACTTCTACCCAACTTATTGAACTACCGGTATGTGATGTTTTATATAGATGTATGACTTCTACCCAACTTATTAAACTATCGGTATGTGATGTTTTATATAGATGTATGACTTACACCCAGCTTATTGAACTACAGGTATGTGATGTTTATATAGATGTATGACTTCTACCCAACTTATTGAACTATCGGTATGTGATGTTTATATAGATGTATGACTTCTACCCAACTTATTGAACTGCCGGTATGTGATGTTTTATATAGATGTATGACTTCTACCCAACTTATTGAACTATCGGTATGTGATGTTTATATAGATGTATGACTTCTACCCAACTTATTGAACTGCCGGTATGTAATGTTTTATATAGATGTATGACTTCTACCCAACTTATTGAACTATCGGTATGTGATGTTTATATAGATGTATGACTTCTACGCAACTTGTTGAACTACAGGTATGTGATGTTTATATAGATGTATGACTTCTATCCAACTTATTGAACTACCGGTATGTAATGTTTATATAGATGTATGACTTCTATCCCACTTATTGAACAACCGGTATGTGATGTTTATATAGATGTATGACTTACACCCAGCTTATTGAACTACCGGTATGTGATGTTTATATAGATGTATGACTTACACCCAGCTTATTGAACTACCGGTATGTGATGTTTATATAGATGTATGACTTCTACCCAACTTATTGAATTACCGGTATGTGATGGTTTATATAGATGTATGACTTACACCCAGCTTATTGAACTACCGGTATGTGATGTTTATATAGATGTATGACTTCTACCCAACTTGTTGAACTACAGGTATGTGATGTTTATATAGATGTATGACTTCTACCCAACTTTTTGAACTACCGGTATATGATGTTTATATAGATGTATGACTTACACCCAGCTTATTGAACTACCGGTATGTGATGTTTATATAGATGTATGACTTACACCCAGCTTATTGAACTACCGGTATGTGATGTTTATATAGATGTATGACTTCTACCCAACTTATTGAACTACCGGTATGTAATGTTTATATAGATGTATGACTTCTACCCAACTTATTGAACAACCGGTATGTGATGTTTATATAGATGTGTGACTTCTATCCAACTTATTGAACTATCGGTATGTAATGTTTATATAGATATATGACTTACACCCAGCTTACTGAACTACCGGTATGTAATGTTTATATAGATGTATGACTTCTACCCAACTTGTTGAACTACAGGTATGTGATGTTTATATAGATGTATGACTTCTATCCAACTTATTGAACTACCGGTATGTGATGTTTATATAGTTGTATGACTTCTATCCCACTTATTGAACAACCGGTATGTGATGTTTATATTGATGTATGACTTCTACCCAACTTATTGAACTACCGGTATGTGATGTTTTATATAGATGTATGACTTACACCCAGCTTATTGAACTACCGGTATGTGATGTTTATATAGATGTATGACTTCTACCCAACTTATTGAATTACCGGTATGTGATGGTTTATATAGATGTATGACTTACACCCAGCTTATTGAACTACCGGTATGTGATGTTTATATAGATGTATGACTTCTACCCAACTTGTTGAACTACAGGTATGTGATGTTTATATAGATGTATGACTTCTACCCAACTTTTTGAACTACCGGTATATGATGTTTATATAGATGTATGACTTACACCCAGCTTATTGAACTACCGGTATGTGATGTTTATATAGATGTATGACTTACACCCAGCTTATTGAACTACCGGTATGTGATGTTTATATAGATGTATGACTTCTACCCAACTTATTGAACTACCGGTATGTAATGTTTATATAGATGTATGACTTCTACCCAACTTATTGAACAACCGGTATGTGATGTTTATATAGATGTGTGACTTCTATCCAACTTATTGAACTATCGGTATGTGATGTTTTTTATAGATGTATGACTTACACCCAGCTTATTGAACTACCGGTATGTGATGTTTATATAGATGTATGACTTCTACCCAACTTATTAAACTATCGGTATGTGATGTTTATATAGATGTATGACTTACACCCAGCTTATTGAACTACCGGTATGTGATGTTTACATAGATGTATGACTTACACCCAGCTTATTGAACTATCGGTATGTGATGTTTATATAGATGTATGACTTACACCCAGCTTATTGAACTACCGGTATGTGATGTTTATATAGATGTATGACTTACACCCAGCTTATTGAACTATCGGTATGTGATGTTTATATAGATGTATGACTTACACCCAGCTTATTGAACTACCGGTATGTGATGTTTATATAGATGTATGACTTCTACCCAACTTATTGAACTACCGGTATGTGATGTTTATATAGATGTATGACTTCTACCCAACTTATTGAACTACCGGTATGTGATGTTTTTTCTTGTGTTTAAACTAAAGTTTTTGCAGTGCAACTTACTTGTCATTTAAGTTCTTTGGTTTCATTACATACTTTCGATATACCCCGCTTCAATCATTGTAGAACCATGCACCGTACCCCGATTCAATCATTGTAAAATCATACAATTTGGCAACACACCAATACTGCCGCTGTTAAAAAAGAAAGTCAATATATGTATATTGTATATTGGGTAGATCTACATATATCCTGTTATCCTTTTTTCTGTAACTTCCATCTCTTCCTGAAGGCATATCAAAGGTCTGTGACGTCATTTTAACCGACGTAAGAAATTAACAGCGTTTACCTGACTCTAAAAATAAGACACGGTGAGACTAATTGAATTGAAACATGAGTGGTTTGTAGAAACATGAAAAAGAAAAAAACATCAGTTGGAAAAGGTCTTTTAAACATAAGTATTATAAGTATAGTTTAAACATAAGTATACTGTAAACATAAGTATACTGTAAACACAAGTATACTGTAAACATAAGTATACTGTAAACTTGGAACGCAAAATGCTTAATAAGAAAAAAAAAATATTTGAACAAAGGAATGGGTTAAAAAACAACCGACAAAGATAGACGGTAAAGCTATTTATATGCACATTGATACAGATACAACAAGATAGACGGTATAGCTATTAATATGCACATTGTTACAGATACATTAAGATAGACGGTATAGCTATTTATATGCACATTGTTACAGATACACCCATTCAGTACTATATAGTGACTCACTGCATGAGTTGAGATAGGAAACAATTCATTTCGATAACAGAAACAGACTATTTTGTTGTAGCTGACTATTTCGTTCTAGCTGACTATTTCGTTGTAGTTGATTATTTCGGTGTAGCTAACTATTTCGTTGTAGTTGACCCATTTTGTTGTAGACCATTTTATTGTAGTTGACTATTTCGTTGTAGCTGACCATTTCGTTGTAGTTGACTATTTTGTTGTAGCTATTTCGTTGTAGTTGACTATTTCGTTGTAGTTGACTATTTCGTTGTAGCTGACCATTTCGTTGTAGTTGACTATTTTGTTGTAGCTATTTCGTTGTAGTTGACTATTTCGTTGTAGTTGACTATTTCGTTGTAGTTGACTATTTCGTTGTAGTTGACTATTTCGTTGTAGTTGACTATTTTGTTGTAGCTATTGCGTTGTAGTTGACTATTTCGTTGTAGTTGACTATTTCGTTGTAGTTGACTATTTCGTTGTAGTTGACTATTTCGTTGTAGTTGACTATTTCGTTGTAGTTGACTATCAGCCATTGAATCAATTTATCTGTTCTACACTCTTATCTTTTTTATTTTTAATATATATGTCTGTTTGTCAAACTTGAAATCAGCAGATCAGTTTATTTTTCTATCTATCTATCTATCTATCTATCTATCTATCTATCTATCTATCTATCTATCTATCTATCTATCTATCTATCTATCTATCTATCTATCTATCTATCTATCTATCTATCTATCTATCTATCTATCTATTATATCTAATCTATCTATCTAATATATCTAATCTAATATATCTAATCTATCTATCTATTTAATCTATTTAATCTATCTATCTATTTATCTATCTATCTGTCTACATATCTATCCATCTATCTACCTATCTATCTATCAACATATCAATCAATCTATCTATCTATCTATCTATCTATCTAATTATCTATCTATCTATCTATCTATCTATCGATCTGACTATCTATCTATCTATTAATCTATCTACATATCTATCTATCTAATCTATCTATCTATCTATCTAATCTAATCTATCTAATCAATCTAATCAATCTTCTATCTATCTATCTTTCTATCTATCTAATCTATCTTTCTATCTATCTATCTATCTACATATCTATCCATCTATCTACCTATCTATTTATCTACCTATCAATCTACATATCTATCTATCTATCTATCCATCTATCTATCTATCTATCTTATCTCTCTATCTTATCTATCTACCTATCTATCTGTATGTCTGTCTATCTGTCTATCGTCCATATCTCTGTACAGTGTACACCTGTATATCATTCAACTCTACATATTTTCAGATTGTGGTCTGTATTCATAATAATGAACAGTTTTCCAACACCATTCCAAACTATTTCCTTCTATTGATGACGTTTGTTTGGTTTATTTAGACTCATTTCCAGTGTCGTCTGCTGCACTTAGTTATTACGGGAGGCAATCTGTTTCCAGACTGGGTGTACATTTGGTCTACATTGCCAGTAAACACAGCGCGGCAAGCTGCCCTCATTTCTCCTAATATTTTCATCTCGGTGGGACGATCATGTTTGTGTGCGGATGGAGAGAGAGAGAGAGAGAGAGAGAAATAAAAAAAATAGATACGTTGTGAGATATGGTGAGAAGGTAGACGAGGATGTTCTAAATTTAACAATAGGTGTGAACTTAGAATGTACTTTACTATGTGTGCGTCTAGGTCTGTGTGAGTGAGTGTGCTCCATGTATGAATTTGTCTATGTGCTCCATGTATGAATGTATCTGTGTGTGTTCCATGTATGAATGTATTTGTGTGTGTTTAATGTATGAATGTATCTGTGAGTGCTCCATGTATGAATGTATCTGTGTGTGTTTAATGTATGAATGTATCTGTGTGTGCTCCATGTATGAATGTATTTGTGTGTGTTTAATGTATGAATGTATCTGTGTGTGCTCCATGTGTGAATTTGTCTGTGTATGTTTAATGTATGAATGTATATGTGTGTGCTCCATGTATGAATGTATCTGTGTGTGTTTAATGTATGAATGTATCTGTGTGTACTCCATGTATGAATGTATCTGTGTGTGTTCAATGTATGAATGTATCTGTGTGTGCTCCATGTATGAATGTATCTGTGTGTGCTGCATGTGTGAATTTGTCTGTGTGTTCCATGTATGAATGTATCTGTGTGTGTTCCATGTATGAATGTATCTGTGTGTGCTGCATGTGTGAATTTGTCTGTGTGTTCAATGTATGAATGTATCTGTGTGTGCTGCATGTGTGAATTTGTCTGTGTGTTCAATGTATGAATGTATTTGTGTGTGTTCAATGTATGAGTGTTTCTGTGTGTGTTCAATGTATGAATGTATCTGTGTGTGCTCCATGTGTGAATTTGTCTGTGTGTTCAATGTATGAATGTATTTGTGTGTGTTCAATGTATGAATGTATCTGTGTGTGTTCAATGTATGAATGTATCTGTGTGTGCTCCATGTGTGAATTTGTCCGTGTGTTCAATGTATGAATGTATTTGTGTGTGTTCAATGTATGAATGTATTTGTGTGCTCAATGTATGAATGTATATGTGTGTGTTCAATGTATGAATGTATCAGTGTGTGTTCAATGTATGAATGTATCACTGTGTGTTCAATGTATGAATGTATTTGTGTGCTCAATGTATGAATGTATTTGTGTGTGTTCAATGTTTGAATGTATCTGTGTGTGTTCAATGTATGAATGTATTTGTGTGCTCAATGTATGAATGTATATGTGTGTGCTACATGTATGAATATGTCTGTGTGTATGTGTGCTCCATGTATGGATGTGTTTATCCTGTCTCCCTGTGTGTGTATATATGGATGTGGTACGGTGGGGTTATCATGTTGTAAGTATTGGCTGTACTTAAAACTTCTTTAATCTAAATATCTACATAAAGTACATGATCAGCGGACACAAAAGTGGATTTTTTTTCGTTTCAATACTTTTAACACATGTTATTTTGTAATGTGTTTTCTATGGTATTCTCGGCGCCAACTTAAAATTAGTGTTTAGTGTTCTACTGTAATGTCTCCCCTACTCCTTTCCTCGCTGTGAGTTGAAATGATTTCTTCTTTCAAACTGTTTCCGTTTTGTTATTTTATGTTTTGCTCTGTGTAATAAATGTTTTGTCTTTCCCCCCTTGAAATTCGTTTTGGTATTTCCCCCTCAGCATGGCTACACAATAGATTTGTTGTTTTACATTATTGTTCAGACCTTTTTTTTTACTTTTTTAGTTTTTTCAAAAGTTATATTTTTATGAAGTATTTTTCTTTCTTTTCCTAAAACATTTTCTTTCCGTTGTCATTTGTGTTTGTGTTTGTGTGTTGTTCAAACATAATGTTTTCCTGGCTAGGTGTCTAGACATCTGACCTCTTTATCTGCACACCTTACGTAGATGTCTGGGTACCTTACCTCAGTGTCTGAACAATATACCTCAGTGTCTGAACACCTTAACTTAATGTCTATACACCTTACCTCAGTGTCTACATACCTTACGTCAGTGTCTGGACTCTTTACTTCAGTTAGTGGACACTTTACATCTGTGTTTACAAACTTACCTCATTGTCTGGGCACTAGGGTGATAACAAAAAAAAAAATGTATGAAAACACTTGCAATCGAGGAAACTTTATGTGTAATTTAAGAATATCAATCGAGGAAACTTTATGTGTAATTTAAGAATATCAATCGAGGAAACTTTATGTGTAATTTAAGAATATCAATCGAGGAAACTTTATGTGTAATTTAAGAATATCAATCGAGGAAACTGTATGTGTAATTTAAGAATATCAATCGAGGAAACTGTTTGTGTAATTTAAGAATATCAATCGAGGAAACTGTATGTGTAATTTAAGAATATCAATCGAGGAAACTGTATGTGTAATTTAAGAATATCAATCGAGGAAACTGTATGTGTAATTTAAGAATATCAATCGAGGAAACTGTATGTGTAATTTAAGAATATCAATCGAGGAAACTGTATGTGTAATTTAAGAATATCAATCGAGGAAACTGTATGTGTAATTTAAGAATATCAATCGAGGAAACTGTATGTGTAATTTAAGAATATCAATCGAGGAAACTGTATGTGTAATTTAAGAATATCAATCGAGGAAACTGTATGTGTAATTTAAGAATATCAATCGAGGAAACTGTATGTGTAATTTAAGAATATCAATCGAGGAAACTGTATGTGTAATTTAAGAATATCAATCGAGGAAACTGTATGTGTAATTTAAGAATATCAATCGAGGAAACTGTATGTGTAATTTAAGAATATCAATCGAGGAAACTGTATGTGTAATTTAAGAATATCAATCGAGGAAACTGTATGTGTAATTTAAGAATATCAATCGAGGAAACTGTATGTGTAATTTAAGAATATCAATCGAGGAAACTTTATGTGTAATTTAAGAATATCAATCGAGGAAACTTTATGTGTAATTTAAGAATATCAATCGAGGAAACTGTATGTGTAATTTAAGAATATCAATCGAGGAAACTGTTTGTGTAATTTAAGAATATCAATCGAGGAAACTGTATGTGTAATTTAAGAATATCAATCGAGGAAACTGTATGTGTAATTTAAGAATATCAATCGAGGAAACTGTATGTGTAATTTAAGAATATCAATCGAGGAAACTGTATGTGTAATTTAAGAATATCAATCGAGGAAACTGTATGTGTAATTTAAGAATATCAATCGAGGAAACTGTATGTGTAATTTAAGAATATCAATCGAGGAAACTGTATGTGTAATTTAAGAATATCAATCGAGGAAACTGTATGTGTAATTTAAGAATATCAATCGAGGAAACTGTATGTGTAATTTAAGAATATCAATCGAGGAAACTGTATGTGTAATTTAAGAATATCAATCGAGGAAACTGTATGTGTAATTTAAGAATATCAATCGAGGAAACTGTATGTGTAATTTAAGAATATCAATCGAGGAAACTTTATGTGTAATTTAAGAATATCAATCGAGGAAACTTTATGTGTAATTTAAGAATATCAATCGAGGAAACTTTATGTGTAATTTAAGAATATCAATCGAGGAAACTGTATGTGTAATTTAAGAATATCAATCGAGGAAACTGTTTGTGTAATTTAAGAATATCAATCGAGGAAACTGTATGTGTAATTTAAGAATATCAATCGAGGAAACTGTATGTGTAATTTAAGAATATCAATCGAGGAAACTGTATGTGTAATTTAAGAATATCAATCGAGGAAACTGTATGTGTAATTTAAGAATATCAATCGAGGAAACTGTATGTGTAATTTAAGAATATCAATCGAGGAAACTGTATGTGTAATTTGAATATCAATCGAGGAAACTGTATGTGTAATTTAAGAATATCAATCGAGGAAACTGTATGTGTAATTTAAGAATATCAATCGAGGAAACTGTATGTGTAATTTAAGAATATCAATCGAGGAAACTGTATGTGTAATTTAAGAATATCAATCGAGGAAACTGTATGTGTAATTTAAGAATATCAATCGAGGAAACTGTATGTGTAATTTAAGAATATCAATCGAGGAAACTGTATGTGTAATTTAAGAATATCAATCGAGGAAACTGTATGTGTAATTTAAGAATATCAATCGAGGAAACTGTATGTGTAATTTAAGAATATCAATCGAGGAAACTGTATGTGTAATTTAAGAATATCAATCGAGGAAACTGTATGTGTAATTTAAGAATATCAATCGAGGAAACTGTATGTGTAATTTAAGAATATCAATCGAGGAAACTGTATGTGTAATTTAAGAATATCAATCGAGGAAACTGTATGTGTAATTTAAGAATATCAATCGAGGAAACTGTATGTGTAATTTAAGAATATCAATCGAGGAAACTGTATGTGTAATTTAAGAATATCAATCGAGGAAACTGTATGTGTAATTTAAGAATATCAATCGAGGAAACTGTATGTGTAATTTAAGAATATCAATCGAGGAAACTGTATGTGTAATTTAAGAATATCAATCGAGGAAACTGTATGTGTAATTTAAGAATATCAATCGAGGAAACTGTATGTGTAATTTAAGAATATCAATCGAGGAAACTGTATGTGTAATTTAAGAATATCAATCGAGGAAACTGTATGTGTAATTTAAGAATATCAATCGAGGAAACTGTATGTGTAATTTAAGAATATCAATCGAGGAAACTGTATGTGTAATTTAAGAATATCAATCGAGGAAACTGTATGTGTAATTTAAGAATATCAATCGAGGAAACTGTATGTGTAATTTAAGAATATCAATCGAGGAAACTGTATGTGTAATTTAAGAATATCAATCGAGGAAACTGTATGTGTAATTTAAGAATATCAATCGAGGAAACTGTATGTGTAATTTAAGAATATCAATCGAGGAAACTGTATGTGTAATTTAAGAATATCAATCGAGGAAACTGTATGTGTAATTTAAGAATATCAATCGAGGAAACTGTATGTGTAATTTAAGAATATCAATCGAGGAAACTGTATGTGTAATTTAAGAATATCAATCGAGGAAACTGTATGTGTAATTTAAGAATATCAATCGAGGAAACTGTATGTGTAATTTAAGAATATCAATCGAGGAAACTGTATGTGTAATTTAAGAATATCAATCGAGGAAACTGTATGTGTAATTTAAGAATATCAATCGAGGAAACTGTATGTGTAATTTAAGAATATCAATCGAGGAAACTGTATGTGTAATTTAAGAATATCAATCGAGGAAACTGTATGTGTAATTTAAGAATATCAATCGAGGAAACTGTATGTGTAATTTAAGAATATCAATCGAGGAAACTGTATGTGTAATTTAAGAATATCAATCGAGGAAACTGTATGTGTAATTTAAGAATATCAATCGAGGAAACTGTATGTGTAATTTAAGAATATCAATCGAGGAAACTGTATGTGTAATTTAAGAATATCAATCGAGGAAACTGTATGTGTAATTTAAGAATATCAATCGAGGAAACTGTATGTGTAATTTAAGAATATCAATCGAGGAAACTGTATGTGTAATTTAAGAATATCAATCGAGGAAACTGTATGTGTAATTTAAGAATATCAATCGAGGAAACTGTATGTGTAATTTAAGAATATCAATCGAGGAAACTGTATGTGTAATTTAAGAATATCAATCGAGGAAACTGTATGTGTAATTTAAGAATATCAATCGAGGAAACTGTATGTGTAATTTAAGAATATCAATCGAGGAAACTGTATGTGTAATTTAAGAATATCAATCGAGGAAACTGTATGTGTAATTTAAGAATATCAATCGAGGAAACTGTATGTGTAATTTAAGAATATCAATCGAGGAAACTGTATGTGTAATTTAAGAATATCAATCGAGGAAACTGTATGTGTAATTTAAGAATATCAATCGAGGAAACTGTATGTGTAATTTAAGAATATCAATCGAGGAAACTGTATGTGTAATTTAAGAATATCAATCGAGGAAACTGTATGTGTAATTTAAGAATATCAATCGAGGAAACTGTATGTGTAATTTAAGAATATCAATCGAGAAAAACTGTATGTGTAATTTAAGAATATCAATCGAGGAAACTGTATGTGTAATTTAAGAATATCAATCGAGGAAACTGTATGTGTAATTTAAGAATATCAATCGAGGAAACTGTATGTGTAATTTAAGAATATCAATCGAGGAAACTGTATGTGTAATTTAAGAATATCAATCGAGGAAACTGTATGTGTAATTTAAGAATATCAATCGAGGAAACTGTATGTGTAATTTAAGAATATCAATCGAGGAAACTGTATGTGTAATTTAAGAATATCAATCGAGGAAACTGTATGTGTAATTTAAGAATATCAATCGAGGAAACTGTATGTGTAATTTAAGAATATCAATCGAGGAAACTGTATGTGTAATTTAAGAATATCAATCGAGGAAACTGTATGTGTAATTTAAGAATATCAATCGAGGAAACTGTATGTGTAATTTAAGAATATCAATCGAGGAAACTGTATGTGTAATTTAAGAATATCAATCGAGGAAACTGTATGTGTAATTTAAGAATATCAATCGAGGAAACTGTATGTGTAATTTAAGAATATCAATCGAGGAAACTGTATGTGTAATTTAAGAATATCAATCGAGGAAACTGTATGTGTAATTTAAGAATATCAATCGAGGAAACTGTATGTGTAATTTAAGAATATCAATCGAGGAAACTGTATGTGTAATTTAAGAATATCAATCGAGGAAACTGTATGTGTAATTTAAGAATATCAATCGAGGAAACTGTATGTGTAATTTAAGAATATCAATCGAGGAAACTGTATGTGTAATTTAAGAATATCAATCGAGGAAACTGTATGTGTAATTTAAGAATATCAATCGAGGAAACTGTATGTGTAATTTAAGAATATCAATCGAGGAAACTGTATGTGTAATTTAAGAATATCAATCGAGGAAACTGTATGTGTAATTTAAGAATATCAATCGAGGAAACTGTATGTGTAATTTAAGAATATCAATCGAGGAAACTGTATGTGTAATTTAAGAATTCAATCGAGGAAACTGTATGTGTAATTTAAGAATATCAATCGAGGAAACTGTATGTGTAATTTAAGAATATCAATCGAGGAAACTGTATGTGTAATTTAAGAATATCAATCGAGGAAACTGTATGTGTAATTTAAGAATATCAATCGAGGAAACTGTATGTGTAATTTAAGAATATCAATCGAGGAAACTGTATGTGTAATTTAAGAATATCAATCGAGGAAACTGTATGTGTAATTTAAGAATATCAATCGAGGAAACTGTATGTGTAATTTAAGAATATCAATCGAGGAAACTGTATGTGTAATTTAAGAATATCAATCGAGGAAACTGTATGTGTAATTTAAGAATATCAATCGAGGAAACTGTATGTGTAATTTAAGAATATCAATCGAGGAAACTGTATGTGTAATTTAAGAATATCAATCGAGGAAACTTTATGTGTAATTTAAGAATATCAATCGAGGAAACTTTATGTGTAATTTAAGAATATCAATCGAGGAAACTTTATGTGTAATTTAAGAATATCAATCGAGGAAACTGTATGTGTAATTTAAGAATATCAATCGAGGAAACTGTTTGTGTAATTTAAGAATATCAATCGAGGAAACTGTATGTGTAATTTAAGAATATCAATCGCATTTTTGATTTTTTTTTAAAAAAGTTCCCCCACCTCCTCATTTTTGGGAAAAAAAAGTGAAACAATATTTTTTTTTTTTTCAAAAAAAGGACATTTTTTTTTTTAAGCTTAATTCAAAAGAGTAATAATGATAACTAATCAACTTTTATAAATAAATAAGATATATAACAGTTATTAAAATGTACAGAATGTACAAGAAATGTTCAAAACATATTTTGTCCTATGAACTTCAGATTTAAAAATTCAATTTTTCTCGATTTCGCATGAAGTTCCGCAATCAGTTTCACAGCACGTTAGATCTGGGAATGTCAATTAATGACTTCTCGACTGACCAATGGGTCTTTAAACACTTAATTGACTTCTTGCATTTTATCTTGATGAGTGAGGTAAACAGTTCATTGAAGGACGCTTCATCGTAGTGTTGCGAATCGAACCAAGCATTTGCCCATTCGTAGCAGATGAAGTTGCAGGCAGAAGCAAGAATGCTGCGCCACTCTGGTATCAGAAATAATGCTATAACAGTAAATATTGCACCTGAGTTCCATCTTGCCTGATGTAAATTTGGTAATTTATTCCAGCTGATGCGAGGACAACGTGAGTTCTCGCCTGTGCTAACATCTTTTGTCGCAAGAAGCGGTAATCAGCTTGAAGAGTGACATAGTTTTGTGTTAATTTGCCAATGAAGGAATAGTTGAGTTCTGGTTTGCTCGTTGTCTCTTGAATAATAAAATTAATGACATGTTTCAGAAGAAGGTCGAGTACATCATGCTGACAGTCAATATATTGTGGCTTCTGAAAGCCATTGCTCAATACACCATCCTGTATGAGCTTTACAATGCCGTGCAAATGGTCAGTATTTCTGCGGTCGTGTTGCAAATTAACATACAAATATTTTCTCAACCATCATATTCATCAATTAGCTGATGCAGTTCCTTGTGAATGGCCGCGACAGAACCACTCTCACATTTGAGAATACAGAGTTTGATTTCGGTTGTCATATTTTTCAGCAAACATACTTGATGTCTTCCCCTTGCACTCTTTTACTATCAAACTAGAGATAATAGGGATCTTTGCTTTGAAGTTTTTGATCAAATTTAGTTTTCATTTTCCGTCCTTCAGAGATTACTCGTTTCCAGACACCCGCCTGACTTGGAACCGGCACATCAAGACCCTGTTCAGCAATGGTTGCAAGAACGTCATGTGCTTTATGTGTAGAAATGTTTTTCAGTACTAGTAAACCCGCCGTTCTAATACTTGCTCTTTGGTATTTCGGTTTGCATTCAGAAAATGACATTTAAGAAATAGTTGGCGACTTGGGTGAATATGCTGAGGTTTCAGAATCCAAGATTTTGAGACAGTTGTATGTTATTGTGTAGGTTTTGAGACAGTTGTATGTGTTTGTGTAGTTTTTGAGACAGTTATGTGTGTTTGTGTAGGTTTTGAGACAGTTGTGTGTGTTTGTGTAGGTTGTGAGACAGTTGTATGTGTTTTTGTAGGTTGTGATTGAGAAGAGCTGGCTTGAGATTGAGTTTTTGATAGTCGGATTCGTTTTCTTGGGTGGAATGATTTCAAAGGGGCTTGTTTGATCATTGAATAACCAATCTTTTCTCTACTGTTAACTTGCCTCTGGTAGAGCTCTTTATCCTCTGTGCTTTTCCATTCTCCATTAAAGTTGGTGACATCAAATAACTGAGAAAGTGTTATCAGATGGTTTCTTTTTGTTTTTGTCATATAAATCAATTAGACCATTGAGTTTCATTCTGATTAGTGTGCTGGATAATAGTGGAAAGTCTAGAATTTCTCTCCAGAGCAATTCTATATCAGTAATCATAATTTTGATTCGATCCAGTCGCCGTTTCTGGCTATTGAACAGAAAAGTGAAGTTTCCAAGACTTTGACGGTTTGTCGGCATCCATGTGAGATTGATTAGCTTTTCAACAGATAGAATTCTTGGATCCCTATTCTGTTTAGAAGATGAGGGTAGATGTCTTGTTTATAAACAAATAGAACAGATGACTGGAATGTGCTTAAAAGCAGTCCTGAAAGTCATATAAAAAATTCAGTGTTAAATTGAAACCGAGCGTCAAACTGCGCGATATGAGAAAACAAAAATGAAAAGGTGGGGGAACTTTTTTCAATTAAAAAAAAATAATGTTGCTACTGTCATCTACATACAATTGTTCCTCGAATGTAAGGGGTTTCAGTTTCGTTACGAAAAATAATGAAAATAGTTATCACCCTTCTGGGCACCTTACCTCGGTGTCTAGAACCTCACCTTGGTGTCGGGACACCTTACCTCAGTGTCTGGGCAACTTACCTCGGTGTCGGGACACCTTACCTCAGTGTCTGGGCAACTTACCTCAGTGTCTGGGCTACTTACCTCAGTGTCTGGGCATCTTACCTCGGTGCCTGTCATCAACATCATCTCTGAAGACTATTTATTTCTTCGCGAAAACAAAATATCCTTACCTGTATCATAGAGCCATTTTATAGGTCCTCATCACCATTGGGCCCTCGTATACTAATTGCCACCATGTCATGCTCTAGTCACCCAGCAGGTATTTGGCATAGAAATATTTCAAACTCTCTGTTTTAGGTTACAAATAATTCAGAATGGTTGTTCTAATTTTGTTCTTTTTAAAATAAAATAAAAAAATAAAGCAAAACAACCACAAGTGGATAAATGTTCAATATGTGTTTACATTTGAATGTTTATAGCCTATAATTTATTTCATCCTAAATATTTGGTTCATCTAAATCGTCAAACTCATCAAATCTAATTAAATATTTGGTTCATCTAAATCGTCAAACTCATCAAATCTAATTAAATATTTGGTTCATCTAAATCGTCAAACTCATCAAATTTAACTAAATTTTTGGTTCATCTAAATCGTCAAACTCATCAAATTTAACTAAATTTTTGGTTCATCTAAATCGTCAAACTCATCAAATTTAACTAAATTTTTGGTTCATCTAAATCGTCAAACTCATCAAATTTAACTAAATTTTTGGTTCATCTAAATCGTCAAACTCATCAAATTTAACTAAATTTTTGGTTCATCTAAATCGTCAAACTCATCAAATTTAACTAAATTTTTGGTTCATCTAAATCGTCAAACTCATCAAATTTAACTAAATTTTTGGTTCATCTAAATCGTCAAACTCATCAAATTTAACTAAATTTTTTGGTTCATCTAAATCGTCAAACTCATCAAATTTAACTAAATTTTTTGGTTCATCTAAATCGTCAAACTCATCAAATTTAACTAAATTTTTGGTTCATCTAAATCGTCAAACTCATCAAATTTAACTAAATTTTTGGTTCATCTAAATCGTCAAACTCATCAAATTTAACTAAATTTTTGGTTCATCTAAATCGTCAAACTCATCAAATTTAACTAAATTTTTGGTTCATCTAAATCGTCAAACTCATCAAATTTAACTAAATTTTTGGTTCATCTAAATCGTCAAACTCATCAAATTTAACTAAATTTTTGGTTCATCTAAATCGTCAAACTCATCAAATTTAACTAAATTTTTGGTTCATCTAAATCGTCAAACTCATCAAATTTAACTAAATTTTGGTTCATCTAAATCGTCAAACTCATCAAATTTAACTAAATTTTTGGTTCATCTAAATCGTCAAACTCATCAAATTTAACTAAATTTTTGAATTCATCTAAATCGTCAAACTCATCAAATTTAACTAAATTTTTTGGTTCATCTAAATCGTCAAACTCATCAAATTTAACTAAATTTTTGGTTCATCTAAATCGTCAAACTCATCAAATTTAACTAAATTTTTTGGTTCATCTAAATCGTCAAACTCATCAAATTTAACTAAATTTTTGGTTCATCTAAATCGTCAAACTCATCAAATTCTAACTAAATTTTTTGGTTCATCTAAATCGTCAAACTCATCAAATTTAACTAAATTTTTGGTTCATCTAAATCGTCAAACTCATCAAATTTAACTAAATTTTTTGGTTCATCTAAATCGTCAAACTCATCAAATTTAACTAAATTTTTGGTTCATCTAAATCTTAACTAAATTTTTGGTTCATCTAAATCGTCAAACTCATCAAATTTAACTAAATTTTTGGTTCATCTAAATCGTCAAACTCATCAAATTTAACTAAATTTTTTGGTTCATCTAAATCGTCAAACTCATCAAATTTAACTAAATTTTTGGTTCATCTAAATCGTCAAACTCATCAAATTTAACTAAATTTTTGGTTCATCTAAATCGTCAAACTCATCAAATTTAACTAAATTTTTGGTTCATCTAAATCGTCAAACTCATCAAATTTAACTAAATTTTTGGTTCATCTAAATCGTCAAACTCATCAAATTTAACTAAATTTTTGGTTCATCTAAATCGTCAAACTCATCAAATTTAACTAAATTTTTGGTTCATCTAAATCGTCAAACTCATCAAATTTAACTAAATTTTTGGTTCATCTAAATCGTCAAACTCATCAAATTTAACTAAATTTTTGGTTCATCTAAATCGTCAAACTCATCAAATTTAACTAAATTTTTGGTTCATCTAAATCGTCAAACTCATCAAATTTAACTAAATTTTTGGTTCATCTAAATCGTCAAACTCATCAAATTTAACTAAATTTTTGGTTCATCTAAATCGTCAAACTCATCAAATTTAACTATCCCCTCCTCACCCCTTCCCGAAATCAAACTTTTTCTTTTTTTTTCCACTCCATCATTTTACGAGTTTCCGATCCCCTACTTCCGGCCATCCATTAATATTTCTGTTAAAAAAGAACAGTGGAAGGAAACCCGGTACAACTACCGCAACATTCAGCCACGAGGCATGTAAACAAAAACGACCTATATTTTTTTTCAATCGCTTACACTGGAACCCGTCCGTTTAACTTCATTTTAACTCATCCACCCCACCCTCTGAGCTTTCCACCCCACCCTCTGAGCTGCCCCTCTGATTAGCCCGGAGCAATGTCGGCGCTAACAGACGTTGACTATGAAATACACGTTTTGGGTGTAGAGGCTATAGAAAAGGTTCATGACGTCATTCATAATTCCGATGCATTAAAATTGTGGTGATGAAGATGCACCGGAAATAATACAATACAACCCTCTACACTTGGAATGAACACAAACATGAGTGTGAAGAGCAGGCTGTTTTTGGGATTTTAATATACGTTTTCGTTCCGCGGTATAACTGTATGATTATAAAATTGACAACATAGTAGCATGAATGTGGACTGTGTTAGTCATATCAAACTATAAAATGCTAAGGTAATGTCAATGATAATAATAATAAAGAATCTCAAAACCATGTTGAAAACAGAGAAGTGCTGGAAATACAAAAACCTCTGTCGAGCAACATTCAGAGTTGCCAGGTGTCTGACATTTTGCACGAAATATTAGCATGACACACACACACACACACACAAACACAATTACAAAAAAATACTTATTTGTTTGTATACATTTATAATATTGCATATATTTTTATTTTCGAATTAATTCATTTCATACATTCACTTTTTAGCCAAAATCGCCCAAGAGCTTCGCTTTGTTATGGGTCATCACGTCCGTAACTGAAACCAACATTTTCAAAACGTTCGGTCAGTTATTTTAAAATTTATCACACCATCGACCCACAGCCACCAGCGACCCATAGCTACCAGCGACCCATAGCTACCAGCGACCCATATCTACCAGCGACCCATAGCTACCATCGACCCATAGCTACCAGCGACCCATAGCTACCAGCGACCCATAGCTACCATCGACCCATAGCTACCAGCGACCCATAGCTACCATCGACCCATAGCTACCAGCGACCCATAGCTACCATCGACCCATAGCTACCAGCGACCCATAGCTACCAGCGACCCATAGCTAAAAGCGACCCATAGCTACTAGCGACCCATAGCTACCATCGACCCATAGCTACCAGCGACCCATAGCAGAGGTGTGCGGATCTTGAAATTTAGCGTCCGCGTCCGTCCGCGGATTTCTATCAATGATCCGCGTCCGCAGAATCTTACAACATTGGTCTGCGGACCAGTCCGCGCGTCCGCATAGCTGAAATTTAGCTGTTTAAATGACTTGAAATTTTTTTTATGGTAACGCTAAAGAAGATCCGCGTCAGTCCGCGAGTCCGCAACTTAACCATACAATGCGTCCGCTGTCAGTCCGCGGATTTGGAAAAGTCTGCGGATCTGCGTCCGCAAGCGGACGCGTCCGCTGTCCGCTCATCTCTGACCCATAGCTACCAGCGACACATAGTTCATCACAGAAATGGTTACTTTTAAGGTTGTGTTTAACCTCATCTTCAAGCTATGTTAGATATTTTTTTCATCCGTTTCTATAGACTGTATTAAAACTATGTACAAACTGTTTAAACTTAAGTCTAAACTAGATAATGTTATGAAATATAGCGCACGACTTCTAAATTTTAAAGCATTATGTTTCCATTGGGAATTCCTCTATTTTTGTGATAAAAAATATCTATTCTTTGCAACATTGTGCCTGGCACTTAACAGGTGGGTCCATTAAGCTTACCCCAACAAAAGTGTAAATCGCCTCTGCATCAAGCTCACTAAAAAAACATGATTCGCCCCTGCTCCAAGCCGACTGACAATATTAAGATTCGCCCCTGTTCCAACACGCCATACTATATTAGGATTCGCCACTGTTCCAACACGCCATACTATATTAGGATTCGCCACTGCTCCAACACGCCATACTATATTAGGATTCGCCACTGTTTCAACACGCCATACTATATTAGGATTTGCCCCTCTTTCAACTCGCCATACTATATTAGGATTTGCCCCTGTTTCAACACGCCATACTATATTAGGATTTGCCCCTGTTTCATCACGCCATACTATATTAGGATTTGCCCCTGTTCCAACACGCCATACTATATTAGGATTTGCCCCTGTTTCAACACGCCATACTATATTAGGATTTGCCACTGTTAGAGAAAAAAAGATTGAGCTTCATATTAATCTCTGGAAAACTTCCGGTTCCATCGAGCAAGTTTTCTGTTTGTTTGCTAGAAACCAATATGTCGTAGGAGTATGAGGGAGGATGCCAGAAATAGACATTCTGATGACAATTCCGCATGATGACCTCCATGCCCCAGCCTGTCCACCGATATATCACAGGCCACGCTTGGGCGGTCACTTCTGATCATTTCCTTACGGATGGGTTTTGTGGTTGATGGAAGCCGTTGGGTTCATATTGATCAATTCTAGGACAGCCATAATATTTTGATGTAAACATGGAGACTGAGACTTGGGATGTTACGGTTTTAAAAAAAAAACTAAAAATCCTTGGCTTTAAATGAAACTTTAAACTACAGTCTAACTAAAGTTATAATCTATTTAAATATTTGTTGTTTTTATTATATGCATACCAAAATATCATTTTAAAAGAGTGACTTCAATGGATTGGTCTATAATTTCAAACAGTCATCATATGAAAAGTGCTGGTTAATCTAAATTAATAATGTATCCAAAGGCTACTATAGAATAGAGATATTGGAAGGATTGAAATACAATTTAAATAGTGAGAGAAACAGAGAAAGAGGTAGAGAAATAGTTTAATAAGTTTGATGGAAAGAAAGTATGGATTGATAAGTGACCATACACAGGCATTTTGGATTCAATAAATTTACAGATTCTCTATAGGTCTTACCAAAGTTGTACACCATGACATAACCAGACAGACTACTCAATATTTCTACATCTATGTTGTACACCATGACATAACCAGACAGACTACACATATATTTCTACCATCTATGTTGCACGCCATGACAAAACCAGCCACTAAGTATCTCTACAATACTGTACTCTCCTACGTCTGTCACAAAGATAATGATGACAACCTGTTTATGATTAACCTGTCCCACTGAAGATGTCCTTGTGACAGTTTCTTAGATTAATTCCGTCGTTGCAACAGGGACTGTTATTAACGAATCGGACATTTTATTATTTACATCGATGGATAACTAGACGTGGAACTAAACTAGCAGACACTGGACACAGAGTGAAGAACTGGACGTGGAACTGTACTAAGAGACACTGGACACAAGAGTGACGACATGGACGTGAAACTAAACTTGCAGACACTAAACACAGAGTGAAGAACTGGACATGGAACTAAACTAGCGGACACTAAACACAGAGTGAAGAACTGAACGTGAAACAAAACTTGCAGACACTGGACACAGAGTGAAGAACTGGACAAGGAACTAAACTAGTGGACACTAAACACAGAGTGAAGAACTGAACGTGAAACTAAACTTGCAGACACTAAACACAGAGTGAAGAACTGGACATGGAACTAATCTAGCGGACACTAAACACAGAGTGAAGAACTGAACGTGAAACTAAACTTGCAGACACTGGACACAGAGTGAAGAACTGGACATGGAACTAAACTAGTGGACACTAAACACAGAGTGAAGAACTGAACGTGAAACTAAACTTGCAGACACTGGACACAGAGTGAAGAACTGGACATGGAACTAAACTAGTGGACACTAAACACAGAGTGAAGAACTGAACGTGAAACTAAACTTGCAGACACTGGACACAGAGTGAAGAACTGGACATGGAACTAAACTAGTGGACACTAAACACAGAGTGAAGAACTGAACGTGAAACTAAACTTGCAGACACTAAACACAGAGTGAAGAACTGGACATGGAACTAAACTAGCGGACACTAAACACAGAGTGAAGAACTGAACGTGAAACTAAACTTGCAGACACTGGACACAGAGTGAAGAACTGGACATGGAACTAAACTAGCGGACACTAAACACAGAGTGAAGAACTGAACGTGAAACTAAACTTGCAGACACTAAACACAGAGTGAAGAACTGGACATGGAACTAAACTAGCGGACACTAAACACAGAGTGAAGAACTGAACGTGAAACTAAACTTGCAGACACTGGACACAGAGTGAAGAACTGGACATGGAACTAAACTAGCGGACACTAAACACAGAGTGAAGAACTGGACGTGAAACTAAACTTGCAGACACTAAACACAGAGTGAAGAACTGGACATGGAACTAAACTAGCGGACACTGGACACAGAGTGAAGAACTGAACGTGAAACTAAACTTGCAGACACTGGACACAGAGTGAAGAACTGGACATGGAACTAAACTAGCAGACACTGGAAACATAGTAAAGAACTGGAATGGAACTAAACTAGCAGACATTGGACACAGAGTGAAGAACTGGACATGGAACTAAACTAGCGGACACTAAACACAGAGTGAAGAACTGGACGTGAAACTAAACTTGCAGACACTGGACACAGAGTGAAGAACTGGACATGGAACTAAACTAGCGGACACTAAACACAGAGTGAAGAACTGGACGTGAAACTAAACTTGCAGACACTGGACACAGAGTGAAGAACTGGACATGGAACTAAACTAGCAGACACTGGACACATAGTAAAGAACTGGAATGGAACTAAACTAGCAGACATTGGACACAGAATAAAGAACTGGAATGGAACTAAACTAGCAGACACTGGACACAGAGTAAAGAACTGGAACGGAACTAAACTAGCAGATATTGGACACAGTAAAGAACTGGAATGGAATTAAACTAGCAGACACTGGACACAGAGTAAAGAACTGGACATGAATGTGTGTCAGTCTATCATATGCAGTAATGATCAAGACTTTATTCTGACATTATTGCAAGTTCTACCATGACAAAATCATGGCATTCTATAAGTGCTACCATGACATAATCATGGCATTCTATAAGTGCTACCATGACATAATCATTATATTATTATAAGTGCTACCATGACATAATCTTGACATAATTTAAAAATATAAATGATATCATTGTGACATAATCCTGAAAATCTCGTGTGTTGTAATTTTGTAACAATGGCGGCTTGTAGGTAAAGATATTGGTGTTTCTGCCTTTTGTTTTATCAAATATGTACCAGTTGAGAAACTTGAATAAAAAGAAAATGTATTCAGAAATATGATACAACTCGTAAAGAACACAATCAATAATTTTTGTACTTACTGTTACCTGAAATGTAATAGTCGAAACTGCAGCAGAGATAGAGTTCTCTCTACCTTGCTGTCTCGATTTCATGAACACTATCGCAACATTATTACAATATTATATTGACTTTGCCATAACACTATTACACAATATTATTACAATATTATCTTGATATTGTCAGTTTGTCACGCCACTGTCGCAACATTATTACAATATTTTCATGACAGTGTCATACCATTCTTGTGATATAAATTTTATCTTGAGATCATCAATACAATAACGGAACGGTTATCACGAGTATTAATTAAATTGTTGTGCCTGATTTTCTGAAAGATATTTAACCAGTAATAAACAAACGTACTATGAAGTTACGAATGAAGTTTTGTTTTCATAGCTATTAAAAGGGAAGCAACTTTAGGCAGTTAAAGAGTTTGTTGCGTTTTCTCCCTTGTCTCATGTAGTTTTAAAAAAAATGTATCTGTATTCCCGATGTCTATCTATCTATCTATCTATCTATCTATCTATCTATCTATCTATCTATCTATCTATCTATCTATCTATCTATCTATCTATCTATCTATCTATCTATCTATCTATTTATCTATCTATCTATCTATCTATTTATCTATCTTTCTATCTATCTATCTATTTATCTATCTATCTATCTATCTATTTATCTATCTATCTACCTATTTATCTATCTATCTATCTATTTATCTATCTATCTATCTATCTATCTATCTATCTATCTATCTATCTATCTATCTATCTATCTATCTATCTATCTATCTATCTATTTATCTATCTATCTATCTATCTATCTATCTATCTATCTATCTATCTATCTATCTATCTATCTATCTATCTATCTATCTATCTATCTATCTATCTATTTATCTATCTATCTATCTATTTATCTATCTATCTATCTATCTATTTATCTATCTATCTATCTATTTATCTATCTATCTATCTATCTATCTATCTATCTATCTATCTATCTATCTATTAACCCTCAACCCATTCACTCACCTACCCACCTACCGATATTTCTATAATCTTCTTTCTGTGTACTTACCTATTATCTAGCTTTCTTTTTATTGATCTATCGATATAACAAACTATCATTTAATCTATTTAATCATTTATTTACCTTTCTACTCATATATATATATATATATATATATATATATATATATATATATATATATATATATATATATATATATATATGCATTAGAAAATGACCTTTTGTTGTATTTCACGTAATATCACCACCTAAAAAGGACCTTTTAATTTTAATTCACAGAATATCACCACCTGAAAATTATCTTTAGTGGTTCACCCTGAGCAAGACGGGGGAACAAGATGGGGAGGCACTACCTGAGAAAGAGCCTCATTCTGTTCCAGGTAGCTCTTCTGTTCTTCGACGACTTCACTAACGTGCGAGGCATCGATCCTCTGGACCCAATCATAGAGACGGACAAAGGAAAGGTGCGGGGATTCTACAAGCACGTCTACGGCAAGAGGGTGGACGTCTTCTACGGGATACCCTTCGCCAAACCCCCGGTGGGCAACCTGCGCTACAAGGCGCCCATAGAGCCAGACCCGTTTGAGCATGTCCTGAATGCCACACAGTTGCCCAACGCGTGCATGCAGGCCTTTGATTATAAGTTCCCAAACTTCGAAGGATCGTCGGTGTGGAACCCCAACACTCCCGTGGACGAGGATTGTCTGTACCTGAACGTGTGGGTGCCGAGGACTAACCCGCCCTATCAGGACAAGGCTGTGATAGTCTGGATCTACGGCGGCAGTTTCTTCTCCGGGTCTTCCAGCATAGACATCTACCAGGCGGACTACTTGGCCGCGGAGAATGACGTCATCGTGGTCACTGTCCAGTACCGCTTAGGTTCGCTGGGATTCTTGGCCCTGAACACAATTGAAGCCCCGGGCAACGCCGGGCTCCTCGACCAGCGCATGGCCCTGCAGTGGGTGAACACCAACATCAAGAACTTCGGAGGCAGCAGCAGCAGCGTGACCGTCATGGGGGAGAGCGCCGGTGCGGTCAGCGTCGGATTGCTGCTCCTCTCCCCCTTGGTGCGTGGCAAGTTCCAGAGAGCCATTCTTCAAAGCGGCAGCCCCCAGGCAAAATGGGGCGCACTGCCCAAACACGAAATCTTGAGCAGGTCTATTAAGTTTGCTAGCTATGCTGGCTGCTATAAAGATGACGACCACGACTATGTCGTTAAGTGCCTTAGGATGAAGAACGCCACGGATTTCCCTCTGCTGGAGTACAGAGTGTCAAGCGGGATAATCCAGTTTCCATTTGTGCCCATGGTTGACGGGGTACTTATTCCCCATGATCCCCAGCATCTCCTCGACTCTGGTTCATTCCCCAGAATTCCACTTTTACTTGGGAGCAATGAAAACGAGTCTCCGTATTTTTTTATCTACGAACACGAACATTTCACCCTCAACGCCACGCCCACCTTCCTCCCTAAAGATTACGATTTCTTTATAGAGCAGCTAATGTTCGAATTCTACCCCCATTTTCCCCACAAGACTAACAAGATAGGTAAAGAGGCCATTGGTCATTACTACAGGAACTGGCTCAAGCCGTATGACAGCTGGGAGATGTTGAGGTCTCTAGACAGGGCGGCCAGCGATTTCTACTTTGTGTGCCCAGTGAACTACCTGGCACGCTCTTACGCCAGACACGACGTTCCTGTCTATTACTACTGGTTCAACCACCGCTGGTCGGCCAATCCCTGGCCGTCGTGGATGGGAGTATTGCATGCTGACGAGATCTGGTTTTTGTTCGGGCACCCTTTGAACAAGACTTTGAGTTTCACCAAGGATGAGGAGCAGTTGAGCAGGGATATGATGAGATATTGGGCGAATTTCGCAAAGACAGGGTAGGTATGCATGTTTGAGGTGGTCTTTTTTGCACTCAAAGACGCATCTAGTTTTTTTATTCTTTATTTTTGTACATTCATTTTGCTATAGCAAATATTTTGTTACTAGCTGTACCCTGCAAAACCTTTGCATAGAGTTATATTCCCTTAGGTCTGATCAGTAGGCTAGGTTATTTTTGGTTTCGATCAGATCCGATTTGTTCATGATTTTTATTACAATCGTTTAAGTTTTAAATTGGAATACTGTTGCATTAATTCTTTACTTTCGATTTAACGCAGAACCCACACCGCTATAATTTATATAGATTTTAACTTTCATATTCATGTATTTGTTTAGTTTCTGCAACGATTAAGTTAGCGACAAACATTCATTATCGAATTTTTGAGTAGATCTTACATTAAGGAAATGGTCTTTTTCTTTGTCATCAGTTAATGTTTTTTTTAGTGACCAATAGTGTTACAATTTCATAACTCAAACACATATTTTGGTAGTTACGTTATAAAGACATTTCATTTAACCACACGTTTAGAAGCTATTTATATATTTTAAGTTTACATTTCAACACAGTCTGAATGCTTTATTGTGCATCTCGTCTCTTTGTTTTAATAATAATTTGATCCTTTAATAATCTCGATGTAGAATGTCGTCAAGTTTGGCAAAGTGATTAGAATAGGGGTGGGGCACACGTTTTAAATCTGAGTTCTTAAATTCGACTGAAGGGCCAGACCAAGAGCAGGTGGGAGGTTTGCATTGATGAACTTATCTGCAAACGTCACAACATAAAAAAAAAAGTTTTAAATCGAACATCAAAACTGGCTATAATTAGCTCGAGGACTTTTGTTTGCCCATTTTCATTTATGTGTAAAACTTAGATATTATGTGCATTGCTTCAAACAAATTAACAATTAATTTTTCATTGTTTTAAATATTGACTTTGTTCATTGTAGAAAATGAACATTTGAATCCTTAATTCATCAATTTTTAGTCGTCTGTAAATTTATCAGATCAAATTGTCATCGATCCATCGCCCTAATCTGCGCTCGTCTGACTTGACAATCTTGGAAAGGGGTTTAACAGAGTATCACCTAAATCTATTACTGTGCACACTGACCATAAATATAAATTATCGACTTTTAAACTACATCAGATGAGTCTCGTCTTACATCTACTTCGCCTTGAAAGACTATCTACCATCGTGGGTGCTCTATCAGGCAGCTAGCTTCGCACCAGTTGCCGCCCTTACCTATAGATATAGTTCTTGTTTATTGAATGGTTTTAGTATGAAAGTAGTTTATTGTAGTTATTTATTCTATCACTAGTCGATACCATTCAGAAATTGATTGCTAGCCAATCTTTGAATTGAATTAAAACAGCGACACAAAAAACATAATTATGTAATTATCTCTTAGTAGCTGGCACTATGTTTTACGAATTTCAGTTGTTGTAATTATCTCTTAGTCGCTAGCATTAGGTTTTACGAATTACAGCTGTTATATTTATTTCTTTGTAGGAAGCACTATGTTGTACGAATTACAGCTGTTGTAATTATCTCGTAGTAGCTGGCAATGTGTTTTACGAATTACAGTTGTTGTAATTATCTCTTAGTAGCTAGCACTATGTTTTTATGAAATACAGCTGTTGTAATTATCTCTAAGTAGCTGACACTATGTTTTAAGAATTACAGCTTTGTTATTTTCTCTTAGTAGCTAGCACCATGTTTTACGAATTACAGTTGTTGTAATTATCTCTTAGTAGTAAGCACTATGTTTTACGAATTACAGCGGTTGTAATTATCTCTTAGTAGCTGGCACTATGTTTTACGAATTACAGCTTAGGCGCCAAGTCCGATTGGTCTAAAGGCTGTCAGTGACATGCTTGTATGCATCTGAATTTATTTACTAAGAGTCTGTCAGTGACATGATTGTATGCATCTGAATTTATTGACTAAGAGTCTGTCTGTGACATGATTGTATGCATCTGAATTTATTTACTAAGAGTCTGTCTGTGACATGATTGTATGCATCTGAATTTATTGACTAAGAGTCTGTCTGTGACATGATTGTATGCATCTGAATTTATTTACTAAGAGTCTGTCTGTGACATGATTGTATGCATCTGAATTTATTGACTAAGAGTCTGTCAGTGACATGATTGTATGCATCTGAATTTATTGACTAAGAGCTAAAAAAAACTCTTAATGGTCAACACATTAAAATAACATTTTGCATTTACAAAAGGTTCAATATATTTTGTTTGGGAAAAGGCTTTACTGGTGTTTCTAAAAGTAGGTCAGATGTAATGTAGTAGTAGCTACTACAAACGAGTGGACATATGTAAGACTGTCTATTCATGGTAGCTAGTGCGCTTAAAAACAACTTGCCAGATCCGAAAAATATAATGTACTTTGCGATTTTCATTTCAATGTTCTAGTTAAACATGATGTCCAAATTAATCATGATTTTCTAGTTAATCATGATGTCCAAGGTAATCACAATGTCCTAGTTAATCATGGACAGTTTCTTAAATTGTAATAAAGTGAATGTAATACAGGCAGAAAGCTATTTGTATGATAAGGTATTAATTAGACAACGTTACACTAAGACACTGAAGCATGTTTACTGGGCTTTGCTGTTGTGACTAACAAGTGCTCCTACTTATTATTTGGTATTTTGACTGGTTAATTTACTTTAAAAAAAGTGAATTTTTTAAAGAGGCATATTAATTAAATTAATGAAATAAATATCAAGTTCAAACTTGATAAAATCAATATAATAAATATTGATGTTTAAATTAAGATTACTTTGGCTTTTGAGATAAAAATTCCGGTGCTGTCACAAGTTTATTATTAAAAACATTCCGACCTTAAGCATTAATATTTTAACCGAGATTTATTGAATTAAATGAATTAGGTTGGGGGGCTGGATAATATATAATAACGTTTTTATTCTCTGTTTCAGATTTCTTTTTTTTTTAATCAATACGATGGAATTCCGTATTTTTAAATCTTTGATTTTTTTATCACAATATTTATGTGCCATACAATTAGTATTTGAAATCAGAGAATCGATAACATAATTAGTTATTGAACTTTTAGCTCTGAAATCTCTTTCTATTAGGCCTACCAATTTAGAGGTACAAAATAACAAGTCAACCTTTCTGCACAAACAGTAAATATAATTTAGTAACTATGTGTAATGATCAAATACATGTTTGTACTACTAGCCTTTGACACATATTGATCTATAAACGTTTGTACTATTCTGTTAGTGATCCTAACAAACCGGATACAAACATGACATGGCCACAGTTCAAGGCCGAGGAACAAGCCTACCTGAACTTTACCATCGGCAAGACCTCTGGACAATACTTTATAGGCTATGCACCTCAAGTTCAGCAGTGCGCTTTCTGGGATCACTACTTCCCTACACTTCTAGCCCAGACAAGTAAGTCTAAAATAGTATAGTTTATTCTAGTCATATCAAGTAAGTCTAAAATAGTATAGTTTAAACTAGTCATATCAAGTAAGTCTAAAATAGTATAGTTTAATCTAGCCATATCAAGTAAGTCTAAAATAGTATAGTTTAAACTAGTCATATCAAGTAAGTCTAAAATAGTAAAGTTTAATCTACCCATATCAAGTAAGTCTAAAAAAGTATAGTTTAATCTAGTCATATCAAGTAAGTCTAAAATAGTATAGTTTAATCTAGCCATATCAAGTAAGTCTAAAATAGTATAGTTTAATCTAGCCATATCAAGTAAGTCCAAAATAGTATAGTTTAATCTAGTCATATCAAGTAAGTCTAAAATAGTATAGTTTAATCTAGTCATATCAAGTAAGTCTAAAATTGTATAGTTTAATCTAGTCATATCAAGTAAGCCTAAAATAGTATAGTTTAATCTAGCCATATCAAGTAAGCCTAAAATAGTATAGTTTAATCTAGCCATATCAAGTAAGTCTAAAATAGTATAGTTTAATCTAGTCATTTCAAGTAAGTCTAAAATAGTATAGTTTAATCCAGTCATATCAAGTAAATCTAAAAATGTATAGTTTAATCTAGTCATATCAAGTAAGTCTAAATTGTATAGTCTAATCTAACTGAGAGGGTTAGTCCGATTAGTTCAAATTAAACCTTAAGAGATCTATGTAATTATATGGTTTTGGTTGTTCTATGTTATTTACAACATTGAAAAACTTATTAATTAAACTATTTTTTAAATGTATTAAATATCTAAAAAAAAGTATGTTTCAAACAGAATATATAATTGTGTGTGTGTGTGTATGTGTGTGTGTGTGTGTGTGTGTGTGTGTGTGTGTGTGTGTGTGGTATGAATGAGTCTCTTACTTGCTTTCACCATTGTAATCTACCTAACGCTGCCTGCGACTTAAGCATATAGCTATGTTGATGTTTTTACAGTAGTATGGAATGTTGGTTAATTAACTTACATTAGTAGTCTAGGGAGCGACCGATATGCCTTTTTACCGATATTCCGATACCGATATTTTCCCCGAGCATTTTTACCGATACCGATACCGATATTTTATTTTTAGGGGCTGTCCATTATTTATGTCAACAAATTTTTGGCGATTTTTACCTTCCCCCCCCCCTTGTCAACAACTTGTCAAACTTTCCGAGACCCCCATATAAAATTACGTCAACATTTGATTACTCCCACCCTAAAAAGGTGGCTTCCAAAATGTTTATGTGGCAAAATTAGTAGGAATATAGTTAGTTTAATTAAAATACTGAATGTTAAGCGAGTGTGTAACACAGAACTACAAACGCTGCTTAATCTTCCTATTTATTAAGTAATTATATTAAATTTAAAAAAAGTAACATTGTTGACGTCAACTTTTCTTGACCTCCCTCCCCTCCCCCTTGTCAACAATTGTCAAAAATTTTCTGACCCCCCCCATTCCCCCTATTTTGTTGACGTAATTAATGGACAGCCCCTTAAGCAACAACAATGGCAATTGCCAAACACGTGTTTCTCTCGTGCTAATTTAGTAATGACGTACGTCAACCCATGCTTACCCCTTCCCTGTCACATGTCATGACGTGTCTTGTTCCCCCCCCCCCAACTTCCCATCCCAACAAAAAATACACACAGATGTTCACTAATTGTATCATTCAAGGTCATACATTAGAATTAAAAAATGCCAATCCTATTGTTTCAAGGTCGTATCTCTGATGTATACGTGACAATTTCTGTGTACGGGTTTTTTTTTCCTTTTTTTTTTAAATCTTGTCTGATCTGGTTATAGAATTGGGTTATTTACTGATTTTCTTTTCTGCAACTCTGTTGTAAAAAAAAAAACAATGTATCGGCAGCCAAAAAACGGCCGGTCCGACAGTTAATCCATAGTGCCAATATCGGTTCGACTATCGGTCGCTCCCTAGAACAATCGGCCGATCCGATATTAACCGATAGTGCCAATATCGGTCCGATACCGATAGCGATCCGATTATCGGTCGCTCCCTAGTAATAATAGTATTTTTAAATTTAATCTTTTTTTTAAGAAGCTATAGTACTTAAAAAAAAAATTGTGTTAATCGACAAATTTGTTTAAACATCGACAATTTTATTTGCAAATTATTAAATATTTTACATTTGATCGACTTATAATTGAATTTATTTTATTTGCGATATAAATTGTTAGAGGGTAAGCAAGGCTATTTTTAGTTTAGAAGATTTTGACTTTTACTAATGATGTCGTGTACAGTCTGGAAATGTAGTTTAAATATGTATTCATTAAATTTCAAGGTTAATGTGTTGATTCTTTTAATCTATGATACATTACTTTTAATCTTTAGATGAACAGAAAATATTTTAAACTTATAAAACGTGCAGGTAAATCTACAAACCAGTGTAAATAGGTCATGCTGACCTACAAACCAGTGTAAATAGGTCATGCTGGGAATACAATTTTGAAATAGAAAACAAAAATCTATTTTATTCAGAAAAATCTCAATCTGGTGACTTCAAATTTACAGAGTTTATGAAACGAATGAAATTATTCTCCTAAAATGTCATGTGTGTGCAAGGCTGTAGCCAGGATTTTGTTTGGGGGAGGGGGGGTTGTGCGGTTTGGGGGGGGGGGCTGTGCGGAGAGTTTTATATAAGAAAAAATTGGTACACAATGATAAAGAAGTGTATTTTATAATAAAATTTGATTTTTAGAATTACGGCCTTTTGTGTGCGTGTGTGTGTGTATATATATATATATATATATATATATATATATATATATATATATATATATATATATATATATATCTTATTGCATTCCTCCTTAATATAAAATGCAACGAAATATTTTTTTTTTGATTTACACCAACGTACTTTTTAACAGGGTACTGTATTGCATGTTACTACCTTCAAAAGTACTGCGAAGCATGTTAATACCTTCAGAGGTACTGCATAGCATGCTACTACCTTCAGAGGTCCTGCATTATTCAATGCTGCCACCAAAATTAAGCGATACTAATCATTCACCACTAACCTTATTAACCCTATGACTAATACATGACATTTTGCGTTCAATTATTTTCTTTACATCTTCAATCAGTGCTTCTCAAACTTTATTAACAAGTAAATGTCTAAATCGCTTTCTTTATAAAAGAAAAATAACAGTAATAGAATCCTTGGTCATCATGAAGTGTATCTACTTCAGGAGCAACTATCATTGACAGCATGGTTTCAACAACGCAAATATAAGATCAAACTTTACTAGCAATACACAGTGTAACTCAGTTTGAAGACATTGTATAAACAGATAGATGACAATGTGTACTCAGATAGAGGACATTGTTATACTCAGATAGATGACATCGTTATACTCAGATAGATGACATCGTTATACTCAGATAGATGACATCGTTATACTCAGATAGATGACAATATTATACCCAGATAGAGGACATTGTTATACTCAGATAGATGGCAATGTTATACTCAGATAGAGGACATTGTTACACTCATATAGATGGCATCGTTATACTCAGATAGATGACATTGTTATACTCAGATAGATGACATCGTTATACTGAGATAGATAACAATGTTATATTCAGATAGATGACAATGCTATACTCAGATAGATGACATCGTTATACTCAGATAGATGGCATCGTTATACTCAGATAGATGACAATGTTATACACAGATAGAGGGCATTGTTATACTCAGATAGATGGCAATGTTATACTCAGATAGAGGACATTGTTACACTCATATAGATGGCATCGTTATACTCAGATAGATGACATTGTTTTACTCAGTTAGATGACATCGTTATACTGAGATAGATAACAATGTTATATTCAGATAGATGACAATGTTATACACAGATGACAATTGTATACTCAGATGACAGTAGTCATCACCAACATATTACCTTAAACCAAATGTTCCGGTTTTGATCTCAAAGAAGGATACTGCGGTATCTAATCTACTACTAACATTTCTGGCATGAATTAAAACACACCTCTGGCACATTTCCTGGCTTGTGTTCCCTTGATCCAGGATTATTTGTTTGCTGACGGCTAATCCCCAATGGATTGTAAGGTAGGATTTTTATAATGAGTTTTTAAAATCATTAACTGCATGTTTAACTTGTCGTATCAAACTTATAATACTGCATATAACACCTTCCATTTTTACCAATCCCTCCATTGTCCCTCTTTTATGTCTATTCAAAAGAAATTTGATCTTTTTTCATTTTTGTTTATTTTTAAATTAGCCATTGTCCAGATTGTATCCTAGGGCACTGTCTAGATAGTATCCTAGGGCGTTGTCCAGATAGTATCCTAAGGCGTTGTACAGATAGTATCCTAGGGCGTTGTACAGATAGTATCTAGGGCGTTGTACAGATAGTATCCTAGGGCGTTGTACAGATAGTATCCTAGGGTATTGTACAGATAGTACCCTAGGGCGTTGTCCAGATAGTATCCTAGGGCACTGTCCAGATAGTATCCTAGGGCGTTGTACAGATAGTATCCTAAGGCACTGTCCAGATAGTATCCTGGGGCACTGTCCAGATAGTATCCTAGGGCGTTGTCCAGATAGTATCCTAGGGCGTTGTACAGATAGTATCCTAGGGCGTTGTACAGATAGTATCCTAGGGTATTGTACAGATAGTACCCTAGGGCGTTGTCCAGATAGTACCCTAGGGCATTTTCCAGATAGTACCCTAGGGCATTGTCCAGATAGTATCCTAGGGCACTGTCCAGATAGTACCCTAGGGCACTGTCCAGATAGTACCCTAGGGCACTGTGCAGATAATATCCTAGGGCACTGTCCAGATAGTATCCTAGGGCACTGTCCAGATAGTATCCTAGGGCGTTGTACAGATAGTATCCTAGGGCACTGTCCAGATAGTATCCTAGGGCACTGTCCAGATAGTATCCTAGGGCACTGTCCAGATAGTATCCTAGGGCGTTGTCCAGATAGTATCCTAGGGCGTTGTACAGATAGTATCCTAGGGCGTTGTACAGATAGTATCCTAGTGTATTGTACAGATAGTACACTAGGGCGTTGTCCAGATAGTACCCTAGGGCATTGTCCAGATAGTACCCTAGGGCATTGTCCAGATAGTATCCTAGGGCATTGTCCAGATAGTATCATAGGGCGTTGTCCAGATAGTATCCTAGGGCACTGTCCAGATAGTATCCTAGGGCACTGTCCAGATAGTATCCTAGGGCATTGTCCAGATAGTATCCTAGGGCACTGTACAGATAGTACCCTAGGGCGTTGTCCAGATAATATCCTAGGGCACTGTCCAGATAGTACCCTAGGGCATTGTCCAGATAGTATCCTAGGGCACTGTCCAGATAGTATCCTAGGGCACTGTCCAGATAGTACCCTAGGGCATTGTCCAGATAGTATCCTAGGGCACTGTCCAGATAGTATCCTAGGGCACTGTCCAGATAGTATCCTAAGGTATTGTCCAGATAGAACCTTGGGCTTTGTCCAGATAGTATTATAGGGCGTTGTCCATATAGTATCCTAGGGTATTGTCCAGATAGTATCATAGGGCGTTGTCCAGATAGTATCCTAGGGCATTGTCCAGATAGTATGATAGGGAGTTGTCCAGATAGTATCCTAGGGCATTGTCCAGATAGTATCATAGGGCGTTGTCCAGATAGTATCCTAGGGCATTGTCCAGATAGTATCATAGGGCGTTGTCCAGATAGTATCTTAGGGCATTGTCCAGATAGTATCATAGGGCGTTGTCCAGATAGTATCCTAGGGCATTGTCCAGATAGTATCATAGGGAGTTGTCCAGATAGTATCCTAGGGCATTGTCCAGATAGTATCATAGGGCGTTGTCCAGATAGTATCCTAGGGCATTGTCCAGATAGTATCATAGGGCGTTGTCCAGATAGTATCTTAGGGCATTGTCCAGATAGTATCATAGGGCGTTGTCCAGATAGCACTCTAAGGTATTGTCCAGATAGTATCCTAGAGCACTGTCCAGATAGTACCCTAGGGCATTGTCCAGATAGTACCATAAGGGTTTATCAACAGAAAGACAATTAAGCAATGGACACATTTCGTGAAATATTGTTCTGGCCACAAATGTTCTGATTTTGCGATGTTGTATTCGATCATGAAAGTTATTCTCATGATGGTTATGATGTCGTGATAGTAAATAAGTCAAGATAGTTATAAGGTCATAAAGCAATAATTCCTTGATAGTAATAAAGCCATGATAACAAAAATGTCATTATAGCAATAATGTCATTATAGTAATAATGTCATTATAGTAATAATGCTAAGATAGTAGTAATGTCATCATAGTAATAATGTAATAACTGCACTTATGTGAGGGGTAGTAATAATGCCATGAAAGTCACGCTATTTATTTGACAGTAATATTGTCATACAAATGATTCTCTTATCATGAATGTTTTTTTTTCATTGTGCTTTTGTAGTCACTTTTTGTTCAGTCTGTGCTGTTCACCAATGACTTTCAATCATATACACACATATGCTTTATTTCTTCCAACCAACTGACAGGAAACATCACAGATGCCGAGACAGAATGGAAGCTACAGTTTTATGAGTGGAAGACCAAGTATATAGTGGACTGGAAGACACAGTTCGACAGTTTTTTACAAAACTACCAGAGAAGAATGGGGAGCTGCAGCGGAGGGAAGCCGTGATTTTGACGTCATCACTTCTTGTGCACTAAGGCTGCTTCAATAGGCATTACTGTTTGTTTTGTTTAATTCATTACAATTTTCACTTCATTTTTCACGTGATAATGTACTTCAATTACTTTCTTTAAAATAAAATAGTCGTCGTAATTTGTGGCGTCGTGTCTAAGTCTCTAGACAACTAAAAATGTTCTTCTCACACAATATCCCCGTATCAATGTGTCATAAATGTTCTTCTCACACAATATCCCCGTATCAATGTGTCATAAATGTTCTTCTCACACAATATCCCCGTATCAATGTGTCATAAATGTTCTTCTCACACAATATCCCCGTATCAATGTGTCATAAATGTTCTTCTCACACAATATCCCCGTACCAATGTGTCATAAATGTTCTTCTCACACAATATCCCCGTACCAATGTGTCATAAATGTTCTTCTCACACAATATCCCCGTATCAATGTGTCATAAATGTTCTTCTCACACAATATCCCCGTATCAATGTGTCATAAATGTTCTTCTCACACAATATCCCCGTATCAATGTGTCGTAAATGTTCTTCTCACACAATATCCCGTATCAATGTGTCATAAATGTTCTTCTCACACAATATCCCCGTATCAATGTGCCATGGTAAAATACATTTTTTTGTAGCCAGGAGTTTTTCAAAATTTTAAAATCTACTATTTCCTGTTTATTTCCCAAGCTGTCTCATGAAATAATCTATTTTATTATTTTAATTTTTTTTTTGGTCATGTTTCGGTAGATTTTTATAAAAAAATTCATTTCAACATGTTCATTTGATATGGTCATTCGCTGACAATGACAATGTTTTTATGTGTGTAAGGTAGTGTGTGTGATTATATATCTAAACGTATTCGACGTAACAATTAACTATTTCTCTGTAATGATATAAAGATGTTGCTATCCCAATGTCTGTAAGTGTAGCTGATTCACAATGTCTGTACGTGTAGCTGAATCACAATGTCTGTACGTGTAGCTGAATCCCAATGTCTGTACGTGTAGCTGAATCACAATGTCTGTACGTGTAGCTGAATCACAATGTTTGTACGTGTAGCTGATTCACAATGTCTGTACGTGTAGCTGAATCACAATGTCTGTACGTGTAGCTGAATCACAATGTCTGTACGTGTAGCTGATTCACAATGTCTGTACGTGTAGCTGAATCACAATGTCTGTACGTGTAGCTGAATCACAATGTCTGTACCAGAGGTGTGCGGATCTTGAAATTTAGCGTCCGCGTCCGTCCGCGGATTTCTATCAATGATCCGCGTTCGCGTCCGCAGAATCTTACAACATTGGTCTGCGGACCAGTCCGCGCGTCCGCATAGCTGAAATTTAGCTGTTTAAATGACTTGAAATTTTTTTTATGGTAACGCTAAAGAAGATCCGCGTCCGTCCGCAACTTAACCATACAATGCGTCCGCTGTCAGTCCGCGGATTCGGAAAAGTCTGCGGATCTGCGTCCGCAAGCGGACGCGTCCGCTGTCCGCTTATCGCTGGTCTGTACGTGTAGCTGAATCACAATGTCTGTACGTGTAGCTGATTCACAATGTCTGTACGTGTAGCTGATTCACAATGTCTGTACGTGTAGCTGAATCACAATGTCTGTACGTGTAGCTGATTCACAATGTCTGTACGTGTAGCTGATTCACAGTGTGTTGTTTAATTTGTGATGAAAGTACAGTAAACAATTCAACTCCTGCACTTTGTTCTATCAACTGACTATAAATAGATGTTCATACTTGTTAGAAGTATACTACTATTAATTTATTAGCTGTGCCCTGCAAAACGTTTGCATAGAGTATTATTCCCTTAGGTTCGACCAGCAGGCTAGGTTATAATGATTTTATTAGAATTTAAAGATGAAATATGTTGTAGAAATACACAAAAACTAATCGAATTATTTCACATTTTTGGATTTCTTGCTTAAAAATTGCAGAAATTATTCAAAACTGTTGATGTTTAAAAAAACATTTATCGAATCGAGACGCCATTTTGAATTTTTGATTTCTACTTTCGATATAGCTTAGACGTGAGAACGCTATTATTTATATTGTATTAATACCCTCGGAGAAGTGTCCTTATGTTGTTTAGTGTATCACAAGTCACTCTGTCACTTGTCACTCTGTCACTAGTCAGACTTTCTTTAGCCCTCCATAATCAGTATGTCCAAAGGTCAGTCTAGTCCGAATGTCACTAGTCCGAATGTCACTAGTCAGAATGTCACATGTTAGGATGTCACAAGTCAAACTGTGTCACTATTTAGGTTGTCTCTCGTTAATATGCACATAATCTGCTAGCTCTCAGTCTGTCCCTGGTCATTAAGTCAATGAAACTCCATTACTAGTCAGGCTGTCGCAATTTAGGCTGTCAGTAGTCCAATTGTCAGTAGTCCAATTGTCAGTAGTCAAATAGTCAGTAGTCCAATTGCAGTAGTCCAATTGTCAGTAGTCCAATTGTCGGTAGACCAATTATCAGTAGTCCAATTTTCAGTAGTCCAATTTTCAGTAGTCCAATTTTCAGTAGTCCAATTGTCGGTAGTCCAATTGTCAGTAGTCCATTTTTCAGTAGTCCAATAGTCAGTAGTCCAATGGTCAGTAATCCAGTTGTCAGTAGTCCAATCGTCAGTGGTCCAATTGTCAGTAGTCATGCAGTCACTTCTCAGGTATGTTTGAAATATAATGTTCCGATTCAGGTTCGCCTAGTTTATTCATAAAGACATCGGTGCAGGGTTCGAAGATTGTGTTTGAGACCGAGGCAAGCGACACTTATAATGAAAAAGAAAAATGTTGAGAGATATTGATTAATCCAGCAGGATCGATATGTTTTGAATATCAAATTTACTTGAAATAACTCCATTAGCATTTGTTCATTTATTTCCCTTTGACTTCCGTTCATATACAAGATAGCTGTGTTGTGTTACATTGTCATTTGGTCTTCACATGTCTTAATTGTCACCTAGATTATAAGCTTCGGTTTCCGGAAAAAAACCCTACGGACTAGATCTCGTTGGATGAAACCCCCCCAAATTTGAAAAAAAAAAATTAATATTTCAAATAGATGTAATAATTAAAGTCTATGTGAATTTTTTTTGTTGACTTTTTACGATAAACTCCAGTGAGGAAGTTTGTTACTTACACACAATAGTCAAATGAGTTTGTTACTTAGCCCTTTATCTCACAAAAGTCAAAGTCATTACCGTTATTAGCTTTACAAAGTAGACTGCTAGAGTTAGTTATATTGTATGACTCTTGGGCTGGACCCACAAGGCAAAAAAAAAAACCAATAGAACATGGCCTACGTATTGATACATCCCCTAACTTGAGACAGGAAGCTCCACCTAGCCATTGATCAAGATCGACCATATTATTATTGATTTATCGAGCGCCGTATTATATAACTACGAACACTCCTATTGAAACATCCGTTACATTGATAGACATCATACTCCTATTGAAACATCCGTTACATTGATAGACATCATACTCCTATTGAAACATCCGTTACATTGATAGACATCACACTCCTATTGAAACATCCGTTACATTGATAGACATCACACTCCTATTGAAACATCCGTTACATTAATAGACATCACACTCCTATTGAAACATCCGTTACATTGATAGACATCACACTCCTATTGAAACATCCGTTACATTGATAGACATCACACTCCTATTGAAACATCCGTTACATTGATAGACATCACACTCCTATTGAAACATCCGTTACATTGATAGACATCACACTCCTATTGAAACATCCGTTACATTGATAGACATCACACTCCTATTGAAACATCCGTTACATTGATAGACATCACACTCCTATTGAAACATCCGTTACATTGATAGACATCACACTCCTATTGAAACATCCGTTACATTGATAGACATCACACTCCTATTGAAACATCCGTTACATTGATAGACATCACACTCCTATTGAAACATCCGTTACATTGATAGACATCACACTCCTATTGAAACATCCGTTACATTGATAGACATCACACTCCTATTGAAACATCCGTTACATTGATAGACATCACACTCCTATTGAAACATCCGTTACATTGATAGACATCACACTCCTATTGAAACATCCGTTACATTGATAGACATCACACTCCTATTGAAACATCCGTTACATTGATAGACATCACACTCCTATTGAAACATCCGTTACATTGATAGACATCACACTCCTATTGAAACATCCGTTACATTGATAGACATCACACTCCTATTGAAACATCCGTTACATTGATAGACATCACACTCCTATTGAAACATCCGTTACATTGATAGACATCACACTCCTATTGAAACATCCGTTACATTGATAGACATCACACTCCTATTGAAACATCCGTTACATTGATAGACATCACACTCCTATTGAAACATCCGTTACATTGATAGACATCACACTCCTATTGAAACATCCGTTACATTGATAGACATCACACTCCTATTGAAACATCCGTTACATTGATAGACATCACACTCCTATTGAAACATCCGTTACATTGATAGACATCACACTCCTATTGAAACATCCGTTACATTGATAGACATCACACTCCTATTGAAACATCCGTTACATTGATAGACATCACACTCCTATTGAAACATCCGTTACATTGATAGACATCACACTCCTATTGAAACATCCGTTACATTGATAGACATCACACTCCTATTGAAACATCCGTTACATTGATAGACATCACACTCCTATTGAAACATCCGTTACATTGATAGACATCACACTCCTATTGAAACATCCGTTACATTGATAGACATCACACTCCTATTGAAACATCCGTTACATTGATAGACATCACACTCCTATTGAAACATCCGTTACATTGATAGACATCACACTCCTATTGAAACATCCGTTACATTGATAGACATCACACTCCTATTGAAACATCCGTTACATTGATAGACATCACACTCCTATTGAAACATCCGTTACATTGATAGACATCACACTCCTATTGAAACATCCGTTACATTGATAGACATCACACTCCTATTGAAACATCCGTTACATTGATAGACATCACACTCCTATTGAAACATCCGTTACATTGATAGACATCACACTCCTATTGAAACATCCGTTACATTGATAGACATCACACTCCTATTGAAACATCCGTTACATTGATAGACATCATACTCCTACTGAAACATCCGTTACATTGATAGACATCATACTCCTATTGAAACATCCGTTACATTGACAGACACCACACTCCTACTGAAACATCCGTTGCATTGATAGACATCACACTCCTATTGAAACATCCGTTGCATTGATAGACATCATACTCCTACTGAAACATCCGTTACATTGATAGACATCATACTCCTATTAGACATCACACTCCTATTGAAACATCCGTTACATTGATAGACATCACACTCCTATTGAAACATCCGTTACATTGATAGACATCACACTCCTATTGAAACATCCGTTACATTGATAGACATCATACTCCTACTGAAACATCCGTTACATTGATAGACATCATACTCCTATTGAAACATCCGTTACATTGACAGACACCACACTCCTACTGAAACATCCGTTACATTGATAGACATCACACTCCTATTGAAACATCCGTTACATTGATAGACATCATACTCCTATTAGACATCACACTCCTACTGAAACATCCGCTACATTGATAGACATCAGACTCCTATTGAAACATCCGTTACATTGATAGACATCACACTCCTACTGAAACATCCACTACATTGATAGACATCGGCTAACTCAAGATCAAGTCTGGCAATATATTGAATGGTATTAAAAATAGTTTTAAAAAAATTCTTCAATAATATTTAAAGTGGATTTAAATTACTATTTTTTTAATTTGTGGTATTTGTCCGCTGGGGGTTTTGTCCTATGGGGATTTAGTCCCACACTATGTTAAAGCGAGCTATAAGACTTGAAATATTTGGTTGATCTTTTAAGACTTTAAACTACCATGGGCCCTAGAACTTTGGCTGGATCCCATCAACCTTTCGTCTACCCGCATCAGGCCCTCCATGAGCCCCGGGCCCCAGATTACATTTTTTTCAAATGGGGGTTTCTGTTACCTCATTACTTATCTTTTACTTTATTAGAATTAAAAGTCACCTTTAAAAAATGATTTTATCTCCAGAGTTTACCTCAACATAAGTGTTTTTTTTTTTTTTTAAGTATTTGATGATTTTTTTATATAAAAATATTTTTTTGTCCTCATCAGTAACACAGTTGATTAGAAGACACGGTTGAATAGTTGAATCGTTTCTTCAATGTACCCAGAAGACACGGTTGAATAGTTGAATCGTTTCTTCAATGTACCCAGAAGACACGGTTGAATAGTTGAATCGTTTCTTCAAAGTACCCAGAAGGCAGCTTTTATTTGTTCCCCTGATTTTTTAAATATTTTTCCTCATTGGAACTGCTGATCATGTGTGTAATATTTGATGACATCATTTTATATTCCCATAAAAAAAAAAGAAAAAAAAAAGAAAGATGATACTCGTATGATCCAGCACTAATGTATGAATGTTTTAATGTCATTTGTAGTTCATATGTTGAGAATAATATGACTGTGTAAGTGTGCACTAATAAAATAGGAAGAGCAAAAGCAGAAAAAAAAATATTGTTCAGATTTGTGTTATAATAATAAATGAATGATTTGCTGTTTGGAAATAATTTGCATTTTTCTGTTTTATTTTTTTTGGCATCTTCATTTTAATAAACACATTAAACAATTTATGGTCGAGTTGTTTACTCTATGGCATGTTCATCAGAAGGATAAATGTCTCCGTGTATGGAGAAATAATCTAATTGTAAAATGTGAGAAACAAAGGCGAACTTTGGTAAGTTTTTGTTTCACGATGGAAAGTTATTCAAAACTGAATTTTATTTTCAAAAAGCCATTTAAAAAATACCGATATTGTTAGATACAGTATTGTACAGCCTGCTGATCTATTTACGTGTATACATTTATACAGTATTGTACAGCCTGCTGATCTATTTACGTGTATACATTTATACAGTATTGTACAGCCTGCTGATCTATATACATGTATACATTTATTGAAAAATACTTTCATTTCGGCTGTTTTATTTTTTAGTTCTAATGTTCATTATATTTGCTGAAGGCCGATAAACCAACTTGCAACTATTATATCAACAAATAATCATTGCTTCGCTTTTCAAATGAATCATTTAAAAAATAAAGTTGTAATATTGAAATTTATTTTTTAAAACAATTCACTTATTTTTTGTTGAATTAGTTTGTATACAAATAATTTCATTTCTTGACTGTTTTGAAATATTAATATAAAAAAATATAAATACGTAAGGAGTTTACAACAAGTGATAAATCATTGATGTAAATGACTATCACCTTGGCTCTATATACATGTGATTGAATATTACCATTGATGATTGACTATTTTCCTACCTCTGTATACATTTGATTGACAATTTCCATAACTCTGTATAAATATGATTGACAATTTCCATAATTCTGCATAAATATGATTGACAATTTCCATAACTCTATAAAAATGTGATTGACAATTTCCATAACTCTGTATAAATATGATTGACTATCACCATAACTCTGCATAAATATGATTGACAACTTCCATAATTCTATATAAATCTAATTGACAATTTCCATAACTCTATATAAATGTGATTGACAATTTCCATAACTCTGTATAAATTTGATTGACTATTACCATAACTCTGCATATATTTGACTGATTTCTTCACTATGTATACATCTCGATACCAAAACTAGCGCAGAATTAATCTTCTGTTAGCCCTTCCACATTCCGTTGTACTTGATTGAGTGGTCTGTTGTGTGACCACTAGAATAATCTGCCCACTAAGCAGGTGGCGTTTAAAATAACGGGGGGGGGGGCGAATGCAAAAGGATATTTGTTGTTACGATATTAGTTACAGTTGAGGAAAACACACTGATTCCCTTTGCCTTCAACCGTATTGCTAATACCGTCTCTGAAATAATATTAACAAAGGTGGGACATGTTACCATATCATATCATAGCATATCATATCATATCATATCATATTATATCATATGAAAACTTGAATCTATGGAACTATAGTGATTGACTACAAAAACCTAAACAAAAAGTGTCCCAATTTTATATTTTTTGATTTTTTTAAGAGGATGGATGGTCGTGCGGTAAAGCATTCTTCTGTCTCTCTAATGGTCCGTGATTCGATTCCCGGTAAGGACCAGTAGATATTTCAGGTCAATGTGAAAGTCTCGCGATATATATCTTGTGTTGTTTACATGTCCATTGCACTAAAAGCTATGGTCCGGATGAAAGAAAGGCACCATATACACCGTCCCATTAGTGGTTTAGAGGATCTTAGACTTTTCATCTCATCCTTGCAGTGACAAAAGTACAGACTCATTGAATGGACACAACGGGACTATATTGGACTATATTGGACTATATTGGACTATATTGGACTCACATCTTTGCGGAAACATACTCGACCAGATGAAACAATGCTAGGTCAAATACTAATCAAAACAATAATGTTAGGAATTAAACAGCTGCTGTAGCTTATTTTAAGTTTGTCAAAACTGGCAGTTGTTTATGCCTTGTAATGTTTTCTCGATTTTTGGCTCAGATAAATATTTTAAGGGTTTAGTCCATGTTGAGAGTAAAGGCTTATTGTGTGGGTACAGAAAGTACAGGCTTATTGTGTGGGTACAGAAAGTAAAGGCTTATTGTGTGGGTACAGAAAGTAAAGGCTTATTGTGTGGGTACAGAAAGTAAAGACACAGAATGTACAGGCTTATTGTGTGAGTACAGAAAGTAAAGGCTTATTGTGTGGGTACAGAAAGTAAAGGCTTATTGTGTGGGTACAGAAAGTACAGGCTTATTGTATAGGTAAAGATAGTAAAGGCTTAATGTGTGGATACAGAAAATACAAGCTATTTGTGTGGGTACAGAAAGTAAAGGCTTATTGTGTGGGTACAGAAAGTAAAGGCTTATTGTGTGGGTACAGAAAGTAAAGGCTTATTGTGTGGGTACAGAAAGTACAGGCTTATTGCGCGGGTACAGAAAGTACAGGCTTATTGTGTGGGTACAGAAAGTAAAGACTTATTGTATAGGTACAGAAAGTAAAGGCTTAATGTGTGGGTACAGAAAGTAAAGGCTTATTGTGTGGGTACAGAAAGTACAGGCTTATTGCGTGGGTACAGAAAGTACAGGCTTATTGTGTGGGTACAGAAAGTACAGGCTTATTGTGTGGGTACAGAAAGTACAGGCTTATTGTGTGGGTACAGAAAGTACAGGATTATTGTGTGGGTACAGAAAGTAAAGGCTTATTGTGTGGGTACAGAAAGTAAAGGCTTATTGTGTGGGTACAGAAAGTAAAGACACAGAATGTACAGGCTTATTGTGTGAGTACAGAAAGTAAAGGCTTATTGTGTGGGTACAGAAAGTAAAGGCTTATTGTGTGGGTACAGAAAGTACAGGCTTATTGTATAGGTAAAGATAGTAAAGGCTTAATGTGTGGATACAGAAAATACAAGCTATTTGTGTGGGTACAGAAAGTAAAGGCTTATTGTGTGGGTACAGAAAGTAAAGGCTTATTGTGTGGGTACAGAAAGTAAAGGCTTATTGTGTGGGTACAGAAAGTAAAGGCTTATTGTGTGGGTACAGAAAGTACAGGCTTAATGTGTGGGTACAAAAAGTACAGGCTTATTGTGTGGGTACAGAAAGTACAGGCTTATTGTGTGGGTACAGAAAGTACAGGCTTATTGTGTGGGTACAGAAAGTACAGGCTTATTGTGTGGGTACAGAAAGTACAGGTTTATTGTGTGGGTACCGAAAGTAAAGGCTAGTTGTGTGGGTACTGAAAGTAAAGGCTTATTGTGTGGGTACAGAAAGTGAAGGCTTATTGTGTGGGTACAGAAAGTACAGGCTTATTGTGTGGGTACCGAAAACAAAGGCTTATTGTGTGGGTACAGAAAGTAAAGGCTTATTGTGTGGGTACAGAAAGTACAGGCTTAATGTGTGGGTTCAGATAGTAAAGGCTTATTGTATAGGTACAGATAGTAGAGGCTTATTGTGTGGGTACAGAAAGTACAGGCTTATTGTGTGGTTACAGAAAGTAAAGGCACAGAATGTATAGGCTTATTGTGTGGGTACAGAAAGTACAGGCTTATTGTGTGGGTACAGAAAGTACAGGCTTATTGTGTGGGTACAGAAAGTACAGGCTTATTGTGTGGGTACGGAAAGTAAAGGCTTATTGTGTGGGTACAGAAAATACAAGCTATTCGTGTGGGTACAGAAAGTACAGGCTTTTTGTGTGGGTACTGAAAGTACAGGCTTATTGTGTGGATACAGAAAATACAAGCTATTTGTGTGGGTACAGAAAGTACAGGCTTTTTGTGTGGGTACAGAAAGTAAAGACACAGAATGTACAGGCTTATTGTGTGGGTACCGAAAATAAAGGCTTATTGTGTGGGTACAGAAAGAAAAAGGCTTATTGTGTGGGTACCGAAAGTAAAGGCTAGTTGTGTGGGTACAGAAAGTAAAGGCTTATTGTGTGGGTACAGAAAGTACAGGCTTATTGTGTGGGTACAGAAAGAAAAAGGCTTATTGTGTGGGTACCGAAAGTAAAGGCTAGTAGTGTGGGTACAGAAAGTAAAGGCTTATTGTGTGGGTACAGAAAGTAAAGGCTTATTGTGTGGGTACAGAAAGTAAAGGCTTATTGTGTGGGTACAGAAAGTACAGGCTTATTGTGTGGGTACAGAAAGTAAAGGCTTATTGTGTGGGTACAGAAAGTACAGGTTTATTGTATAGGTACAGATAGTAAAGGCTTAATGTGTGGATACAGAAAATACAAGCTATTTGCGTGGGTACAGAAAGTACAGGCTTATTGTGTGGGTACAGAAAGTACAGGCTTATTGTGTGGGTACAGAAAGTACAGGCTTATTGTGTGGGTACAGAAAGTACAGGATTATTGTGTGGGTACAGAAAGTAAAGGCTTATTGTGTGGGTACAGAAAGTAAAGGCTTATTGTGTGGGTACAGAAAGTAAAGACACAGAATGTACAGGCTTATTGTGTGAGTACAGAAAGTAAAGGCTTATTGTGTGGGTACAGAAAGTAAAGGCTTATTGTGTGGGTACAGAAAGTACAGGCTTATTGTATAGGTAAAGATAGTAAAGGCTTAATGTGTGGATACAGAAAATACAAGCTATTTGTGTGGGTACAGAAAGTAAAGGCTTATTGTGTGGGTACAGAAAGTAAAGGCTTATTGTGTGGGTACAGAAAGTACAGGCTTAATGTGTGGGTACAAAAAGTACAGGCTTATTGTGTGGGTACAGAAAGTACAGGCTTATTGTGTGGGTACAGAAAGTACAGGCTTATTGTGTGGGTACAGAAAGTACAGGCTTATTGTGTGGGTACAGAAAGTACAGGCTTATTGTGTGGGTACCGAAAGTAAAGGCTAGTTGTGTGGGTACTGACAGTAAAGGCTTATTGTGTGGGTACAGAAAGTGAAGGCTTATTGTGTGGGTACAGAAAGTACAGGCTTATTGTGTGGGTACCGAAAATAAAGGCTTATTGTGTGGGTACAGAAAGTAAAGGCTTATTGTGTGGGTACAGAAAGTACAGGCTTAATGTGTGGGTTCAGATAGTAAAGGCTTATTGTATAGGTACAGATAGTAGAGGCTTATTGTGTGGGTACAGAAAGTACAGGCTTATTGTGTGGTTACAGAAAGTAAAGGCACATAATGTACAGGCTTATTGTGTGGATACAGAAAGTACAGGCTTATTGTGTGGGTACAGAAAGTACAGGCTTATTGTGTGGGTACAGAAAGTACAGGCTTATTGTGTGGGTACCGAAAGTAAAGGCTTATTGTGTGGGTACAGAAAATACAAGCTATTTGTGTGGGTACAGAAAGTACAGGCTTTTTGTGTGGGTACTGAAAGTACAGGCTTATTGTGTGGATACAGAAAATACAAGCTATTTGTGTGGGTACAGAAAGTACAGGCTTTTTGTGTGGGTACAGAAAGTAAAGACACAGAATGTACAGGCTTATTGTGTGGGTACCGAAAATAAAGCCTTATTGTGTGGGTACAGAAAGAAAAAGGCTTATTGTGTGGGTACCGAAAGTAAAGGCTAGTTGTGTGGGTACAGAAAGTAAAGGCTTATTGTGTGGGTACAGAAAGTACAGGCTTATTGTGTGGGTACAGAAAGAAAAAGGCTTATTGTGTGGGTACCGAAAGTAAAGGCTAGTAGTGTGGGTACAGAAAGTAAAGGCTTATTGTGTGGGTACAGAAAGTAAAGGCTTATTGTGTGGGTACAGAAAGTAAAGGCTTATTGTGTGGGTACAGAAAGTACAGGCTTATTGTGTGGGTACAGAAAGTAAAGGCTTATTGTGTGGGTACAGAAAGTACAGGTTTATTGTATAGGTACAGTTAGTAAAGGCTTAATGTGTGGATACAGAAAATACAAGCTATTTGTGTGGGTACAGAAAGTACAGGCTTTTTGTGTGGGTACGGAAAGTAAAGACACAGAATGTACAGGCTTATTGTGTGGGTACAGAAATTAAAGGCTTATTGTGTGGGTACAGAAAGTAAAGGCTTATTGTGTGGGTACAGAAAGTAAAGGCTTATTGTGTGGGTACAGAAAGTAAAGGCTTATTGTGTGGGTACAGAAAGTAAAGGCTTATTGTGTGGGTACAGAAAGTAAAGGCTTATTGTGTGGGTACAGAAAGTACAGGCTTATTGCGCGGGTACAGAAAGTACAGGCTTATTGTGTGGGTACAGAAAGTAAAGACTTATTGTATAGGTACAGAAAGTAAAGGCTTAATGTGTGGGTACAGAAAGTAAAGGCTTATTGTGTGGGTACAGAAAGTACAGGCTTATTGCGTGGGTACAGAAAGTACAGGCTTATTGTGTGGGTACAGAAAGTACAGGCTTATTGTGTGGGTACAGAAAGTACAGGCTTATTGTGTGGGTACAGAAAGTACAGGATTATTGTGTGGGTACAGAAAGTAAAGGCTTATTGTGTGGGTACAGAAAGTACAGGCTTATTGTGTGGGTACAGAAAGTACAGGCTTATTGTGTGGGTACAGAAAGTACAGGCTTATTGTGTGGGTACAGAAAGTACAGGCTTATTGTGTGGGTACAGAAAGTAAAGGTTTATTGTGTGGGTACAGAAAGTACAGGCTTATTGTATAGGTACAGATAGTAAAGGCTTAATGTGTGGGTACAGAAAGAAAAGACTTATTGTGTGGGTACAGAAAGAAAACAGCTTACTGTGTGGGTACAGAAAGTACAGGATTTTTGTGTGGGTACACAAAGTACAGGCTTATTGTGTGGGTACAGAAAGTAAAGACACAGAAAGTACAGGCTTATTGTGTGTGTACAGAGAGTACAGGCTTATAGTGTGGCTTCAGAAAGTAAGGCTTATTGTGTGGGTACAGAAAGTGCAGGCTTATTGTATAGGTACAGCAAGTAAAGGCTAAATGTGTGGGTACAGAAAGTACAGGCTATTTGTGTGGGTACAGAAAGTAAAGACACAGAAAGTACAGGCTTATTGTGTGGGTACAGATAATACAGGCTAATTGTGTGGGTACAGAAAGTAAAGGTTTATTGTGTGGGTACAGATGTTACAGGCTTATTGTGTGGGTACAGAAAGTACAGGCTATTTGTGTGGGTACAGAAAGTAAAGGCTTATTGAATGCTTCAGAAAGTAAAGTCACGTTGTATTGGCACTGTACTTTTTGTTTACCTTTGTCATAATAAAACCACCTTCGTACCACCCTCGTTGCTTGTTTAATTTCATGCATAACATTTTTGAAATGTTGTACTTCTGTACATGCGATTCTTTTGAATGAGAAGTACTTTTAAAAAACGAAATAATAAAAAAGAAAACAGAGTATTTTGATTATTATAGACTGGAGTAGCCAACGATTAACATTAAAATTGTCCTCACAGTTCATTGAGCTAAGTTTATTTATATCTCTTATCAACTTCCGTTTTGTAGGATTTCCTTTTTAAAAAAAAAAACTTATAAGAGAAAATATTTGATAACATCAAGAGAACCATTGTCATGTTTAAAAACTAGATGGAAAAATGTCATCACTTAATATTGTAACATTATGACAGATCTTGTAGGAATTGTGTACATGACAGATCTTGTAGGAATTGTGTACATCACAGATCTTGTAGAAATTGTGTTCATCACAGATCTTGTAGGAATTGTGTACATGACAGATCTTGTAGGAATTGTGTTCATCACAGATCTTGTAGGCATTGTGTACATCACAGATCTTGTAGGCATTGTGTACATCACAGATCTTCTAGGCATTGTGTAAATCACAGATCTTGTAGGCATTGTGTAATCACATCTTCTTATATTCGACCCCTCTCTCGTTTCTTTTGATCGCATAGTGTTTATGTTGTTCAATATTCTTTTTCATTATTTCAGTTATGTTCGACGGCAGGGTAAAGTCAAGTGCTGCACAGTTGAATTGGACCAACTACCTCACGTACTACCTCCTGATTGTCAGCACCTGGTATGCAGCATACATTGGGCGCCAAAGCTAGCCCCACAGAGAATCTGGCTAATGAATTTATTTATAATTAATTAAACCAATATTATCTATAAATATTATGTAAGTACTATAAGGTTTTTTTTATTGTATTCGAGGGATATTTACCACAAAAATGTCGCAATAAACTATCACATAAAAAGACCATAAAAGCCTTGCAATTATAGGGTTCTAAATTTTACTGAATAAAAATGTGAAAATTAACACGAAAAGCACACGAAGAAAAGTTAGCGAAACGATGATAGAAATAAAAAAATTACTTCAAAATTCCACCAGATTCATTTACAACATTAAACTTTATTTACTTTTAATGGTAGCTTTTTCTGAATTATAAAACCAGTTACATGACATTTTACTTAGAGTTAGATCTATAATTAGTATCACCACAACCTTCTCTGTACACTCTGGGAATTCATCTCTTCTCTGTACAATCTGGCAACTCATGTCTGTATATGGTCGGCCAATTTGGTACTTAATGTAATTACCACAAATAAAAGACTCTGTAATCTCCGCTTCTCTTTTCATAGCAGTTCTAATTGCGAATTCGCCTAAATTGAAATATTTTCAAATTGTAGTCGATGTTTCCCCTTTCTAAAATTGCAATCTTTTTAATCAGAGACGTACATAAATGTACATATTTCATCTAATTCTGGATTAAATTTACAGAACAATTGCTTTGAATATTTTTGGTCTGTGAGTTAAAATGAAAATAAATGAACATTAGTAAATGAAAAGATGCATGAGAAATTCCAAAGCTGAAAAACCACAACTCTTGTAATCTGGCATGTCATTTTATTTGCCTTTTTTCATTCGTTTATGACGAAAATGCTTGAAGTAGTATGTCGGTTTTAGTGAAAAGATTATTATAATAATTGAAAAATTAATTCATTTTTGTTGACTGACAGAAGGGAATAAAGGGCCAATCTTTTGTGCTTGAAACAAAAGTAACATCTATCTATCTATCTATCTATCTATCTATCTATCTATCTATCTATCTATCTATCTATCTATCTATCTATCTATCTATCTATCTATCTATCTATCTATCTATCTATCTATCTATCTATCTATCTATCTATCTATCTATCTATCTATCTATCTATCTATCTATCTTTCTATCTATCTATCTATCTATCTATCTATCTATCTATCTATCTATCTATCTATCTAACTATCTATCTATCTATCTATCTATATATCTATCTATCTATCTATCTATCTATCTAACTATCTATCTATCTGTCTATCTGTCTATATTATAAATAGGTATAATGTACATGAGTTATATGGTAGTTAATGTAACATCCGTCACTATAAATACACATCAGTATAAAAAATACTAGTAATTATGACGTACACCGTGCCCTTGGAATAAAACTTGTAACATTGTGTTCAATTACCATAGGCTATAGGTATATACTGAGGGAATGTACTTATTGTATGTAATTATGATATTATTGAAGGAAAGTGGCACAGTTTTTCAAACAATTAAAAAAAAAGGTTCAGTCAAACCTCGCTTGGAGTACGCGTTCCGCTGGTCTAGTTGGATGATTTCGTGTATAAAAGAAATATGAATAAAAGAACTATTTCTTTTCTAATTAATTTTTATTTTTTAAAGTTACATTATTAATCGACAGTTGTGGACATCGATGCTGTCAATTTGAATATAATTTCTACACACAACGATATTCTCTGTATAAAGGATCGATACTGTTATATATTTGGAACGACGAGAACAGTCATTTCTACAAGGGCCGGATTTACAATTTTAGGGGCCCTAAAATCAACAACATTTAAGGCCCCATTTTGAAAAATATTGCTAAGTTTTTTTTTTTATAATTCTGTAAGTTATTCAACATTTTTGCTGTACCTTAATTCTGTGGGGCCTTAGGCCACGGCCTAGTCGGCCTATCTGTCAATCCGGCCCTGTAGTGATTCACTACATCGTTTACTGAAGCTTCTTGTCATCTTAATGTACTAAGAGCAAAACTATGTCTATGATGTCAATCTCCTGTAATGGTGAAACGATAGTGAAATCCAAGATGTACTTTCAAACCCGTTGTCAAAATTTTTATCTGTGTTTGAAAATATCATAATCATTTTGACTCGGACTTTGTTAACATCAATATCATTATCATTTTGACTTAAAAGTTATTTATTAACACCAATGTACATTTTTTTTAAATATTATTTTTTCACATTTCAAAGAAATAAAATGCCATGATCTGTGCTTGAAATTAGTTTATGACTTTAATTTACAAAAGTAATACGAGTTTTAACTAGTCTGATTATCCAGTCCTTGTTTATTCATTCAATTTTGAAAGTTTCCCAAACTATTTCATAGTTTGTATCAAACGGCTGTTTCTTTTGTTTGATTATTTTAAAGAAGTAATGATATTGCAAACATTCTGTCCTCATATATCTACTATATTCATGTAAACTAGAAGAAATTGTTATATTTAAAAATACAATTAAAAACGAAGGACTGTCTCTTCTGTGTATTCTGAAAAAAAATAGATAAATATACATGAAGATATTTTTTTAGCGAAAAATGTTATGACAGAATGTCTTCTAATGTAAATTGTAGATAAACAATATTCATAATAATTAAAAAGTCAAGCGATGAATCGAAATGTTAAAGTGTTAATTCTTTAACACTTACTTTAGCAACAATTAGAGAGAGAGAGAGAGACAGATAGATAGATAGATAGATAGATAGATAGATAGAGAGAGAGAGAGAGAGAGAGAGAGAGAGAGAGAGAGAGAGAGACGAATTCAATATCACTTACAATGTATGCATTTTTTAAATAATGTTTACAATAGTGTGTATTTTAAAAAAAATTCAGAATGAGGAGACTCAGTAATTTTACCTTAACCTAAATCTTCTGTGATCATATATGTACTGACAATATTTATCTACTAGTGCGCGGTATAGAACGCTATACTGTCGACCTGAGGATGCCGGGTTCGTTCTCCGGGGGGAAAAGTGGATGTTGTGCTAACCACCCAATACCTAATACGCTGTGGCTAGAGAAACAGATCTATTCTATCCTTCACTTCCCTGTGAACGCACTCAAAAAAACTTAACATATTAGTGATATTTAGTTGTGTGATATTTACATACATATACAATTTTTCTTAAAGGTGATAAACTAATATTTATATACAGATATAATATTATTCTTAATGGTGATAGTGTAACATTTATATACAGATATAATATTATTCTTAAAGGTGATAAACTAATATTTATATATAGATATAATATTATTCTTAATGGTGATAGTGTAACATTTATATAAGCTGTTTTTTGGTAATGGTGATATACAAATAATATTCCTTTATGTAATACGATTGTGTGATATTTTTATATATTTATAATACATGTATTTTTCATAATGTTGCAGTTCTGAAGAACTTTTTACAAATAAATAGTAAAACTACATTGTTTATATATGTTGATTTGATTGATTATTAAATAGCAAATTATGTGGGAAATATGTTAATTTTTTTTTTAAATAGTTGTCAGTTTAGTCTATTGAACTTAATCAGTGTTTATAAATGTTGATTGTTTTTATTGATATAGATTTGCTGCTAAAATATGTATGTATGTATGTATGTATATAAAGAAAGAGAGAGACAAAGGGACAGAGTGAGGCATTAAGATTTCAATTTTATCTTAGAATTATTCTTGGGTATTGATCCATTGTTTATGATTGTGTACACCACATACCCGGTAATATAATCGTGTTATGATTGTGTACACCACAGAATATAATTGTGATATGATTGTGTTCACCACAGAATATAATTGTGTTATGATTGTGTTCACCACAGAAAATAAATCATATATAATGTACATCTTCATTTTAGCCCTCGCTTTCTCGGCGGTTTTTTAGACGCAATACTTTTACCATTAATTTGATAATTGTTATTGAAGAGATTTTGCGTTTTCGCGATTGTGAGAATCATAAAACATGATTTGTTTTATTCCTTTTTCCGAAAAAAAAAATGATGACTATAAAAAAAATGATGAATCTGTGTGGGGGATTGGGGGGGGGGCGTAAACCACTCTCCTGGCTTCACAATAAATTGGGAATATTAGTCAGGGGAAATAACTCTAACGGTGGCATTTATATCATTATTAGATGACTTTTTAATAGTAGTGTGCTTTATGTATGAAATATGTATATATTCTTTGGTGTACATTTATTGTACTTACAGTACATATTATGTATTTACTTTCAATCCCATTGATATCAATGCAGACACTTTCTATTTTGAAACGGTATGTGACTGGTCTGTTTATCAACATGAATATGTTAACTTTGACGTGATTGGCTAAACCTATTCTATAAATAACTGTGTCGCTAACTTTGATATAAATTATTTTTTTCACGAAATGTATTATCAACGTAGGTTGTGATTGGTTTAATTATATCACGCTTTTCAAGTCGTGAAGCAAATGGGATTAATTATTGTATGAATAGTCAGGTGATAAATTATTGTGTGAATAGTCAGGTGATTAATTATTGTATGAATGGTCAGGTGATTAATTATTGTATGAATGGTCAGGTGATTAATTATTGTATGAATGGTCAGGTGATTAATTATTGTATGAATGGTCAGGTGATTAATTATTGTATGAATGGTCAGGTGATTAATTATTGTATGAATAGTCAGGTGATAAATTATTGTGTGAATAGTCAGGTGATTAATTATTGTGTGAATAGTCAGGTGATTAATTATTGTGTGTATAGTCAGGTGATAAATTATTGTGTGAATAGTCAGGTGATAAATTATTGTGTGAATAGTCAGATGATAAATAATTGTGTGTATAGTCAGGTGATTAATTATTGTGTGAATAGTCAGGTGTGAACAGGTATGTCAATTTATGTTCGCTGTACGAATGTTTTGAGAGCAAGATGTAGTGTACATGTATATTTCTGTAAGAGCTAGATGTAGTGTACATGTATTTTTCTGTGAGAGCTAGATGTAGTGTACATGTATATTTCTGTGAGTGCTAGATGTAGTGTACATGTATATTTCTGTGAGAGCTAGATGTAGTGTACAAGTATATTTCTGTGAGAGCTAGATGTAGTGTACATGTATATTGCTGTGAGAGCTAGATGTAGTTTACATGTATATTGCTGTGAGTGCTAGATGTAGTGTACATGCATATTTCTGTGAGAGCTAGATGTAGTGTACATGTATATTTCTGTGAGAGCTAGATGAAGTGTACATGTATATTGCTGTGAGAGCTAGATGTAGTGTACATGTATATTGCTGTGAGTGCTAGATGTAGTGTACATGTATATTTCTGTGAGAGCTAGATGTAGTGTACATGTATATTGCTGTGAGAGCTAGATGTAGTGTACAAGTATATTGCTGTGAGTGCTAGATGTAGTGTACATGTATATTTCTGTGAGAGCTAGATGTAGTGTACATGTATATTTCTGTGAGAGCTAGATGTAGTGTACATGTATATTGCTGTAAGAGCTAGATGTAGTGTACATGTATATTGCTGTGAGAGCTAGATGTAGTGTACATGTATATTGCTGTAAGAGCTAGATGTAGTGTACATGTATATTGCTGTGAGAGCTAGATGTAGTGTACATGTATATTTCTGTGAGAGCTAGATGTAGTGTACATGTATATTGCTGTGAGAGCTAGATGTAGTGTACATGTATATTTCTGTGAGAGCTAGATGTAGTGTACATGTATATTGCTCACATAGAGATCATGAACAGTTTGTCTGCCTCTTGCTATGTCTGTCTTCATTATTTCTTATTTCATGCGAGAATGTATTGATGATAGTGTTGCTCTTGTGTGCGGAGATTCAAAATGCATTTTACAATCAAAACCAATATGAAATGAGCATGTAAATATAATTTGATTGTAAGTGCAACTACAAAGCTTTGATTGATTTCACAATCACGTTATCTATGATGCAAAATATGCTGATATTATTTGATTATGAGTGAACCAGCTGAGTTAAAATTGATTTCAAAATCAGGAAATCTGTGAAATTTTGTGTGTTGATGTAAATATGAACTATTTTGTATGCATTACTAGAGAAATTGTTGATTTTTGAATCATATCGATTTTGAATTCAAATTGTGTTATGTCGATTTAATGTAACATCACATGTGAAGTCAGAATTAATTTACAATCATAAATTTAAAAAAAAATGATATTATTTGATTTTAATTGAACCAGGAAACGAAAAGAATTGACCTATTTTTGACGGCTGACCAGAGAGTGAGTATTTGTCGAAATATTTCATTACTGAAATGTAATTTAGAATGTTATTGAATGTAACTAGAACTAACATAGCCAAGATGTGACTCTGCGATACATTATTTCACTGATTGATTGCACATTCAACTAAAAAAAATATTTTCTTCATTAGTTTGTTGTGAGATGCTAAAAAGGGAAAAGAATGTCATTATTGTTCTGTAAGTTAATTGAATCATTTATTTCTCTTGTGTATTATTCTGTGAGTTTTTTTGTTTTGTTTTACGAAAGACTATCAGAAATTGGTTTGATTTTTTAAATGTGTATAGAACATGGGTTTGGAGAATAAGTGGATTTATTTGGTGTTGTTAGTATATTAAGGAGAAATAACTCCTGTGATTGTCTTTGATATTATAACAATTTTAAACAGGTGAAGTGATTTGTGATTTTTTATACAAGTTTTTGAAGAACACCCAGAACTGTGTGATATTTTTTTGTATATTTTATATCTTTATACTGTATTTCTCCTTTGTATTCCAATCTGGGTGATGCACAAAGTATTGTATCATATCAAATATTTCGTGTGTTTCACCTTCAAAAATTGATACCTCTTTTATCAGTTAATCTTTTCTTGTATGTAAGTTTTATCATTTTTTTACTTCATTGTGCAGTCGTCGCATAGAATAGTTGAATTTAATAGTGACAGAAGGTTTTAGCCCTATTCGTGTACATCTTCTACTCTATACATAGAACTGAATGACGAGGCTAAGTTTCTCAGCTTTTTGTTTGTCTATTTACCGTACTGAATGCGCTGAATATTTTAGCTGTTCATGGTTTACATTCTAGATATTTTTATATGAGAAATATTTTTTATATGTAAATTAAAAGTGTTTTTCCTTTTCGGATTGTTTGATGGAGTCTGTGTAAAGTGTTGTGTGATTTAAAACAATAATCCACCACAATACTATATCGTGTATAATTTATTTTTTTTTCAATTTATTTCTCTAATTTTGTATTTTGTGATTTGTGTCCCTTGGTTTACATCCAATATACTAGTTTGTATTATTTGTAATAACCAGACCGTGTAGGGTAAGAATCGGCATTATCCAAATGATGCTTTATGGTTTTTTTTTTAAGACAGTTCATTAATTAAACAGTTTTACTTAACAAACAATCTTCTTTATAGATATTAGAATTTAAGTTTATTTTATCATTTTAGTTTTTTTTTACTTTGCAGGTGGTTTGGAGTGGAACTATTTCCCATTCACGTGTAAACTATTTCCCATTCACGTGTAAACTATTTCCCATTCACGTGTAAACTATTTCCCATTCACGTGTAAACTATTTTTGGACAATCCTGATGCTGCCAACAGTGAGAATAAAAACATGACCTACATTAATTGTTTCCAAGTGCAGCCTGGTTCATCTGGCCAACCTCCCCGCCGCCTTATACTCCTTCAGTTTAAATGACGTCCACCTTAGCTCATCCACAATCTCTTGGCAGGAGCGTTTCTAATAGGTGGACAACTATGCTACCATCTAGGGCCCACTCCCAAATAAGGGGCCCCTTCTGATATTAATTACTATTAATATGGTACTAAGAGGGCACCGTTAGACACGTTACCCCCCTTCCCCCTCTCTCCCCCCCCCACACAATATAGAGATAAGAAAGCCAACGCTCCTGGTCTGTGAAATTGAAAAAATCCATTTTCGTTCACGATGCTGAAATTTTCCCAATAAACTGGTATAGACCAAATGGACTAATACCTCCTGCCCTTTCTGTCCTGGGTTAGATTGCTTAGATCGTTCCTCTACACTCTCGCCCTCCCACCCCACCCCCCCCCCCCGCCCCCAGGGTCAATCATGGCAATCCCTTGTTTCCCAATGTCCGATATGTGACATTGTTCTGTGACATTTAGAGCGTGCACGTTTAGTGCCCCATCCGCATATTGTTTCCAACCTTTACATCCGAACAGATTTACGAGACCTACATTATGAAATGGGGCGTCCATTGTGAAATGGGGCATTCATTGTGAAATGGGTCATTCATTGTGAAATGGGGTATTCATAGTGAAATGGGGCATTCATTGTGAAATGGGGCATTCATTGTAAATGGGGCATTCATTGTGAAATGGGGCATTCATAGTGAAATGGGGCATTCATTGTGAAATGGGGCATTCATAGTGAAATGGGGCATTCATTGTGAAATGGGGCATTCATAGTGAAATGGGGCGTCCATTGTGAAATGGGGCGTCCGTAATTTGAAAAATTGGTAAATATACGCCGTTGTTTGACAAACACACGAGTGCACATGATATGTGCATTTGCAGACAGGGTTTTAGCATAATATGTGTATTTGTCGTCAGTGACGTAACATCATATATGTATTTGTAGACAGTGGCTCAACTAAGCACCTGTTAAGGGGGGGGGGAAGGCACAGTCTTACCCTGGGATGCACTTTCTTAGCTACCAAACTTCTTTTAAAGTAATTTTTCTGCCAGATATACAGACCCACAAATTCATCCACACTTCCGCAAAGGAAAATTCTGAAAGAAGTAACGTCAACTATTAGCGTCGTTGTGTTTTGTGCTACTTTATATAGACGGTACACCGGATCGTCTCATATCTGGTTAACGTATGGACTCAAACATATATATATGTAAAAAAGTACATCAAAAAATGTAAAAAAATATATGTACATTGATATCTGAATTGATGCATACATTACAACAAAACGTCACGGGTGGTGGAGGATCACTAGAACCACAGATTTGGAAATTATTGGTTTAGACTGTTAGTTAATTATTTCAAAGAGAAATAAAAAATAGTATAGTATTACAAATTGTGTAAACATGCAGGATACTGCGACTAATTATGGACCACTTTATATGCCAGTCAGACAAAGAAAGATGAATTGATAGATACCAGACTAATTTTTGAAAGGAAGTTGTTAAAAGAAAATGATGTGTATCATTGTTATATCATGGTGTGTATCATTGTTATATCATGGTGTGTATCATTGTTATATCATGATGCGTAACATGGTGTATATCATGGTGTGTATCATGATGTGTATCATTGGTATATCAAGATGTATATCATGGTGTGTATCATGATGTGTATCATTGTTATATTATGATGTGTATCATGGTGTGTATCATTTTTATAGTATGGTGTGTATCATTGTTATATTATGATGTGTATTATGATGTGTATCATGATGTGTATCATTGTTATATCATGATGTATATCATGGTGTGTATCATGTGTGTATCATTGTTATATTATGATGTGTATCATGGTGTGTATCATTTTTTATATCATGGTGTGTATCATTGTTATATTATGATGTGTATCATGGTGTGTATCATTGTTATATTATGGTGTGTTTCATTGTTATATTATGGTGTGTAACATGATGTATATCATGGTGTGTATCATGATGTGTATCATTGTTATATCATGATGTATATCATGGTGTGTATCATTGTATGTATCATGGTGTGTATATGAATTCCGTTTGCTGACTATAAACAAGTCATAAAGATAGGTGCGACAGCTAGGTAACATGTACAGAAGGTGCGTTTAACATACAATAGAAATATAGAAATAGATGGGTTTATTAGAATAAGCAACAGCTTAACAACTGCCGAGAGAAGAGAGAGAGTGGGAGAGAGAGAGAGAGAGAGAGAGAGAGAGAGAGAGAGAGAGAGAGAGAGAGAGCTATTTATGTTTAAGACAGATACAAAAGTAGCATGCCATTTTCTGGAGAATTAATAATAAAAGTAGACCCTGCATTCAATTTCAAACTTTCAATCAAAAGTTATACGTATACAAGAGTTCTGAATTCAACTGTCCCAGCATTTGATATTATTGATAGAACACTTTACAATGCATACCATGACAGTAATAGAACAGTTCACACTGCATACCATTACAGTACTAATGTGAATAGTCTTAAACTGTACAAAATTCAATCATTCAGATTTGTGGTCGTCCTGTCTAAATATTGATCACTTAAAATAGAGAAATGTATTGATTTGTATGTTACTTGGTGGAGATAATACATAAAAAATTAGAATTCTGAACATAAATATAAATACATTGATTACGTATGACCTACCAAAATTTCAAATATCTCTAAGTTCATTTTAAAATCAAACTAATTCTATCAAGAAATCGGCAGAATAAGCCGAGGTATCGAACAGTGTTAAACAAACCAATAATGATCAGTAAGTTATTTTATAAACTACGCGCGTCAATATTATGTTACTGAAACTATTCAATCGCACATGACAGAACAGATAAACTGACGATAACTAAAGAAAACTAAAGGTACAGTTAACATTAAGTTTGACTTAGATCTTAAGGAAGTGTACTACTTATCTTAATTACGGAATGTCATCTAAGTTCATACTGAAAACACGCTAAGACTTAAAGAACAGCAGAACATGTATTTCCAGAAATATTATTAGTTGGCCATGTATGTTGCTTCAAATTACCCTGGGTTATATTTTGTTGGGATGAACATGCCGATACATTTTGTATTGCTCTACTGACGTGAGAAAACATTTGTTTGTTCTTGTCATTGATTTGCAAATTCTTAGAGTTTAAATTAAGAGGAGACAGAAACATACTGCAGAGATGTTGACACGCCATTTCCCTAACTAGTTTTTAGAGCATTTTCGAAAAAAAATGCTCTATTGTCCCCGTTTTGTCTGTCTGTCTGTCTGTCTGTCATCGCCCTAGATCTCAACAACCATAAGTCCTAGACCCATGATGTATATATCATTTTGTAGGTCTTGGCCTGCCATGTGTACAACAAAAGTCCATTTCGCGATCTGACCTCTGAGGGCCGAAAAAGAGGGCTTATTAAGTACCGGTTTTACTATATGAGCTATATTAACAAAGGAGCGCCCTAGATATCAGCAACCATAAGTCCTAGACCCATGATGTATATATCATTTTGTAGGTCTTGGTCTGCCATGTGTACATCAAAAGTCCATTTCGCGATCTGACCTCTGAGGGGCGAATACTAGGGCTTCGTAGGATAACGTTTTTTTTACTATATAAGCAATATTAACAAAGGGGCGTAAAAAGGAGCGTAACTCATTATTTATTTTTGTAACAGTTATGAAATATGACTTACTTCCCTCTCTATTTATCAAAACCCATACCACGAAAATGCTCTAAATCGTCCTGTGTCCGAAACGGTACAGGCTTAAATTGCTTGTTCAAATGTAACGTTCAATAACAATTTTATGGGTGGACATCAATTACACTGTAGAATGCTGGATATTTGATTTCTGACATGAGTTGCTCAAATAAATGTTATGAGAGCCCCTAGAAATTTCCAGCAGAATTCATAGAAAGTGACAGAATTTTGACTTCTGTACTGAGCTGGTCATCAATGTGAAAAAAAATACACATGCAATTAATAGGGGAAAGTCAAGTCTAAAACATTTAGCACCGTAGATTTTCTATTTAACATGAACTTAAGTGTTCAGGAACTTTACTCGTCTGTATAAGATGTACGTATTGAACTAGGACTATACTTATTGAACTAGGACTATACTTATTGAACTAGGACTATACTTATTGAATTAGGACTATACTTATTGAACTAGGACTATACTTATTGAACTAGGACGATACTTATTGAACTAGGACTATACCTATTGAACTAGGACTATATTACTTAGTGTAGTAGTCAGATGGTGCGCACACAATTATTGCTATTTGGAAAGCATTATGTTAAAAAATGTAAACTAAAATATATTTAAATGAAGATTCTCTGATAGACATATCAGTCCGGATAGCTTATTGAATACACACATTTCTTAATGCTGTAATATCTTTCACACTAATCGTACAAATATGCAAAAACAAAGGAAAAATATAAAAAGTCTCCGAGCATACGAAGATATCTCTACCTACCCTACTAGACATTGCTATAATATCATAAATATATCTGGTTAATATTTCCATATTTTACACACTTGTTAATCGATCATTTAGCCGACATTCGGTTATCTTAAGACTTCTGGTCAGTGGACATTCGATTATCTTAAGACTTCTGGTCAGTGGACATTCGGTTATCTTAAGACTTCTGGTCAGTGGACATTCGGTTATCTTAAGACTTCTGGTCAGTGGACATTCGGTTATCTTAAGACTTCTGGTCAGTGGACATTCGGTTATCTTAAGACTTCTGGTCAGTGGACATTCGGTTATCTTAAGACTTCTGGTCAGTGGACATTCGGTTATCTTAAGACTTCTGGTCAGTAGAACTTTGGTCAACGTACTTATTATTGTATTTGAAACATTTTTTTTCTAAAACCGTTGGTAAGTAGATCCCTGGTGAAGTGGGCCATTGGTCAGTTGACTTATAGTCAGCAGACTTTAGGCCATTAGCCTTCGACCATTGACGTCTTGTCTATGAAACTTTTGTTTCTGGAACTCCTGGTCAGCGGATCCGGATTAGTCCACACTATTACATTTTACATAGTCACACGTATTACATTTTACATAGTCACACGTATTACATTTTACATAGTCACACGCATTCCTTTATATAAATATCAAATATTGGCATTGTAATAAAACAAAAAGTATGGTACAAAAATATCAAAAATCTTTAGAAGACTTGGTGCATAGATACAGATGACTATCTTCAGGGACTAACTGTGACTAACTAAGGCAGTCATAAAATATCTAGGACACATTTAGAAAAAAAAATGCTAATTAAATATTCTACTATTTACAAAACGTGGTCACACTGTCTATCTATAGAGAGAGTGTGACCGTGTTCAGCAACACAACAGCAGACGTCTGATATATTCTTGTAGATAAACAAATGGTGTCAAGGCAGTCTCTCTATCTGCAAGGGACACGTGAATTATCTGTACCAACCACTTAAAATCATTCCATCCAGTTTCTTCACCTTGTTAATGACGTAGAAAATGAAGAAGTTTAAACTTCCACTCAAACAATTGTGCTTAGATTTGTAAAAAAAAAAATGAGGGGGAAAAAAGTTGACACGAAAGTCTCTTCTAATCAATAATGTGCATTAATTTGGTCAAATTTCTCCGAACAATGAAAAAAAGTAACCCATGGTGATAATAATGGTACAGCCCAAGTGACGTAATGTATAGAATAAGACGGGAGAGTCTACTCTGGGCAAGCTGTGAACAAGTTGAACATAAAAGGTTGAAAAGTTGGTCTAAGTTTGTGCTGGTATAAACAATGTCAGCAGCGGGCTCATCAGTGCCAATGTCACTGGACACAAGGTGATGCTGCTGAGCAATGCCAGACTTATGGTCAGTCTGGGCCACCACAGTGTCTTGGATCCGGCCCCTGAAGTAGAAGCTGCGGTCATGCTGCAGTTTGTATTGTAAGATAAAGGTCCTGCGGAATACAGAATGCATAGAATGAAATCGTGCCAGTAATAAATGAATCGAATAATAAACACTGATAATTTATGATGTGAAATAAAATGGACATTTGTAAAGAATTAGGAAGTCTTAGAAGTGTTGATAAAGTGTTACACAGGCAGAGTAAATGTACTAGTGATTCAGAAATATAACAACACTAAAAAAGATGTAAAACTGCAGGCACCAAACGAATATACATTTGTTTAAAAACAAATAACTATACGCACATGTACACAAAAGACAATCCTCTATACACACGTGTATATTGTACACAAATAGCTATACACACATGTACACAAAAGACAAACATCTATACACACTTGTAAATTATACACAAATAGCTATACACACATGTACACAAAAGACAATCCTCTATACACACGTGTATATTGTACACAAATAGCTATACACACATGTACAAAAACAAACAAACAAACAGCTATACAAACATGCAAGGCCGTAGCCAGGATTTGGTTTTGGGGGGAGGGGGGGGCTGTGCGGAGAGTTTTATATAAGAAAAATTGGAACACAATGATAAAGAAGTATATGTTATAATAGAATTTGATTTTTAGAATAAAAGGGGGGGGGTGTAGCCCCCCCCCCCCTGCTACGGCCTTGCACATATGTACAAACCACACAAATAACTTTACGCACATGTATAAAACACACAAACAGCTATACACACATATACAAAAACAAACAGCTATACACACATGTATAATACACACAAATAGCTTTACACATATGTAGAAAGTAGACTATAGGTCACTCTAGGATATTTTACAGCCATGACAATCTAATGCCCGCTGGCAAAACTGTCTCGTCTTGCCAGCCACCCCAGTCTTTTCTAGAACTAGCATTTTATATTTGGGGTGGGTGGGGGGTGGTCTACCTTTAATATATTTATCAATTTATGTCATTACCGACCAGCTGTTAATTTTATGAGCCCAATGTGGTCCGCGACAATACACAAATGTACATTAGAAAATTGATTACATAACATTTTGCTGTTGCGAGGCTTCGTAGCAAGATAATGGTCAGCACCACAGATGCCAGTAGTCCACATGATAATGAACCATCAAAATCTGAAAGAGGTCAAGAATTTCTAATACCTAGGTAGGAGAAATGTTATTCAAAGATGGAAACTGCAAACCGGAAATTCGGGTCATGATTATGTCAGCGATGGCGTCAATGACTAAAGTACACAGAATCTGGACCATCAAAAACCTCAGCCTACCAACGAAGCTCAGACTTTACATAGCCCTAGTTAGAACAATTGCCCTGTATGGGTTTGATACATAGAAACTTCTAGCAGCCAGGACAAACAAGTTCTATCTAGAACGCAAGACCAATGAATCCAATGAATCAATGAATGGTAGAAGGAGGCCAGCGGACATGTTGGTTTAACAACATAAAAGAGTAATAAATACATTAAATACTGCCGCTCTAGATAGGCAATTAAGGAGAAATGTGTTTGTTGATACGTCCATTCCCTCCACCAACGAACACATCAGTTACGGGTATGATGCTAATAATTCTGTGTGGTCCACAGCCCACTAAGATATCACCCCCTCCCCACCATTCACTGTGTCAGATGAAATCTTTTATTGGTAAATGAAGTCTCATTTATCCTAAACGTAAAAAGTAAAATATGAATTATACACCAATGTCTAATATAACTTGAGTGTTCAGTGTGGTCTCAGATAACTGGAGTGTTTAGTGTGGTCTCAGATAACTTGAGTGTTCAGTGTGGTCTCAGATAATTGGAGTGTTCAGTGTGGTCTCAGATAACTGGAGTGTTTAGTGTGGTCTCAGATAACTTGAGTGTTCAGTGTGGTCTCAGATAATTGGAGTGTTCAGTGTGGTCTCAGATAACTGGAGTGTTTAGTGTGGTCTCAGATAACTTGAGTGTTCAGTGTGGTCTCAGATAACTGGAGTGTTCAGTGTTGACTCGGATAATTGGAGTGTTCAGTGTGGTCTCAGATAACTGGAGTGTTCAGTGTGGTCTCAGATAACTGGAGTGTTTAGTGTGGTCTCAGATAACTTGAGTGTTCAGTGTGGTCTCAGATAATTGGAGTGTTCAGTGTGGTCTCAGATAACTGGAGTGTTTAGTGTGGTCTCAGATAACTTGAGTGTTCAGTGTGGTCTCAGATAACTGGAGTGTTCAGTGTTGACTCAGATAATTGGAGTGTTCAGTGTGGTCTCAGATAACTGGAGTGTTCAGTGTGGTCTCAGATAACTGGAGTGTTCAGTGTTGACTCAGATAACTGGAGTGTTCAGTGTGGTCTCAGATAACTGGAGTGTTCAGTTGAAGGCTCAAATAACTGGAGTGTTCAGTGTGGACTGAGATAACTGGAGTGTTCAGTGTTGACTCAGATAACTGGAGTGTTCAGTGTGGTCTCATATAACTGGAGTGTTCAGTTGAAGGCTCAAATAACTGGAGTGTTCAGTGTGGACTGAGATAACAGAAGGTATTCATCTGCAGCCAGGGAGTTTTACCCTACGCTCGAAACATAATATGGGGGGGGGGGGGTAGATGTAATACGAGGGGGGTGCGATCATAACACCATTATACTGATCGATTGAAACAACAAGCTGGCTTATTATTGTGATAATATTGATATGACATTGAACAAGACACGAATAAAGCTGTAGCCCTATTAAGATCTTACGATTAATAGTAAAATGTGATTGTCGCGCACACCAGTTATATCAGAGCCCAACGATATTATATAACCTTTGACCTATTCAAATTTGTAGCAATGCAGCAAATCAACAATTTCAGTTAGGGAGTCAACAACTAATGTTTATTTCTTAAGTATTTTTATCAAAAATTATTTGTATGATTTATAACAATACATTGGGCCAACGGAGAGTGTCGTATGCCATGGGACCAGATTTTGAAATCCACTGATTGGCTGAGCTGACATTGTACCATTCAGAGAGAGATAACTGATGAAATACTTGGCTCAACGAAGTTGTGTGTATTAACTCCCTTTTATCCCCTTTATCTGAAATGTTTCCTGTTATAGATTACATGTATGAAATTCTATTAAACAAAACCTGCAATAATTATTTCGGCATTGAAACTAATCAATTAGAAAAACTATATCAGGACTGGGTAAACATTTTTTTTTAAATGGGCAAACATTTGATAGAAGGGCCGGTCCAGCAGCAGAATTCAGACA
>JAGDYQ010000266.1:298489-329990 GCA_021962125.1 Bulinus truncatus
AGGGCTGTACCGAATCCGATTCGGTTCCTGTTAAGCAGTTCGGCAGTTTTAACAAATCCGGTTCCGATTCCGGTAAAGATGTGCCGGATTTAAGCCGGATTTCTTTGTTGTTTGAAATTTGTAAGAATTTTTTTTAACGCAACATAATTTTGAAATATTTAGTGGTATACAATTAAATTAAAACAATAACTACCTTTGCTTTTTTAATACTACAATAACGTCGATCGCTTTTAGTTCTATATGTAAGTACAAATATATTAAAAAGGAAGATTTGAATCGTAATTAGTCTAGTTCAGGCTCGCGAGCCGGATGCGGCTGTTTCGATGTCAAGTTGCGCCCTAATTAAATACCATAATATTGAAACAACAAATTTAGTGACTCTTTAAAAACTGGGAAAATTGTAAATTATAACTTTAGGCTCTTCAGTCTCAAAAGGTTGCTGACCCCTGGTCTAGTAATACGACACCTTGTCTTCCGCTACTTTTGATTCCATGTTTTCTATAAACTATATTTAACTATCAAAGTTTAACTTCTTTAAAGAGCAGACAACGATCTATTTTAGGGTGTTTACAGTTTAAAAATAGTTCAATAATTTATTTTTCTGCAAATTTTTTAATTTAGTGGATTTTGTCACGATTTGGATAAAATTCCTCTCATATTTAGATAAATAACTTGAAGATACATTTTTAATTAAACATTAAAGTGATATTGATTTAGATTTGAAAGGCCTTTTATGGGAAATAGTCAGATAATGGTTTAAATGAAAGTATGAATGAAATAACATGGTTCGCTGACGTCACTATGGAAAACTAAAGAAAAATAAGCTATCGGGTGGTGCCACAGTATATATATATATATATTTTTGGAATTCATTTATTAATAAATATGTTTATTATACTTTCTAAGATATGTTATCCATTTCTTTGTTTGATTGCAATAGAAATCAAGTTAAATTAGGTACAGCTTTGTTAAAATAAATTTTTAAAACAAAGAACCTGTTATTTTGACAGAGTTATCTTTCTTAACTCCAGATTAAGGAAGGGATTCTAGTCACAGTCTTCAAGATCTAAATGGTCAATACTGTTTTTTGCTATCTAGAACTAAATTTTTATTCTATTTTTCATTCTTACATCTTTTTTATGTTATGCGAGAAATAACTACTTCGTTCGGAAAAAATTACTATTTAATTCGGTAAAATCCGGTTCCTGTTCCGATTCCGGCAGGATTCAAATATTAAATCCGGTTCTGATCCTGCAGGATCTAAAAATTACAATCCGGTACAGCCCTAGTCTCTCTTGATATCTGTGTCACTTTTTTTGCGAAGTTTATTTTTTATTTCATCAAGAGTTGTTTTTTTCTCAACAGGTTATACAACATCAAACAGTAAAATATGATGTTGTAGCCTTGTCTCCATTATCTAAGCATCGACTTAGTAAGTACCATAGATTTTTTAAAATTTGTTATTATTTTGGTAAAACTAAGTATGTAGTAGTTATATTGTTAATGTTTTTATGTGATTCAAATTTTGATTTTTTTTAAAAGTAATTTTAATTAGTAAAAGGTTTACCTCTTGAATTTAAACATGACCAAGATATTTTATGGTCATTTAATACAAGGCAGTTTTTACAACAAGTTTACATTTATAATTAAATATTTTATTCTATTTTTATTTTTTAAAATAAATTTGTGGTTATTATTATTATTTATCTGGAGTTTTCATCACTTTTGTTTCATCAATATAAACATTTTTTCTTGTTTTTTCTGATTGTTTTTAACCTCTTACTTGATAGAACTTGTTATTATGTTAATTAGTTTTGTTTGAAAACCAGAAGCTTGAAGGATTTTTCCATTAACACTGAAAGAATTATAATCTGCCAAGAGCTGTTGGTTCAAAACTAGAACCGCCTTGCAGCCTTGACTGTTGTTGTTACTTTGTGATTGTCCATGTCTTACTTAGTTATTTCTACTGAAAGCTTGTATAGCAGCTTCTTTATTTGTAGGCAATGTTTAAGTCTGTTTAAATGATTAAATGGTTCATTCATTTTTTTCCAGGTATGATGAAGAGAAAAGTTTTAGTTTTAGATTTAGATGAAACATTGATTCATTCCCATCATGATGGAGTTTTACGGCAGGTCAAACCAGGAACACCGCCAGATTTTGTTCTAAAGGTAAAAAAAAAAAAAAAATTAAAACTTTTAGCACCTTATAATTTTTTTGCTTAAATGCATCTCTCTAGTCAAATCAATAATGCAGAAGTGTGTAGACTAGTATTATTGAACTCACAGACTTGGAAATAAATATAAAAAAAAAGTAATAGATTCCTATTTTTTTATGTTTTTTTTTTTGTTAAATAATGAGGGACAGGTTGGAGAGTGGTGTATAGCACTTGACTGTCAAGAGTCCTGGTTTTGATCCTCTGAGCACCCAGGGAATTGTCCAGAGTCCTTGCAAATGTTGGACAAAGTTCTTCAAGTCCATCCCGATTTAAATGAGCATCTGACAAGTTTGGGAAGTAAAGGCGACTGGGCGTTGTGCTAACCACACAATCCAGTCATATGCATCGGTCATAGAAAAAAAGATAAATTCTACTCTTCGTCTGCCTCGATGGCCCAATAGGGAACTTTATTTTTGTTACAGTATATACTCGCATATAAGCCTACCTCGCACATAAGCCGACCCCCTAAAACTTCTTTTAAATAGCGTGTTCTGCCAATGTGATTTAAGGGGACTGCCTTCGCCTGAGTGTGTTATTTCTAAGGAATCAGACAGCGTACAGATATTGTCAGCTTCATCGCTAGCTCTAGCTTGGATACGGCCCACCATTGATACACACACAACCACGCGGTCATGTCACTCTCATTTTATTCAATGCATTTGCGTATAGACTATGTCTAGAACACAAATCTAAGTTTGATTACACTTCTATGGAGAATTCCTGTATTATTAGATTATAAATAATAGATATAGGGACACACAGTGTGCCTAGACAGAAATCTATGTTTAATTACACTTCATGAAATTGTTATAATAGTAAACCATAGATATAGGAAACATTTTCTGGGTTTTTTTTTAGTATTTTTTCGTAATTTTATGCCATTTTTCACTTAGAAAATAATGGCAATATTCATATACAGCAAGGGTGGGCAAACTACGGCCCGCCGGAGTAAAATGTGTGGCCCTTATGCATGTTGCGATCCTCTGTCAATGGTAATTTTCTTTATTTAGTTTTTCGTTGTATTTTTTAAATGTATTTCCAACTACTTCATTCGAATCTAGGGATATTAAATCGGTTTTATGGCTCGAGAATATTAGTTAGAGCTGCTTGACCTACAAGCAGATAATGACCTGAAGAAGTTCAAGTCAGTTCTTTTGCTGGAGTTTTAAGGATGTTTGCCAGCAGTGGCATTTCCACACCTAACAAAATTTGATGCAGCATTTGTCACTATTTGGGTTCATATACATTTGTGAGCAAGCGTTTTCTTGTATGAAAATAAACAAGTCTAAGAACAGATCGATGTTGACTGACTGCAATTTATATGGTCATGCGAATCACAACCAGTAAACTGGTTCCACAATTCACAAACATTATCCAAAAATGTGAATAGTCACACACTTCTCATTAATTATAACTGTACTCTGTGGTCAGCTTGTATGTAAATTAAGTTCGTCTTCATAATTCTTATGACAGATAACAATAAACTTTTGTTGAGAATTAATATAATAGTAAAGTCTTATTACCAATACCAAATTAGCACTGAACTGATTTAGTTTGTATTTTTAAAATGTAATGTGATTGTATAATAAAGTGTGAATGTGAAAAAAATGACACATAGTGAAAATACATAGTTATTATCATTAGTTCATATTTTCATAAGTTGTAAATTGTAACTGAAGTAGACAAAATATATATGCGGCCCAGCCGCTAACAATCAAGTTTTCAATGTGGCCCTCCGTAGAAAAAGTTTGCCCTCCCCTGATATACAGTATAATTATCAGCTATGCATAAATTAAATTCTTTGAAGTGACACCTCTGTATATATATATATTAGTACTATGTACACACAATCAAATAAAGAGTCAGATAGCGATGAAAATGTGGCTTGAAAATTGGCATTAGTGTTTGTCCTGATTTCAGTATTATATTTTATAGTTCTGAATTCGGCTTTTATGCAAGTATGTATGGTAAATATTAACATATTTAATGGGAATATCACAGAGGATATTATAGACTGGTGAAAAAGTTGATGGAAAAAAACAAACATTTTGAATAAAAAAAACATGTATGATTTCTATTTGTTTAATAAATTGATCAACATAAATTGTTTTCTCTTTTGCTGCTTATAATTTTTTTTTATAATGTACTCACACTAGCGAGCTTAATGCTTCTGTTTTTCCACTTTACTGTCCTAAGGCACACATAATGAGGGCTTAAAAGGGGTAATCATGATGAAGTAAAAAAAAGTGAAGAAAAAAAATAAGAACAGAAAATTGCTATTTAGAACTAAGCTTAGACAAATGATGTTGGTTAAAATGCACCCAGTTATTCTTTAGCCCCTAACAATCTCAAAGTCATTTTATAGTGGCTAACTGTACCCAAGGAAGCCCAATAAAGCAGAGGCCCCTGATATGTGTTTGTGTTGCACTGAAAAATGGATTTATGGGATGCTGTGCAGTTTTATCCAGAAACAATTCTCGTTACCCAAAACATTGTTCATAAACTGAGACATATTTTTCACTTAACTTGTTTTATCATTGTACCATTTTTTTTTTATACATAATGCATATACATTAGATTAAGAAATAATTTGTCTTTGTTTTTTATAGTTTCTTTTTTTTTTCAATTCTATTTTTTTTTAGCTTATAAAAATTTGCTGTATATGTATTTCTTTTTACTTTAAGGTTACTATAGACAGGCATCCAGTTAGATTCTTTGTTCATAAAAGACCTCATGTGGATTTTTTTCTGGAAGTGGTGAGTTTTAATATTTATGGTTTTTCTACCTTTGCTTTCATGTTACTTTTATATTACTAAACATCTGGAGGACTTTTTATTTATTTTCTCATGTCAGTTCTACACTTAATGGTTTAGCAGAAACACAGAAATGAAGTACCATAAACTTGAACATTTTATGTAAGTGAAAAAACATTAATGAAAAAAAACGTCGCTTGATGCTAATTACGCTTGGTGATTAAAAGTTGAGTTCAAATCACTACTTTTGGTTTAATCAATTAATTTTCTTTTAAATAGTCTTTTTATTGATTTTTAAAAAAAAAATAATTATTGATGTGCTGTGCTTTTTTTATCGGTGCATTTTATAAAAGGTTTTTAGTTTTTTCAATGTTAAACCTTTTCATCTCTCTTAGTCTTAAAAGCTTAGGTGAATTGATTTTTATCACTAGTATTTTTTCTAACCATTTTCTTAACTCGAAACTTCTGTTTATTTATTTAAGTATAAAGTATTTATTAGGGAGAAATTTTGTAATCGATTTATGAGGCACTGTTTAGTGATAGATTTTCTTGAAATATAAGCCTGTTTAACTATGACAACGGCACTAATAAGTGGGCTACTTCCCTTGCATAATAATACTACATGTTTCAGATCGAGCCGCGTGTAAGTCAGTCAAAACAGCGGTTAACACATATGCATGCATTTACACACAGTGCTACATTGTATGTATCTCTCTACCTCTTCAATCAGCAGCGTCTTTAAAAATGTAAACAAAACTGCATGTTTTAAGCATTATGAGGGTTAAATGCGGGTTAGGAGCACACTTACTTTATTAAACATGATAAGATTAAAATTTATTGCAAATTAAAAATACATATATATGGTTAGTTTTAAAACTCATTTTTATCATGTCTTGTTCAAACTCATAGTCAGTACCAAAAGGCATTAGCAGTTTTTTTGTCAGAGCATTAAGAATGATATACATTATGTAAAGAACATTCAAAGGCAGAAAAGCAATCTGTGTAATGCATTGATTAGCATTTATTTATTCATTTTTACAGGTTACAATTGCATGAACTGTCTTCTATTTCAATCCGTTGTAGGTCAGTCAGTGGTACGAGCTGGTTGTATTTACAGCTAGTATGGAAATTTATGGCGCTGCAGTCGCTGATAAACTGGATGCAGGAAAGAATGTATTAAGAAGGAGATATTATAGGCAGGTCAGTACATTTTTTTAGTTTGCTAGTAGGAACATTTTACATCATTTGATTAATTTCTCTCAAAACATGCCAGTTTCTAAAAGTATATGTATGAGCAGAAAATGTTATTCACAGTTTTGAAAGATTTATACACATTTTTAGTAACTTTACCATCCAAATGAATGCTTTCAACTTGATTAATATTGTTTTTTCAAAAGTGCATTTCAATCGAAACATGGTTTTAAAATGTTTCTTAGCTTGAAGTTAAATGCTTTTTAAATAAAAAAAAACTGTATGTAAATGTGAACTTTTGTATTGGTTAATTCCAAAAACTGTTAAATACCGTTTAAATCAGCGCTATTAATTATTAACCACTCCCAGAATATATGCCAATATAGGGAAATAAGCTAATGAGTATGATAACTCAATTTTTGAAAATTTTGTACTTAGCAGGTTTTGGAACTCACCCCCTCAATTCAGTCCATACCATCACCATAGTAAACACATTTTTCATAAAATTATCTTTATAAAGATGAAATAATCTGTTAATCTGCAAAGTAAATGAGGAAATTAATGAGGGAATTAGTTGGTTTGAAGAACCTATGAAATAAAAACGCACTGGCTACGGGACCGTAACTATGGTCTCCATATTTTTTTTCCGGGTTCCGAAAATAGATGTGCGCATGCGCGACTTTGAAAACATAACCGATCAAATTTTTTTTCAATAGTACATTAAAATTGTAGCTTTATTAGCATGGCATGCTGGCAGTGTGGCTTACTCGCTTGGCCGTGACCCATTTTCGCTGACTATATGCAGAGGTTCGATTCCTCTCAGAGTCGTATTTTTTTTTTTTCAGATTTTTTTTTTTTTCAGGATTAGGGTTAGAGATAGGGTTAGGGATAGGGATATCGCTAAAAAATACGCACATTAGGGTGATAACAAAAAATTTTTTTTATGAAACCACTTGCAATCGAGGAAACTTTATGTGTTATTTAAGAATATGAATTGCATTTTAAATTTTTTTGAAAAAAGTTCCCCCCAAAAAAAGTGAAAAAATATTTTTTTTTTCAAAAAAGGACATGTTTTTTTAAGCTTAATTCAAAAGAATAATAATGATAACTAATCAACTTTTATAAACAAATAAGATATAGAACAGTTAGTAATATGTACAGAATGTACAAGAAATGTTCAAAACATATTTTGTCCTATGAACTTCAGATTCAAAAATTAAATTTTTCTCGATTTCGCATGAAGTTCCTCCATCAGTTTCACAGCACGTTCAGCAATTTGGTTAGATCTGGGAATGTCAATTAATGACTTCTCGACTGACCAATGGGTCTTTAAACACTTAATTGCCTTCTTGCATTTTATCTTGATGAGTAAGGTAAACAGTTCATTGAAGGACGCTTCATTGTAGTGTTGCGAATCGAACCAAGCATTTGCCCATTCGTAGCAGATGAAGTTGCAGGCAGAAGCGAGAATGCTGCGCCACTCTGGTATCAGAAATAATGCTATAACAGTAAATATTGCATGTGAGTTCCATCTTGCCTGGTGTAAATTTGGTAATTTATTCCAGCTGATGCGAGGCCAACGTGGGTTCTCGCCTGTGCTAACATCTTCTGTCGCAAGAAGCGGTAATCAGCTTGAAGAGTGACATAGTTTTGTGTTAATTTGCCAATGAAGGAATAGCTGAGTTCTGGTTTGCTCGTTGACCCTTGAATAAGAAAATTAATGACATGTTTCAGAAGAAGGTCGAGTACATGGTGCTGACAGTCAATATATTGTGGCTTCTGAAAGCCATTGCTCAAGACATCATCCTGTATGAGCTTTACAATCCCGTGCAAATGGTCAGTATTTCTGCGGTCGTGTTGCAAATTAACATACAAATATTTTCTCAAGCATCATATTCATCAATTAGCTGATGTAGTTCATTGTGAATGGCCGCGGCAGAACCACTCTCACATTTGAGAATACAGAGTTTGATTTCGGTTGTCATATTTTTCAGCAAACCTACTTGATGCTCTTCCCCTTGCACTCTTTTACCATCAAACTAGAGATAATAGGGATCTTTGCTTTGAAGCTTTTGATCAAGTTTAGTTTTCATTTTCCGTCCTTCAGAGATTACTCGTTTCCAGACACCCGCCTGACTTGGAACTGGCACATCAAGACCCTGTTCAGCAATGGTTGCAAGAACGTCATGTGCTTTATGTGTAGAAATGTTTTTTCAGTATTAGTAAACCCGCCGTTCTAGTACTTACTCTTTGGTATTTCGGTTTGCATTCAGAAGATGACGTTTAAGAAATAGTTAGCGACTTGGGTGAATATGCTGAGGTTTCAGAATCCAAGGTTTTGAGACAGTTGTATGTTTCTGTGTAGGTTTTGAGACAGTTGTGTGTGTTTGTGTAGTTTTTGAGACAGTTGTGTGTGTTTGTGTAGGTTTTGAGACAGTTGTATGTGTTTGTGTAGGTTGTGAGACAGTTGTATGTGTTTTTGTAGGTTGTGATTGAGAAGAGCTGGCTTGAGATTGAGTTTTTGATAGTCGGATTCGTTTTCTTGGGTGGAATGATTCCTAAGGGGCTTGTTTGATCATTGAATAACCAATCTTTCCTCCACTGTTAACTCTAATAGAGCTCTTTATCCTCTGTGCTTTTCCATTCTCCATTAACGTTGGTGACATCAAATAACTGAGAAAGTGTTATCAGACGGTTTCTATTTGTTTTTGTCATATAAATCAATTAGACCATTGAGTTTCATTCTGATTAGTGTGCTAGATAATAGTGGAAAGTCTAGAATTTCACTCCAGAGCAATTCTATATCAGTAATCATAATTTTGATTCGATCCAGTCTATTGAACAGAAAAGTGAAGTTTCCAAGAATTTGACGGTTTGTCGGCATCCATCTGAGATTGATTAGCTTTTCAACAGATAGAATTCTTGGATCCCTATTCTGTTTAGAAGATGAGGGTAGATGTCTTGTTTATAAACAAATAGAAACAGATGACTGGAATGTGCTTAAAAGCAGTCTAGAAAGTCATATAAAAAATTCAGTGTGAAATGGAAACCGAGCGTCAAACTGCGCGATATGAGAAAACAAAAATTAAAAGGTGGGGGAACTTTTTTCAATTAAAAAAAAAATTAGTGTTGCTACTGTCATCTACATACAATTGTTCCTCGAATGTAAGGGGTTTCAGTTTCGCTACGGAAAAAAATGAAAATAGTTATCACCCTAACGCACATCTATTTTTGGAACCCGAAAAAAAAAATTTATAAAGTCGCGCATGCGCACATATATATGGTCTCAGGAGAAAAAAAAAATATGGAGACCGTACTTACGGTCCCGTAGCCAGTGCGAAATAAAAATATTAATTGTAAGGCTGACAATCAATGCCCTACTCAGGAGGGAATCAGATTTAAGTTTTATGAAGCAGAAAGAAGGAATAGTGTTTTTAATCAGCTGTACTTTTTAGCCTTTTCGCATGTTTCTCCATGGCAACCACCACAAAAAAAACCTTATAACATTTTTTTTTTTCATTTCTTATTTACAGACTAATCCTAATCTCTTGGTGTAAAAAAACAAACAATGTAATTACTCCTGGAACTAAAAAGTAGGGTTTCCCCTGTTAATTTTTTTCATTTCTTATTTACAGACTAATCCTAATCTCTTGGTGTAAAAAAACAAACAATGTAATTACTCCTGGAACTAAAAAGTAGGGTTTCCCCTGTTAATTTAACCTTACTGTTAAAAGACTAGAATGAGAAATATTTTCCTTTATAACGTGTAGTTTCACAAAGTAAATTTTTTGGATATGCATAAAACTGCATGCAGCAAAAACACAGCAAATTAATGTTTTTTTTATTTGTTCCAAAATATATTTCTCTGAGGTGTGGTTTCGAATCCCACTGCAGCTACCAAATATGTCATAACATTAAATTGTCATGACCACTGCATGCCACCATTCACTCACAAAATTAGTCAACGAAAGAGCCATGGTCAACATTATAACAATACAAATATTAACAAAATAAAGAATTTCTCAACACGGCGTATTCCACCACTCAACACTATACATACACTTATCAACAATCTCTTGAGCAACTGCTCGGGTCATCATCCTTCCACTTTTGCCATCATGGTCATCTCCATGTCATCTGACCACCTCAACCAATCACCTTATCTTTCTACTTCTGACCTTTCACCCACTCACTCTCCACGATCACACTCAACACGTGAAAAGTTCAACAAACACACAATACATCCATGACAATATCTTAAGATTACAATTACTATTAAATTTTGTGCATTTTTTGAAATAAGATTTATCATCATTTGAAAATTTGTGCAAACTTTTGTCTTAAAGATATTGTTTCTAATATATGTTTGAACTCTATATCTATTTTCATTTATGTTATCTCCATCAAAAAAATAAAATATCAGATTGCATTTGATGATGGTAGGAGACCTCTTTATATCATATAGTTGTCATCTCCCCACTTTTTGTTCGGTTAAAATAAATAATAGTCCATTGCAAAGCCTCTGCCATATTCTCTCTTTAATTATATTAATGTCTCGCTAATATAAACATATAAACTTGTTGCTGTGCTTAATAAAAAGTAGTATTTGAATGGGAGGCATACCTTAAGAACTCTATTTCCACACCTGCTATTTACATTTTAGGGAATGCAAATGTATTTTTGTTTAAAGAAATCAATGTATACAGTGAACTTATAAATGGCAATATAGATAAGATGGAGGTTATTTTTGAAGATGAAAAAGTTTATTGACACAGAATTTCATCTAATGTCATGTCTACGATGTTCTGTTCTCTCAATTTTTAGTTCTGCTACTATAATCATGTAAAATATTATCATTCATCACCATCCTCCCCACCTCTTAGTAACACAGTAACATCATCCCATTCAAACAAATACATTACAATTTTTTATATATAGTCAGTAGTAAAATGAATAATTTTCTGCTTCTTTCTATCAACGTTAACTTAATACATGTAATGACAAAGACAGTATTGTTTTTTTGTACTAATGTATTTTAAAACAATCAGCTTAAATCACAGCATAAGGTTTACATTTTTTTCTGATGAAAAATCACCCCCAATATGGTGTGATAGTCAATGTTATAAGCCTCAACAGTTTTTTTTTAAAACAATCAGCTTAAATCACAGCATAAGGTTTAAATTTTTTTCTGATGAAAAATCACCCCCAATATGGTGAGATAGTCAATGTTATAAGCCTCAACAGTTTTTTTTTTAAAACAATCAGCTTAAATCACAGCATAAGGTTTAAATTTTTTTCTGATGAAAAATCACCCCCAATATGGTGAGATAGTCAATGTTATAAGCCTCAACAGTTTTTTTTTTAAAACAATCAGCTTAAATCACAGCATAAGGTTTACATTTTTTTCTGATGAAAAATCACCCTCAATATGGTGAGATAGTCAATGTTATAAGCCTCAACAGTTTTTTTTTTCTTCAATCTACAGCATTGTAATCTTGATATGGGAAGTTATACAAAGGATCTATCGGCAATTAATCCAGATCTATCCAGTATTTTTATACTAGACAATTCACCTGTTGCTTATAGAATGTTTCCAGGTAAATATATTTATTTTACTAATAAATCAATTAGTACCAGATTGAAAATTGAAATTGTCTTAAATGGCTCAGAGCGCTTATAAAATTTTTCCTAAGAAATATACTAAATATTAGTGGTTTGTAAAAAAAAAATGATCAGAATTTATTCTTTTAAAAATTTTTGACAAATTGAAAGAGAAACTCATTTTAAATTAAGAATAAGGTGAACTTTTTGTAAATTTTGTTTACAATTTCTTCTAGCTTTACAGAAGGTTTTTTTAATATTAATGTCTTTTGGTAAATAGCACACAATGTAAATTATGCAGAATGGGCATCTCTTTGTTTTGATATCTTTTTCCAAAAACCTCCATATTTGTTGTAAAAGAACTCAAATAATTTATTTTTATACATCACTGAATCTTTGTATATCGATCATCTCTTAATATGTAATTGGCTAACTCAATTCTTTTGAATGTAATTTAGTTTTCCTTATGCCGGACTGACATTTCTATTTGCAATCTATCATTCAGTTTTTAATACAGTATTTTTTTAATCGACAAATTTGTTTTAGAATTCATTAGTTTTTTATTAGTCAATTTTTCATAAATATGACTGCTATTTAAATCTGTAGTTATGGGCTAAGTTCTTTTTAATATGACAGCTATTTATATTATTATGTGCTTAAAGTCTATTGCTACAGGCTGTCATTTTTTTTTTCAATGCATTCATTTTTAGACATTGGTAGGGGACTTTTAGAATAGCTATGTGTATTCTGCCTAATATATATATATATTATGTGGTAAATAGTAAATATATTAGTTGACTGACATAATTTGATTAATGCATTGTCTTAACAAATCTAGATAATGCCATCCCAATCAAGTCTTGGTTTAGTGACGCAAGGGATACAGCTCTGCTTTGTCTCCTTCCAATGTTAGATGCCCTGCGTTTTTGCAATGATGTGAGATCTGTGCTAGGGAGAAATCTTCACCTATCCAGGACGTGGTAGCTTTTACTAATATTTAAAAAAAAATAAAAAGTAGAGAAAAAAAAACAAAAACAACTTGTAACAGTAAAATGTATTGGTCACAAGCGCCCAATGAGTTTTTCCTCTTCTGAAATTACACAGTGACTTAAAAGAGACCACATTCATTTCTTTCTCATCTAGGAAGTTATTGTTGTCTTATTGTATGTGTTACCTTTTATGCTGTATTTTATTTAGCCACAGTTGTTTATAGACATGCTTAGAGTTAAGAAAAAATAGCATGTAACATTGTGAAATAGGCCAAGCCGTTTGTTTCCCCTTAAGTATAAAAGTAGTAATCTATATTGTGGGTGTGTGTATGACTAGATTCTGAATTAGATAATTAAATGCTAGACGCAGGGATTTATTTTCTGAAGAAGTTGCAGCATAATTGTTACATAGCAATAACTTGGTGATATGTTTAACAAAAAAGAAATCAGTCAACTTCATATCTGTGATTTTGAATACTTGAAGCTTTTAAACTTTGGGTTTTTTGTAATATCTATCTTAAAAAAATATATATATATAAAAAACAAACTAGCATTAGTCTTGATTGGCTTCTACAAAGAATAATAATTATGTAATTGTTTTAAATGGTTTTAATGGTTGTAAAGTTTTTATTTTGTAAATTTGTAATAAATAAACTATGCGTTCTGCTAATGTTTTTTTTTTAAAATGTCATTTTGCATGTATGATTATTATATTTTTCAGTCTTGTATAATAAAAATAATTTACTGTTAATGATGAATTGTGTACCCTTTCACAGTAACACTAGCTGAAATGAGTTACTTATGATAATCTTAACAATAGAAAAAAAATCATCAGTAAAATGTGTTATTTATTCCTTTTAAATTACTTTAGATAAGATACACTTAGTTGTCATTTGGTGATAATGGTTTGTTCAACTTGTCAAAGATTTCCATTCATCAGCAGAATCTTTGGTGTATTCTCCCACATGTATCTGCTATCTGGCTGGCTTATCCAACAAGTCATCAGTTTTGTAAAATTTGAAAAAAAAAGTTTTCCTGACTTTTTGAAACTGTAAATCTAGCTTTGATTTTTTTATTCCAAATCCAGACTTCCTTGATGTTATATCTGCAGTCTGCTTCAAAATTGTTTGGCACTAAGTGTGTTTTTCTGCATGTTAGCCAGTCTTCATTTATAAAAGTTTATCTTCTAGTTTTTCATTTACTTTCATCTTTGTTTTTCTGAAATTCATGAAATGTTTTCCTACCTTTTTTTTTTAGTAACAGCAGCTTTAATAGAATAAATCTTTCATTTCTTTTTGACAATTTTTTTTGTGCTTTTGTATTTTAAAAGTTTAGTTAAAAAGAAAACTTTTGTTTACAATATATATTCATGATTTAACTCTGACATGCTACTTGACGTGGAACCTAACTGCTTTAAATAGTTTTAATATTTTATAACTGGCAAACATTGCAATTGCAGTGACACAAAGTTATTACACCTTTATTTTTTTAAACTTTACATTTCTGGGTTGTTATGCCATTTTCATTTATATCATTTAGTTCAAGCCCACTCAGGTATTATGACATAATTGGCTGCAGTGCTAAGAATATTGTGAATTCTTCAGGGACTAGAGTTTTCAATAAAAATAATTCTCATTTTCTGAAAAAAATAAAATTATTGTATGATGTGGACCTTCTTCAAGGGGAAATGTATTATAAAAAGTAAATGATTTTCAAGAATCAAATGTTGTGTTGATAATTTTAAATTGTTTGTAGCATAGTCTGTGTATTAAAAGTGGTATAAAAAAACCCAGCAACAAAAATTATTTTAAAAAAAACAATAAAACTACATAAAATGATGGCGGGAAAAGTTAATTATAATGAAGTAACTAAATATGATTTCTTCTTTTTGCAAGTAGTAATAAAGATTTAAAAATAAAATTTTTACATTGTCATTTGAAGTACATTTAAATTTCAATTGAATACTTTTAATATATGCACGATATGAGAATTCTCACCCTTTTTTCTATTCTATACCACATTTGGCACTTTTTATCTAAAATATTTTTAACTAATGCTATGTTAGTCGCTTACGGTAGTGCTTAGAGATAATACTTAGTTAAAGAGCAAAAAAAAAAGGCTTCAATATGAGTACATATATGAAGTTAATGCTTATAGGTTTTAATTAAAAAATAACAATAATTTACTTAGCATTGTAATAAAAATAATGTTATTTAAAAAATTCAGCATAATTCTGTTTCATGGCAGTACATTAATTGACACAATTTTGTAATGTAAACAATTATGGTAATAGAAGATTCTCTAAATTTAAAAAATAGTGCGAGTTGTGAAATGACAGTATCCATTTTACTATATAAATACATTGATGTCTTGTATATTTTGTATTATTATACTTTTTTTTGAAGTTCCTTAGCTTAACAGATTTGATTTTAGTAATAGTACTATCATTTTTTTTTTTCTAATGAAGCAAATATCTTGGAGAAAAAAAAAGAGATGTAAGCAATATCATATGAAATGATTTAAATTAATATTGGCGCAGATAAAATTAAAAATAAAATAATTAACAGAATAAATATGAAGTGAACACAGTATTTGAAACAAAAATTGTTTTTAAAATCCTTCACCCTTTCCGTAAATATAATTTTTTTCTGTTGATGTTTTTTTTTTTTCTGAATATTTTGGTTTGGTTACATAAAAATTTATTTGTAAAGTTTTTAAAAAAAGTTATATTTAGATTTTCCGTTGCATTTTAAAACTAAGAACTACATCTTTATAACTCTCTTTCTTCATTTTTTTTTTCAAACACATCTTTTTACAGCATCATTTTGTTGCTATTTATACTGTTGTTGTTCCATAAAAAACAAGAAAAAATGAAGGACATAGCATAATATTCTTTATTTAAAATAGATGTTATATGTTGAATCGTACTTAAACAGCTGTCCATAATGTTACTAGTTACAACAGTTAAAATAATAGAAATGAAGTTATTTTTTTAAGGCTTAAATGAACCAGGCTAGAAAAGATGCTAGTCTTCCACTTTATTCAAGTTAAATTTCTAATATTGTTTTTACTCGCCTGGTTTTCCAGTTCTATTTTATGCTTCATGATAGTGAGTTATATTATTTTGAAAGCAAATTAGTGATTGTGTTGAAATAGCTTGCAGATTGGCATGTGTGTAAATGTGGAAAGCTAAAACTGATTTGACAACGGTGTAACATTGTAGTTTAATCCAATCCCTCTGTGGAGTACTTAGTAGAATTTCATTATGTTTCATTAGACTCTGGCAGCTAATTTTTTTTTTGTCACCCTCCCCTAGCAAACATCTAGGTTGCAGTGACATAAGAGGTTTTGCTGTACGGTAATTATTGTTAGATCACTTTTAGCTGGCTGTAGCCCAATGCTTCCTGTTATTTTCACTTGTATCATGATCACCTCAAGTCTGCAAGTGATTTTTTTTTTTTTTAAATTGTAGTTTGTTATATATATATTTTTTGTTTTTCAGATAGATTTTCTTGTTTTAGTCAAAACCTTTTAAACAGCTGTGAACGACTGTGTTTAAAATTGTAAAATTTTAAGCATGTAGGCTCTTACCATTCAAAACCAGTGACTGACATTTTGTCTCAAAGACAGCTGTTCACTGTATACAGTTATAACCTGTGCGCATGTCTTTTGTTATTTTAGATTGTTTTATTGAATTTTATTAGTGTTTATTAAATTTTTTTTAAAAATAGTAATGACACCACTTTAGTCACTTTTGATTGGATGGTTGATGAATAATACTTCTTTTTTTTATTCTATTTGCAAGATTCAAACTGACATTTAACTTTCCCCTGTAAATATATATATATATCTCTGTAGCCATATGTTGTTTTCATTTCCATGTCTGCTATTCAGTGGACAGCACATCATGTGAATAACTATTTTGTTGATCTAATAAAAATATAAATAATGTGAATTCACTTCAATTTTTTTTTCTTATAACATTTTTTCTCACTTAAATTGAGCTATCATTAATAAAAAAAAATAATGTTATATTATAATTAGATAAATAAGTTCTTCCACTGATTGTTAACAATAAGGATTTAACTGAATTTTATCAATCAGAATTTTAAATTAACTAATAATGAGTCTTTAGTATTAATTTTTACAGATTTAAGCCACCTCTTCTTTTCAACCCAGTCCAGCAACACCCTACACTTTCTCTTCAAAGTAAGACTGAAATTCACCATAATAGTCTTTGTTTACAGTTTATAAAAATTATAATTGATGCTAAGAATACATATCAAATTGATTGGATTACTGCATGTATTGGTATATTATTGGGCCTAGTAATTTTTTTTTTTTATTAAATGAAATCGCATCATTGGATTCTAATAGTTTCCCTATTGTTGGGATTTTTAAGTTGAAGAATGCAATTACTGCAATAGCAGTTTATCTTATGAGGATCAAGTGGAATGGTTAAATTCTTGACAGACATCTCAAAGAATGAAAATATAACATCCTCCAAGTAGTATAATGTTCTATATTTTTTCACAATTTGTCAGGCATCATTAAACAGAAAGAAAAACAAAATTCTTCCACCAGGCCCGCGACCTGATGAAATTTATTTACATTTTTGTTATTTATATCCATACATAAACAAAGTGGTAATCTTTCAGCATATTTTTTTTCAACATAAATGAATACACTAAGATTGCGGGAAAAAAAAGTTGAACAAAAACTTAATTCCTTAACAAAATTTGAGTATTATCAAAAGAAATTATTTATTAATTATTTACAGCAGAAAAGCTGATTTGAAGTGGGTCACCAAAAAATAACTAACCATAAGTCCTTAACAAAATTTGAGTATTATCAAAAGAAATTATTTACAGCAGAAAAGGGTCGCGAGCTGAGTTGAAGTGGGTCACCAAAAAATAACTAACTCGAGAATCTATACAATTTAATTTGAATTTTTATTAATTTAAAATTTGTTTCCTCCTTACAGTTGGGTCGAAAAAAACTTAGCAGGTTTCTTTGTGGATCACAAATCACAAAAGTTAGCCATTGTTTATATAACCACTACTTAAGAATAATATAATCAAGATAATATCTGATTTTTTTTAAAGGTATAAAATTATATTTTTCAGTTGGCTAGTGAGTTTTAATAGTAATATAGGGTACCAAACGTTTTATTTTATCAGATCTATGGAAACAAAAGTGTCAGACGCGACTGTCTTCATACTTTGTCTATATAAAAAATATAGACATTTTGAGAAAATTATGACATAGTAAAAAAACAACAACTTTTTTTAAATACTTTCTTTTAATGCACCTCACTTTATATGGCTTGGGTGCAACAGTTAGACCAAAGACATCCGTTAGCGGTGGGAGATTTTCCGGATCCTCTGGAAGAAATTCAAACGTTTGAAATAGGTTTGCCAGAAATATAAACAGTTCCATTTTAGCTAAAGATTCGCCGAGACAAACTCTTCGACCAACTCCGAACGGCACTAACCATTCCCTCTGCACAGCAGCGCCACTTCCGTCCAAAAATCTTTCTGGGCGAAAATTTTCAGGATCTTTCCACACGCGCTCATCCTTCAGCACTGCGTCTAGATTCGATATAACTTGCGCTCCTTTGGGGATACCATAACCTGCCAGACTTGTGTCCTGGCTTGTGATGTGGACTAGACTGAACGGGACGATGCTGGCCATTCTCTGGGTTTCCATGATAAAAGCGTTGAGATAGTTCAGCCGCGTCTTGTCGAATATGGTTGGAGATCTGTCTGCGCCTATGACATTGAATATTTCGTCGTGGATATTTCGTTGCATCTCGGGATAATGCAGACTGTAAAGAATGCACCAAAGCATCGTCGAGCTGGTTGTTTCAGTTCCAGCCGAAAATAAGTTGTCCACAACTCTCGCTAGATTGGTGTCGTCCAGATAAGTTTCCTCACCTGCCGCTTTCTTTTTCTCCATCTCATCCACGTATGTTATAATAAAATTACCAGACCCTTGCCTTGATCTAATATCATTCACCATCTTCCCTATAAGATAACGCTGCTGCAAAACAACGTCTCTAAGTTTCTTGGACTTGAACAGGTCTAAAGGCAAATGTCGGAGAGCGGGAAGAAAGTTGAGGATTGACGTACCTGAAGTCAGGCGAACAATCTGGCTCAAATTATCCACCAGCTGCTCAAAGACGGAATCATCGAACTCAAATCGCTTTCCGAATACTATAGAAGAGACGATATTGGATACGCACACGTTGAAAACATTCCGCATGTCAAAGGCTTGACCGTCATTCTTGGCGATTTCCTCCTTCAAAATTAAAACCTCCTCGGAAATCTTTTCAGCCAGTATATTCTTCCCAAGCCCAAAAGATTTTAGAATTGAAAGCGTTACAGTTCTCTGTTCTTTCCAATTGGCACCAGAAGAGAAGAGAACTCCTTTAAACCCGTTGGGTAAAGTTCTGTTAATGAATGTTACAGGTCGATCGGAGAAGACGTCGCCTTTCTTTATAAAAGCTTCTTTAATGAGGTCTAAATTGTTCAACACATAAACAGAGTGGCTTCCCATCTGTAGGTGAAAAATGTCCCCCAATTTCTTGGCCCATTCTAGAAACTGGTTTCTTGGATTTTTCTCCAACAGGTGCAAGTGTCCGATTATAGGTAAAGCCATTCCAGGAGAAGGTGGCTTTTTCTTTTGAACTTTGACAAGAAAGAAATATGTCGCCAACAGTGTTACTATCACAATGAAGCATACTTCTTGCAGAAAGAACTCAACCATTTTTATTTAGGCCACATGCAGTTGTACTGAAATTAAAAAAAAAAAACCGTAAAGAGTTTACCATAAAAAATGTGTACATATTAAGTTTTCGAATATGTTACCATAAATAAGCATCAATATATTACACACTTAAAGATTGTGTAGGCATTAAATAGAGCACAGTGATCACAAAAAACTGTGGAGTGTCAAAGTTCAAATCAGACCACTTTAGGTAAGTCACGATTTGACTGGAACAGTGCCCCAGTTTTCCTATCATCTGCTCCGACTTTCCCAAAAGGTTAGGAAAATCCCAGCCTATGGTAGGGCATCTCATTGAGAATTATTAATAAATAATAAAAAACAACACTTCTGGTGGGCTACTTTTCTACGGTCACCTTCGATTCATATTTTCTGATGTTAGGTTATTTGGAAGCCCTTTGACAAAAGCCTGTTGTAAATTGTTTTTATTTTTAAAAGGGATCAATGCTCATCACGTATTGGGACCATGATAATCATTACATTCACTCGAATGTCTTATAATTATTTTATATACATACACAAAAGCGTAATAAATAGTGATATAAGGCGTATCATGAAATCAGTGTCATTGACTAGTGTGGCGCGGAGGTGTCGGCAACAGGGGCGCAACCAGTATGTTGAAGTTGGTAGGGTCCAAAATATTAGGGAAGATGAAAATTGTTATGTCTGCCCCCAAAATTTGGTAGGGTCGAATACCAGTGACTTGATTTTTGGTAGGGTCAGGACCCGCATGACCCGTACATCGGTTGCGCCCATTGTCGGCACTTATTTTGCCACCAGAAAAGGGAGGCATTTTCACCACATTAGTATTTTTGACAAGGGAATGATCGAGAATAAAATACCCCCTTCTTGTCGGCCTCGTGGACTTTTTTTTTTTAAATAGAGGGAGAGGACGGAGGAAACCTCAATATTTTCAGGTTACAATATCCCAATATCATCATTGGTTTTCCTCCGCCTCTTGGTTCCCACTTTTAGAAAGTTTATTTTTTAAACAAATTACATAATATGATAAAATATGATATGAAACTGAAATTACATAAATATTTAAATATACATACGAATCATACTAATGTATAAATAGTGAAAAATTACCGTAGTAGTGTTTTTTCAAATTTTGCCGTAGAAATGTTTATGTTACTTATATAAGAGATAATTTTGAGGTTTTTGTCTTTCCTCCCCACAACTTCCTTCCCACCTTTCTCAATTTTTTCCACGTTACCAGCTGGTATGGTGGTTCTGGTTGAGAGAAAGGGGTATTGAGTGTATATTGCGGAGGTTTCTGAAGTACCAAAGGTATTTTAATCTCTTTTTTTTTTGTATATAGATATCTAAATATATTTACATCTCTTTAAACAGGCACAGAAGCAAAATTTTGCAATGATAATATAAAAATTAAAAAACATGTTTATTTGAGAATAAATTTTTAGCATATTTGAAGTTGCTTTCCCCTTTGGCGTTTTCCTTGTCGGGTTCTGTTGTCTGTAGGCCTGTTGAAAAAAAAGTGTCTATGGTCTTGTCGACAGTAGGTCTTGTGTTCTCTTTCTGTATAGCATGTCTAGCTCCTCCGGCGTCATTGTCCGTCTTCCGTATTTACTGTCTAGTCTGGCGTCCCATATTGTCTGTCTGTATGTCGCCAGGATTAGTATGTTTGTGTCGTGTTGTTGTCTGCTTACATTGTTTGGTATTGTGTTGAGTGTGATTGCTCTATCTGTGTCTAAGTGTGTTTGTGTTGTGGACTGTATTAGGTTGTGTAGTGTGCTCTTTGTTTTTTGTATGGCGGGGCAAAGTAAGAAGGTGTGTTTTTCTGTGTCTTTTTGGTATCTGTTCTTGCAAAGGTGGCACATGTCCTGGATGGGTATAGGTGTCATGTTGTATATTAGTCTGTATGTGATTTCTTTCTGTCTATTGGTCATTTGTGAGATGTGTAGATTCTTGAAAGTTTCTGTGAAATCTGTAATCCCTGTTTCATTACCCCAGCGAATTCTTTGTTTTTGGTGTTTGTTTGCCTGTTGGATGAGTTGTGTGTATATGTCCTTTGTTGTTTTCATCTGTATTAGTGAAGTGTTGGATTTGTGCGTTTGGATAACCTGTTTGTAGAACGGGGGTAGTTGTGGTCCTGCGTAGTGTGGTGTGTTGTTGTTTGTCTTAAGGATTGGGTGCAGTCTCTGTCCGATATAATATTCTACAAAAGGGTACTGTCCTATGTTTTGTGTCGCCAGTCCGATGTATTTTGCCCTAAGTGCTTGTATTTTTGTTTGTAGGTGTTGTAGGTTGATTCCTCCGTGTAGTTTGTGTTGTGCTAGTAGTGTTGCGCTGAGACTGTGGTTTGTGTTTTTAAAGATGAAATTTCTAATTATTTTGTTTATTTGTGTGAGTATTTGCTGTGGTGGCTGTAGTGTTGTTGCTTGGTAGAGTATTTTTGGGAGTATGAGAGTGTTTATGATGATTGCTCTGCCGAAAATTGTCTGTGTTCTGTATTGGTATAGTCTGAGTTTGTTTTCTAAATTCTTTATGCTTTCTTTCCATTCTGTAAGATTGTCTGATGGTGTGCTGTAGTATGTTATTCCTAGTATTTTCTGTTTGTTGGTAATTGGTATGTTGTGTAAGTTGTTAGGTGGTGGTGTCTTTTTCCCTAAGTACATGATGCTTGATTTGTTGGTGTTGATGGAAGTTCCGCTGCCTTTGCCATATTCTTGTAAAGTTTCGATTGTTTTGTTGATTGAGCATTCGTCTGTGAGTAGGAATGATGTGTCGTCTGCGTATGCTATGAGTTTTTTTTCTATGTTGTTTGGTGTCTTGATGCCCTTGATCTGTGGGTTTTGTCTGATGCTGTTGAGTACTGGTTCTAAAGCTAATATGAATAACATGGGTGACAGTGGGCAACCTTGTCTAACTGATTTACCTAATGTGAAAGTTTTTGTTAGTGTGTGGTTGAGTAAAATTCGGCTGCGGGGTTTGTTGTATATTGTGTGTATCCATTGACAGAAGTGTGCTCCTAGGTTAGTTTTTTGTAGTATTTTGTGTAAATATGTGTGTGATATTTTGTCAAAAGCTTTTTCTTGGTCTAGACTGAGTATGATGTTTGTTGTTTTCTGGTTTTGTGTATAGTGAATTAGGTCTCTAATGTAGTGTGTGTGGTATGTGATGTTTCTGCCTTTAATGCTGCATTGTTGGTCCATGTGTATGAGTTGTGGTAGCTGTGTTGATAGTTTGTTGGCTAATGCTTTGGTTAGTATTTTGTAGTCTGTGTTGAGCAGGGATATAGGTCTGTAATTGTTCACTGTCGGTGTGTTTCCTTTTGGTAGTAATGTGATGTATGCTTCTTTCATGGAGTCTGGCAGTTCTTGTTTGGTGTGTGCTTCGTGTAGTGTTGCTAGGAGTAAAGGGGATATGTCTGACATGAAGTGTTGGTAAAACTCGGCTGTCAATCCGTCTGGTCCTGGTGTTTTGTTTTTATTTAGTTGTTTGATGGCAGTGTGGATGTCTGTAATTGATATTTCTGTATTGGTGCTGCGGTCGTTATTATCTGGTAGTGTTGTCGTGTATTGTGTGTATTTGTCTTGTATTGCCTCGTCTAGTGTGTCTTCTTTGTATAGCTCTTTGAAATGGTTGTAAAAAATGTTTACTATTTGTTCTGAGTCTGTGAATTCGTCTTGTCCTGTGATGATGTGTTCTATTTGTCTTGATCTTTGTATGTGGTCTTCTATCTGTAAAAATGCTTTGGTGGGTGCTTCTGCTGTCTGTATCCTACTCCTGATTTTTGCTCCGTTTAGTTTGTGTGTGGCGAATGTTTGTAGTTTTTGCTCTATTTCTTCTATTTCGGGTGCTTGTGGGTTAATTTGTTTTAGTATGTTTAGCTTTTCTGTTAGTTTGTTTGTTTCTTGTCTTGTTTCCTGTTGTATATGTTTGCTTATTTCCTGAGTGACATGTATAATTGTTTTCTTAAAAGTGTCCCAGTGGTTTGCTAAGTTATGTTCGGGTATGATTTGTGTATACATTCCTATTGTGTGTTTGATTGTGTTGGTGTACCTTGGGTCTTGTAGGAGGCTGTTGTTGAATTTCCAGTGTGGTGAGTGTTTTGCTGTGTTTGTTGGGTTTATCTCTAAAAGCACTGCCTTGTGATCTGTGTAATTTAGGGTATCTTGGAGATGTTGTATATTGTAACTGTGTGTGTTGTCTGGGATGAGGAATTTGTCCAGTCGTCCGGTGTGTGTGTGTCTTGTTTTGCATGTTGTATCAGTTCCTTTAGGGTATTTTTGTCGGTAAGGGTCCATGAGTTTGAATGCTTTTACTATTTTGTCGTATCTTTTTATTGTCCTTCTGTTACTTTGTCCGCTTGTCCGTGTTGCTCTGTCTTGTTTGTCTATGGTGCAGTTAAAATCTCCACCAATGGTTAATTGGTTCTGTTGCGTGTTTTGGAGGTTGTCGTGTAATGTCCGGAAAAAGTCGTATTTGTCTTCCGCATTTGGGGCGTGTATGTTGCAAAGTGTGTATTTGTGTGGTCGGTTGGGTTTCTCTATTTCTACAATTGTTTGCCTTCCACTATTGTTCGTGTGTATTTGTGAGATATGCCAGGTGTCTGAGGTCTGGAGAATAGCGCATCCTATCATGTGTCTTGTTGTCTTGCTGAAAGCAGTGTTCGTGAGTCCTAATTGTGTTGTAATTTGTTGTGCTTCAAGTTCTGTGTTTATATTTGTTTCTTGTAAAAAAATGAAGTCTGGTTTGTGTTTATGAATGAGTTCTATGATGTGGTGTGTCTTACGTCTAAGTCCTTTTATGTTGAGGGACAATAATTTTAGTGTTGGTTCTGTCATTTCTGTCCCTGTTCAGTTGGGGTTTTTGGTGAGAGTTTTTAGCTGTTCTGTTGTCTATTTAAATATTGTATGTCTGCGGTGTTTCTGTTTGGGGTGATTCTGACAACAGTCTTTTTCTGCTTGTCCCTAGTTTGCGTAGTTCTATATTTCTGAGAGAGGGTGTTGGTGGATTAGTTGGCGTTTCGGGTGTGTTGCTTGTGTTTGGTGTTTCTTGTGATGTGTTGCTTGTATAAAAAGTGCTGTTTGTGCTTGATGTTTCTGTAGTGGTACTTGTATTGAAAGTTGTTTGATTTAAACTATTTGTGTCTGGTGTTTTTGGGGTGTAGTTTGTGCTGCTGATTTCTGTTGTTTGAGAAACCTTGCTCGAGTCTAGTGTTTCTGAATCCAAAGTTTTGTTTGGTGTTTGAGGTGTATTGCTTTTCTTGGGTGTTTCCTTTTGTTTCTCCCGGATTTGTGGTGTGGGTTTTGGGTTCAGTGTGGTGGGTGTTCTGGGTGTGGTTGTACAGGCAAGTGTTCCAGACTGGACAGGTGTTGCAGCTGAGACAGGTGTTCTGAGTGAGGCTGTTGGAAATTGTGTGTGTAATTTTGGTGTATTGCGGTTGATTGGTGTGCTTGTGTCTGCGGGGCTGTATTGTAATTTATATGTCAGTTGGCGTCTAACTGTTTTTGTGTTGGGTGTAGGTAGAAGCGGCCTCGTGGACTAAATGAATAAATATTTTGGTCAAATAGCAAACACACTTTTCAACATTTTTGAGCAGCCCTTTTTTTTTAATCTTTTAGGCCTTGATACATCTGCATACTTTTTATATAACTGCAGAATATTATATATGCCTATATGCAACATTTGTTCAAAGCTTTAAAAAATAGAAGGAGGTTACAGTACTAGACATTCCTAGGTGCTTGGTTTCTGTTTTCCTAAAAGAGGTCGGGTCAGCCCAGTTTTTTGCCATTTCAGGGCCACCGCGACCCGTAAAAAAATGTCAGCGGTTAATGGCCTTAGGAGTAGCGCTTCTCAATCTTTTTCGTGACTGTACCCTAAAGGACGCAAAAGTGTGTCCGCGTGTACCCCGCACACCTCCTAAGTTCGCGAATAAATTTAATTATTTTCATAATGGAATGTGCTAACCTTTATAATGCGATACTTGGGCACTAGATTGAAACAGAGTATCTATATCCAGTGAACAATTCATTCAGATATTTTATTTCCAGTTTTTAAATACACAAAAATGTCACAAAAAAAAAAGGAAGGCAGTTTTGGAAAGAAAAAAGATCGTTTTATAACTTATTTTTACTTATACAGTATTATAAAAAAACAACATCAATTAAGCATAACTTAAATCTGCACTAACATATTAAAACCCCACTCTAAGAATTTTTCATACGTGATTCTACATTTCTACTTCAGGTGTATCCTTACCTCAGGTATTTAAATGCGCTGATTCCTTTTACGGTTCCATTACTGAAGAGTCTGATCTTCAAATGAATGAATTGCAGAAATCTGTTAATGAATGTAAACACACAATGGTGAAAAGTTTACTCTGCTGCTCCATGAATACAGCAGAACAAAAAATAGGTCAGGCTAATAGTAATATACATGTCAGAGAAGAAGCTGTGATAAACAATTTTCTCATTGGACATAGTTATACATGCATACTTTTTCTCATTGGACAAGAACTGGGTTCATTTTTATCAATGGCTTCTTGAGAGTCAAAAAATGTAACTATCAGACGGCACTGTTTTTACAACATAGCAAGATAAATTAAACTTACGTTATAATAATCTTGTGCTAGATCTGTATGAAATTAAAAACGGCCACAATAACTGACCTGTATATGCATGTACATGTAGCGACATAAAAAGTCAGGCTAGTTTACAAGTATGCGATAAAGAGAGGTTCACAATATGTTCACAAGGCCTAAGAAGCCAGATCAGTCGAATGTAGCATGACTTAAAGTCACTTGAAATTCTAATATTTTTACATTACATAAAAAATGCATTAAAAGATATATACATGCATATTTAGAAATACCAATTCAGCCCAAATATATTACCTACTTTCAGTGGCGTCACTATGGTTGGTGTCACGGTGTCACCCAATGCGGGAAATGAATGGTGTCCCCCCCCCCCTCAAGACTTCCACTATGAACAATGGAACATATTTCGAATGTTCCCGCACTAGACCCTAGAGAATTGTAATGTTTGGGAAATACGTCCAATTGGTCAAAAAGTTGCTGAGTTTTAAAGACATAAGATAACAGCAAATTACACAATATAATTTAACGTAAAAGCATTTAAGAACTGCAACAACCAGCTAAAAAAAGTCAAATTATTGTTCTTTCGACAATAAACTTTATTTTATATTTTCGTTTCTTTGTCTTTATTCTTTGAATGGCTGGCGCACAACTCCTTTAACTTTAGCATCTTGCCTTGTCACAGCACAGAAAGCTCCATCCATGTTCTCAAAAGAATACTTCCTTTCATGATAATTTCAACCCAAAAAAGACCCAAAACTCCAATTTCTTGAAACCACGTGACTAAAAGCGTCATTTTTTAAATAACATTTACTAATAACTCCAGATTGATCCGAGCAGCTTTAAATTGCATTAATTTACCTAAGATCAGACGCTCTGCATAGTGGCACTCTGTGCTACTACTCTGCATGGTGGCACCCTAGCTACTGCTCTGCATGGTAGCACCCTGTGCTACTGCTCTGTGGCACTTGTATTAAAAAATCACATTATTTATATATTTGTATTTTATTTTTAAAAATTTTTGGTCTAATCTTTTAATTTTTTTTTATTTCGGGGGGGGGGGGGAGGGGCGAGGGGGCAGATGCCCCCAATGCCCCCCCCCCCTAGTTGCGCCACTGGTGGCACCCTAGGCTAGTGCTCATGTTTTAACTATGATTGGCCATTAAACCCGACTATATAGTATATAGACGGAGTTCTTTCTGATATGAAATTTAGAATTATTCATTATGGTGTCAGCGGTGCGGTCCGAACCAACACATCCACCTAGTGACTCCACAGCCTACCTTTGGTACAATGGATAATAAAAATAATGGCTATACAAATACACGTGTGAAGAATTTTTGTGTCGAATATTCCTAATCTATATTAAAAAGTACCTTTGACTGTACAACATTGTTAAAGTTTGATTATTGCTTCCAAATACGCATTAAAATAAACACAACTTTAAAATCAAGTACCATTCTTATGTTGAATATTGCACCCCCCCCCCCCTTCCTTTTCATTATAACTTTAGATAACGAGGATGCAGAGTTGCAGACGTCTAAGACTTCAACAAAAAGGAAAACAAGGTGATTGCTAATATTTACCAAACTGTATAAAATATAAAACACGTGTACCCCAGTGAAATTGTTTTATGAGATGTACGCATTTTTAATTATGTACAAAGATTTACAGATTTTTTTGTTTTGTTTTTACCTAGTTATTCTTTACAGGTGAGACACAAAAACCTAACAGCTTTTAAATTGGGCCGCGGCGATTCTTAAAAGATTGGAAAACCTGATTTATTTCATTAGCACGCGTCTGTAAAGATTTCATTAAATTAACAGTAAGTTTGGGGCCTGCTGCCAACATGAAGGTCCCAGGTTCGATCCAGTGAAGTCACTAGGGGGGTAAGGGGGCTGCGGACCGCACCGGGTGACACCCTCACAAGGGGAGACACCAAAATGCAAAATATCTATTTTAGGCCTATATTCTTATTTTGTAATTTAAAATAATTCAAAGCCGTATTTAATTTTTAAAAATAAATAAAAATATCTCCGATTATTAACAGACACTGCGTACTTTTTATTATTAATTATTTTAATGAAATTATTGGTATACTGACCTATAGATATCAATTATTTATTCTTCTATTGTCGTTGTAAATTTATTTATAAATTTTGCTAAGAATACTGTATGTCTATGGGGTGTCATGAGAGGGGTGACACCATGAGTTACCGCACCCAGATTCAAATGTGTACCCTGACATTAGATGTAAAAGAGGCTGGGCGTTGTGCTAGCTAAATGCCACATACTATATTTAATACGTCTTCCGTGTAGCATCCCCCCCTTCTGCTTTTTATAAAAGAATGTATCGCACGCCCACGTGGCGCCCACCCCTATACATGCGCTCAGTCAGAACAGTAGCCCATATCGAGTAGCTCAGTTAGAACAGTAGCCCATATCAAGTAGCTCAGTCAGAACAGTAGCCCATATCAAGTAGCTCAGTCAGAACAGTAGCCCATATCAAGTAGCTCAGTCAGAACAGTAGCCCATATCAAGTAGCTCAGTCAGAACAGTAGCCCATATCAAGTAGCTCAGTTAGAACAGTAGCCCATATCAAGTAGCTCAGTCAGAACAGTAGCCCATATCAAGTAGCTCAGTCAGAACAGCAGCCCATATCAAGTAGCTCAGTTAGAACAGTAGCCCATATCAAGTAGGTCAGTCAGAACAGTAGCCCATATCAAGTAGCTCAGTCAGAACAGTAGCCCATATCAAAATAGGTCAGTCAGAACAGTAGCCCATATCAAGTAGGTCAGTCAGAACAGTAGCCCATATCAAGTAGGTCAGTCAGAACAGTAGCCCATATCAAGTAGGTCAGTCAGAACAGTAGCCCATATCAAGTAGGTCAGTCAGAACAGTAGCCCATATCAAGTAGCTCAGTTAGAACAGTAGCCCATATCAAGTAACGCAGTGAAAAACGCTGCTCATACCTGCTTCGGCTCCAGTCTCTGGCTAAATTTATGACGTCGAAGGATTGGACAGACATTTACCTGATGGTCCACTACCAACAACATGAACAATATAATTTACAAAAGATGTGTTATTTACTCACAATAACTTTTATATATATCAATTTTTAACAATTCCAATGAATAATTGAACTGCACGAGGAAAGAAATAATTGCGCTAGAATAAGCAAAAATGATTTATGAAAATTGCGTGTGCCTAAATAACAGATCTTTTGTAAATCAATGAGTCCCGTTTTTTTCCCCTCGCAATTTTTAAATGACGTAGCCTAACACTCTATTAATTACAAGTTTAAGTGGACAATTAGGTTTTTCCAGTTTTTTTTAAATAAAAAAAAATATTTAAATACACTTTCTCTTAAAATATTTTGTGTATGGGCAGGGGTAGGGTGTGTTCAAAAATTAGTCACAATTTGGAATTCGGTTCATGGTCCACTTCTTTACTGAAACAAATTTTATGAAAAACTTTATAATCTGTAGGTGTTTAATACATAGACTTTTTTTTTATTTAGATAGATGTCCTACTTGGGTAAGACTGGAGGTTTGACAGTTAAACAAATTTCATGTAGGCTCATTTAAGCACATAAAGAAAAGATTTAATAAGTAAATTTTTCATTTGCTAATGTTTGGATGAAAATTCACTTACTCTGACTAGATAGACTTTAACCAACTTACATCAGGACCTGGAAAAATTCCTCCGGTTCTTACCAAGGATCGAACCCAGGACTGTCAGGTTAACAGTCAATCGCTTTACACCACTCTGCCAAACGTCCCTGCAATACTACATAAGTAACATGACAAAACAATATTTTACATAGAGAAATCAACACAAATAAAAAAGCTTTCAAATATTTCTATAGAATAGCAGTATTTATTTCATGGCTAATCCAGTTACAAGTTCACATGCAATCAAATTAAACTCTACGCATTTTTGCTGCTACTTAATTCTGTATTGATATAGAAGGCCTGGCCTACTTTTTTTTCTATGACAATATTTCATTTCATTCTTATGTAAACATCAATATACAGGCATTTTATGCAAATCATATATTTCTTGAAATACAATTGTCTCAAAATTTAACAAATATTTCATATATCAACACATCTATTTAAACATACCTATAAGCTGCTGATAAAATAATAGTAAATATACTATTTTTGTACAATTATAGGCATAACATCTCACTTTTGTATTAACACCTTTATAAATGTATTTATAATACTATATACTGCCGTACATAATGTTAATATATATAATATATATAGGCCTATGTGTGTGTGCGTGTGTAATTGTATAAGCTTTCATTTTGTGCGCGTTCGGTAACTATAGCTGTTTTTTTTTTTGTAAAAGTGTCAGGGATGGTGAGTGGTCTATATCAGGGGTCGGCAACCTACGGCTCGCGAGCCGCATGCGACTCTTCCGATGTCAAATTGTGGCCTTCCAGTTCCATGCGCAAATAATAATAGTTATATTATTTCATATACATAATCCTAACCAAATACTTTAATACTGATAGGACAATTTTTGTGGCTCTTTAAAAACTGAGAAAATTGTAAATTTTGGCTCTTCAGACTCATAAGGTTGCCGATCCCTGGTCTATATTATTCTCTCACCATACACGATGAATAAATCTCACAAACACTCAATAAAACAGTTGAAGTCAATTTGATTAAAATATAAATAATGGCTATAATTTTATTGTATATACTAGAAGTCACAAATACTTAACAAAATATTTAATCCTAGAAAAAACAACTTTCTTAACTATACTTCTTCATATACAATTCTTTCAACTCACAGAGTTCATCAACTCTAAAAAATCTACATTATACGATCATCCAGTCTTCTCCCCTGAACTAAACTTTCATTCCCTCAAATAAGCTAGCTGGACAAAACACCATGTAATTCTCAAGTCTCCCGTTTGCTTGTTGATTCCACCCCCATTACATACATAGTTAAAAGTTAAGGTGAACTTAACAGAATAAAGAGGACACTGTACTTTTCATTTTATTCCCCAACACCCACACATTGTTCCTAAACTTTATTTAGTTGTAGCAAGGCCCAAACCATGAACTCCTGAACCTACCCACATCGACGCATCTTTTTAAATTCTATCACGACACAATTGTTTATTGTCTAAAATCCCTGTGATCTGCTGAAGTTAATGGGTTCTGTCTCGCTTTCTGTCCTCCCGTCCTATAAACTGTTCCAAAACATGAACTTAAATTTACCTACGCCATGACATACTTTCATTGTTCTAATAATTAGCACGAAGTATTTGACTTCTACACAGATGCACTGTAGATCCATTTGCTGCTTCTATATCTTGTATTAGTTTTATTGGTTTTGTTTAACTATAGAATACATCATTTCATATTAACTCTTATGAAAT
>JAGDYQ010000266.1:330490-416730 GCA_021962125.1 Bulinus truncatus
AAGAGAGACAAAGAAAAAAATCATCACAGCTGAACAGGGGTGATTCTTTTATTACATCAACAAATGGGGGGGGGGGGTTATAAACGTTGACAATTACTGACATAGGAGTAGGATTGAAAATTATTGACCTCAAGAATAGCAGCTTTCTAGAATATAAATTCTTGATTTGATTGTGATTTCAAATTCTAATGTTAAAGTAAATTGAAAATGAGTTCAGTAAAATTTAAATTATAATAATAAATACCACACTTGATGACAACAAGCCAATAGTGACTGTCATCCCATCAATGAAATAAATCAAAGGTGTCCAAAATATTAGTATGAAGCATGTTATATGTACTAGTATTTTTGTATATTGTGTCATTGTTAGCTCCTTTGGAGTATTTTTAGCATATTGTTTGAATCAAAAATTTTTTTTTTTTATATTATTGATAGGCACAAAATTTTTTCTCCACAATAAGAAGACTGAAGTTTAAATTTTGAACAATTTAGGGTCAACAAGAGAGGGGTGTGCAATACAAACACCCTGCCCTGTGTGGGCCTCATCAGGAATCTTAATACCCTAAGAAAAGCAGAAAAGATAGTTCCAGCAATCGTTGAAATCTGTTATATACAGAGAAAGGGTTGTTGACTTTGCTATATTATGCAAATTTGATTTCAATTATTGTAAAATGAGGATGGGTGTCCTGAAGATTGTTAAATGTTATATTAGAGATAGGAGAATTTTTTTATTTAAATATTTTTTTGGTCATAACAATTTATATTTATTTGGTGGGGGGGGGCAGTTTTACTGGGAAGAGATGGAGGGGTTAAAATGCGCTGAAATAAATTTGTTGATGTTATAAATGGATGAGCCCTCAATTCAAAAAAGCATTTTTTTTTTTACATAAATGTGAAATAAGCTTTCATTTATTAAAAAAGTGAATAGTGACTGAACAATTTGAAATGACATGGGAAATATCTAAAAATATTTTTTTAGTTAATAATGTTTTTGATCATTTTTAACAACGTAATCCCTATTCCCAAAAAATGAGTCTTTATAATGTTCAGTTTAAAACACTATGTTCCATTTCTGAGACTAATTCGAATGGATAAAAACTTATTGATATTTTCAACTTTTTGTAAAACTAAAATCTGAATTTGGCTTTAAAATTGTGTGTTATGTGAGTTTACCCATTTCTCAAACATTCCTACAACTTAGTTATAGAAATCAAAATAGGGAGCATCAGTAATTGTATTGGAAATGGTACAATTTTGCTATCAACCCATTTTTAAAAACAACATTATAAATTGTTGGGTTTTTTATTCATAGCAATTTATTTATGTCAAGATGGTTCTGCATCAACCCAAGCACTGCAACCATGAAGGTTTTGAGTTCAAGCTCCCGTGAGTACTGGGATTTAAATAGTCTGCGAATTTGCATTGAATTTGGTAAAAAAAAAAACGATCACTGCATGTGCAGCATGGACTTACTGATGAGAACTCTAATTTTACTTTTGAATGATTATTACATAATAAACAGATGTAAATATTGTTAAGAAACAATTAAATTAGTTATAAAGTAAATATAGGAATGCAATGGGTGCCATCAGATAAATGTTATTTATTTTTTATACACTTTTAAACATAGCATCACAGATTCTATATTTTTTTTCTAATTATAGAGATTTAAGAATATCTATGAGTGAACAATTAAAATAGTACACATTTGTTCCTGACCTCAGGTGAAAATGGTGACATGAAACAACCATAAAGGGTTAATTTAAACTGACTTTGCTAACATACAAATAAGCATTTAGGGGTCAGTTTAGTTCAAAGAAATTTCTATTTTATATGTTGCACTCTCATTCTGGAACAGAACTTCACAGATGTCCAATAGGCCAAAAAATAATTTCTGTAAAAATTATAAACCCAATTATTTTATTTCTTGAGTATTTATTTTCCATCAAAAATGCCATAATGTTAACAGGATGATATAACTAAAGCTCAGATTAATAATGAAATAATGCCTATTAATAGTCAAGACAATAATGTGGACATTACCAGTAAATCACTTAATTTACCAACAGATACTTAAAAAGAAAATTTCATTTTATTGTATTTAGATTTCTGTTGTTTGAATTTCAATAATCATGAATAATGACAATAAATATCACATCAAACATTCCCACAATGACCATTATGAAGGCAGAAATATTTTAAGTTTCCAAGTGTGGAAACAAATCGCTTACCACAAACCACCTGAAGCTATAGTAAAATTTCTACCCTGCATCAAATGCCCTGTGATTGTATTCCTGCCCAAAAAATATGGATATTTGTGTAAGCTGGATAGCATAAAGCCACCCTGACCTGCAACCAAAGCTGCTTTGCTGGTAACAGATCATGGTTGATAGCCTTAATAAATAATAAAAATATATGTAAGACATTGTCATTGAACTGCCTATAGTCGAAATGAGAAACAATAATTAGATATTGACAATATCTTCTTATTTTTGGCCTTATGCTTTGTTTCTAGATTTTAACAAGAAGCCATCAAACTGAAAATGTTCAAAACAGAAACTTACTCTAAATCAAATTAAATTAGATAAATACAGAATAATTCTTTAAAAATATAATAATAATGATAACACGTGTTATAAATAACTGGGATGTGTCAGTCAAATTGTTGGATATGACTTATCTTGTTAGTCATGTAATTTATTGATGAGCACATGGTCAATTGAATGACCAAAGGTAATTGCCATTATTAATTTTATGCTATAATGTAAATGATAATATTGATTAATGCAGTTGTAAAACAAATTTGAAGTCTGCGAATCGATTTAAATTGTCCTCCAACTCTTGAATTGACTCCATTAATAATAAATAACCTATACATAAAGTAATTAAATCAGTGTACTGGCATTGCTGTGGGAAAATGTAAATATCCAGTGACAGTCATAAATGTTTGTCATTTGAGAATCACCCAAAAAAATAAAGTCAAAGGCAATAAAGGCTTATTAACTTAAAAGTAGTTAAAGCCTTGTTGGCATTAATAGAGGCTTGAACTTGAATCTATTTGACCCATCACTCCCAATTTGGCCTTATATAGAAGGGGACATATCACTTGTGTAATCTGGGTTTGTCAACAAGACAATTTAATCAATTGCCAAAAAACTAAAGCCGACCAAGAGCGAAACTAATTAAAATAGACATCATAAACTAAATATTATGTTCAAATAGCTATTGACAATTGACGAGTATTGAATTGCTTTGGACCGGCAAAGACACCATTACATAAAAAAAATATTTTCACCTTTCAGCATTAGATACTAATTTGAATAAATTAAACTTTTAACAACTTGACTGCCGGTATGCTATAGGTTGCCAAGAACACACTTAACACAGAAATATTTCTCATATTTATAAACAACTCGAATTATGCTACACTTACAGCTCGCACTTGTCTTTTAAAGATGTAACAAATAAAGCTCCATATTTTGGCTGCTAGAACAAAAAAGCCGCGCAATCCCATAACAATATATTTTATCATGATATAGGTCTTTAAAACAAAATTTAAGTTAAGTAGATTATTAAAACAAGCAGCGTATAAGATCTGTAGAGATCATTTACGCCGCCATTTATGTCCCACAAATCCCTTTAAAAAAAAATCCAGAAATCCGGTGAAAGTAAAATTTGAGTCTGTGTTATATACCCGTCTGTGGTATTTATATTTAGAGCGGCGGTGCATGGGCCTCCATACGAACTTTTATATATTTATCTGTAGGCCTACACAGCCCCGTAGCCAAGGGGAGCACTGGGGGGGGGGGGCGTGCCCCCTCGCTAGGTGTGAAGTGCCTCCCCCCGCTTAAAAAAGAAGAGGAAAAAATAAAGAAAAAGTAAAATTGCCCCCCTTGATGGGTATTGGTGCCCCCTTGCTGACTTTGACCTGACTACGGGCCTGGGCCTACACATTATACATTACAGTGAAATGATAATTAAAGGGAAAGGGGGGGGGTAATGCCTTTGCGCTTCTTTAGGCCCGATGGTCGAAAGTGTACTGTACATTTCCAATAAAATGATCATTAGATTTAGATTAATGTAATATTTAGAATTCTTTATTGCTTGAAATGCAATTTTTTTAAAGAATTTTAATCATCTGTTCACTACGATTCCAGGATGAATGAAAGTATAAATGAATTCATGATCAAATTGAATTTTTTCTCTAGATAAAATTATACTTGCCAAGTCCTTAATAATCGCTTGTGACATTTTAAATCTTTTAAAATATTTTACCAAGCTTTAGCTTGCTAAATGAGCGCTCTGGCATCATGAATTATAAACAGTATACACAGAGAGAAACGTGCATTATTAAGGACTTCTTCAAGTTAGCATTTTTTAAAAGCTTTTCAGAAGCTCTAATGGACTAAGTTGGCTCACTCCTAAGTGTGATAGATAAACAGTTCACATCTGATTCATCTAAATTACACGATCATCAATGATATCAGCATTTGTGAATTAAAAATTAAAATGTATCTACAGGAGATTATTTCTCTCAGAAATGCTCACAGCGAAATTGAATTATAATCATATCAATGACATTATCCAACAAGGCATAAAACGCAAAATTTCGTTATAAGTCTTCTTCAAGGGAGTCAATCTTTTTTATTGTGACAAGTCCCCTCTCTATAATGGAACTCCCTTTTACGTTTTACCTCACACTGTATTCTAATTCTAAACTATTAAGTTTATATGCTTTTAAATGGAAACAACATGGTTAACTTCACCCATACAAATGTTTCCCTTCCATTACGGAGACTTTTCTACAAATTGCATAATTGTGCACATAGGGCATAGTTTCTTGTTTGAACCTACCGAACGAACATTCATTTTCATTTGATTGTTTTTTTCCCCCTTTTAAAAGCTTTAATTATATTATGCTAGCATTATACAAACGCAGTGGCTACGGCACCAGCAAGTTAGCGTATAAAAGTCACTGACCTATAATCATCAAAAGTTGCAATTTTAAAAAATTATGTTTTAAAATATTTAAATATAGGGTTAGGATTAGGATTTGGGTTAGGGATAGGGATAGGGATAGGGATAGGGATAGGGTTAGGGTTAGGGTTAGGGTTAGGGTTAGGGATAGGGATAGGGATAGGGATAGGGTTAGGGATAGGGTTAGGGTTAGGGTTAGGGTGTGGAGCAATATCTATGGCTGGTACTTGGACAAACATAATAAGAGTTCTGACTTGCTGGTGCCGTAGCAAGTGCGTTATACAAATTACAATACATGTATTCGACTTTTTATTTTGAAGGTACACATTTCAGGAAACGAAGGGGTTTGACTTGTCTAAGAAGAAATATGCTATTGAAGGTATCCCTTTCTGTTAGTTTCAGTGTGAATGGTGCAAAACCTATACTAAAATAAGATCGAGCCAAGTATAACATTCGGCCTGACTGGTACATATGAAATGGGCCAGATATCATGTTAACCCAAACTTCTTGAGCCGCGGGGCATTATAGACAGGCCCACCGACAGAATTTTCGGGCCCCTGGGCAGGGCTGTCACGCCCCCCCGGGCTGATAATAATATTTTCAAAAGTTGATTGGCCAGCTCAGTCGGGCCCCTAAAACTCGCCGGGCCCCTGGGAATTCGCCCCCTGCCCCCCCCCTCTCGGCGGTACTGATTATAGGTGGTTACATTTGAAAGAAGAGCTGTGTAAAGAGCTGTTAAATTGGGGATGTTAATGTAAAATAATATAAATTAAATAATGTAAACGTCATATGCAGGGCCGGCATTACGAATTACGGGGCCCAATTTAACGGATGCTTGCGAGACCCATCTTCTAATCTTTAAAAGCAATGACTGATAGTGATATGCTAAATGTAAATTGCGGGGCCCATCCCAGGCGCGGGGCCCAATCAGGAGCAATCGGTCAAATTTGCTTAAAGCCGGCTCTGGTCATATTTGTAGATAAGTGAAGACGGGCAGAGCGCGGCCGCACCAAACATCTTTATGGGCATTGGGCAGTAATTGTTCCACGGGCCTCACTTGGTCCATGTCTTTAAAACCAACTCTTATAAACAAATCATTTAACATTTCAACTTTCAGAAACTCAAAGTAAATACATCTTAGCTACTCCTGTATAATATTTCCGCGGCGTCTGCAAACTTAGCGAACGATTTTGGTGTTGGCAGGTCAGCGTCGGATAGGAAGGTCATAAAAACAAGTGCATAGGAACTTTTCTGTTTTTATTTAGCTTTAGATCTGTGTGGGAAATGAAAATCCAGAGTGGCAACTTCGGGCAACACTATATACATCTAAATATGGCGGACCAAACATTTTGTTATGTGTTCGGATTTGATAATGCAAATTATTAATGCGTTTAGCCACAACAGAAAGATGTTAATGTGTCATTTTAAGAAAAGAGAAAGTGAAAGATTTTTTTTTCATCTCTTTCATGTACAACGTACATTTTATTGGTAATAATTCTAAATTTAATGTTTTATAACTATCATCACCGAGTGAAAGTGAGACTGATACAGTGACAGTTGTAGTGACAGGTGATGCAGTGAGAGTTGTATGTAAATATGTATATAAGTTAATACCATAGAATACTTTTATCAATGTTACTATGTATATTGTATATAATACCATGTTAAATTTGCTGCCATTGTAACTGTTTCTATAAAGAATAAAAAAAAAAGATGCAGTGAGAGCTATTTAAATTTCGGACAGGCTACGCTTACGTCAAGACGTAATTTGTATTTTTTTTTTCCGGCTTACGTCAATAGATATTTCTCCACACCCCTACCCTAACCTTATCCCTAACCCTAACCCCTAACCCTTTTTGTTTACGCAGTGGCAGCGGTAACATCAAGACGTAATTCGTATTTTTTTTTTCCGGTTTACGTCAATAGATATAATAATAGAAGGCGCTTGACGTAAGCGTAGCCACTTCGTTTAAATTTAGAGATTCGTAATTTATTTAGTGCCATAAACTAAGCAGAGACTGTTAAAACAAATAAAAAAAAGTGAAAGTCCACAATTGAATTAGTAAAAATTATGTGTCACTGAAATTTCACACATCTTCCCTCAGTGATTTTGAATACTTTGATACTATCAACATGCCTGGTCATGGTTAATCATTAATGCTTAATATAATTTACGACTCTAAGTGTATTGAATTCGGTAAAATTGTCATTTATTATTCACTTTGACCTATGTGAAAATTATGATTTAACTGAGAATGAGTTCATTTTAAGTTCAAATTGAGTTATTATCATTTCATTTTTATAGCATTTTCATTCAGTTTATATTATTATTCATCAAAACACATTCACAGGCTAACGACAATGTGGTAATCTCTACAAAATATTAAATTTTATTAGAAAGAGGTGGATTTTTTTATGAATATGTCAGTGTGGATTAAAACGTTCAAGTTTCAAGGAGATTTTCAGTTAATAAAACAAATATGTGTTTCTTTAATGAACAATAAAGTCTTTTTCGTCTTATCCTCACTGGTCCTCAGTGTTCATGGATATGCTCAGCTTTCATAGTCAACATAGTGTTGCAATAAAACTATTTTTATTGCAAACACTGTAAAATTAAAATCAGCCTTGTACCTGTTTTAAAAAATATCAATCATACAGCTTTCAGTATATTATATGAAATAGCTGTTTTATTATTTTAACCATTTACTGTAAAAATAAATTTTGATTTTTAAAATAAAGAAAAAAGTTTAGTTTGGATATGAACTATCATTCAATTAATAATGAGATTAATAGGGAGCGACTGATAATCGGATCTGTATCGAACCGATATTAGCACTATCGGTTAATATCGGATTGGCCGATTTTTGTAGGGAGCGACCGATAATCGAACCGATATTGGCACTATGGGTTAACTATTGGACCGGCTGTTTTTTGGCTGCCGATACATTGAGCTAGCCTCGCATATATTAGGATACTGGGGAAAAATATCGATATCGGACTATCGGTAAAAAGGCATATCAGTCGCTCCCTAGAGATTAAGCTTCTGAAGAGTATGAAAGAAATAAGTGGTCATTGTCAATGTGCATCTCTTAGTTTTAATGAAATAACTATTTTATCTTATGTTGTATTTAATGCTGTGATACAGAAATAACAAAACAAGATGCCACCAAGTTCAGGAGAACTATGGGAGCATCATTTGATGCCCCAGCAAGTGGATGTGGATTGTTTGCTTCCAACAGGTGTAATTGTGCCATTATTGTGTGCACGTGATTCTACATTGGAATCAATCAAAAAGGAGTTATGGGTGGTGAGTTGAGTTGTTTTTTTCTTACCAGCTCTTTGTTTAAATTCACTCAAACTGATCAGATGACAAAACTTACAAATTTAATTGGAGACAATAATTTATAATGCTGTGCAGTATAGAAAATATTTTACCATTTATTTGAAGAATTCAGGTAGTTTGGCGTGTATTATTTCCTCTTAAGCTTATAATAACAGGTGAAATCTACTTGTCCTGAAAGCCCTTAATTCTCCCAAAGGGATCATTATTATACCTAGATTTTTTTAGTAAAAGTAAAGTTCTCTTAGCCCTATCGGGCCATCGGGGCAGATGAAGTGTAGAATTCATCTGTTTCTATAACCTCGGCATATGAAGGGATTGTGTGGTTAGCACAACGCCCAGCCGCCTTTACTTCCCCAACTTAAAGTCGGGTACCCATTTAAAGCTGGGTGGACTTGTGGGACGAGTTTGCACCAAATTTCACCTGGAAAAATTCCATGGGCCTCACCGAGGATCGAACCCAGGACTCACAGGTCGACAGTCGAGTATCTACACCACTCGGCCATCCGTCCCAGATTTTTTTAGGCTTGTGATGAAATATGATTAAACCACTTTACACCTGTATTTTTTAACCTCCTTAAATTGATCCTTTATAAGTCTACAAAAATTATTTGAATTTTTTTTTATTTTAGGAAGCTAAAAAATATCCACTGTTCTACAAACTTATGGAACCTGAATCCTACATTTTCTTGGCTATAACACAAGATGCCATGAAAGAAGAATTTTATGATGAGACACGCCGGCTTTGTGATTTACGCCTGTTTCAACCCATCCTGAAAGTTATGGAGCCTAAAGGAAATAGACAGGAAAAAATGTTAAATTATGAAATAGGTGATTTTCAATTGTTTTATTATTATACCTTTCATTAAGAAATACCAGTAGGTATATATTTTTTAGTTTTACTTTATTTCTGGTTTTTAAAATCACATTTTTAGAAAAAGAATTTTCTAGCATATCTTAAAATTTTTATTTTGTTTTAAATATTTCTTTTAGGTATGCTTATTGGTATTCCTATCAATGAGTTCAATGAAAACAAAGATTTGGAAGTTATTACATTTCGTAGAAATATTCTTAAGGTAACAGACACAATTTTTCTTAACTTTTATAAAAATTATGTTAATATCTTGTGTATAATTTGATGTTAATATTACAAGGCCAATTAACAGCAAAACTGCTGAAATAGCTTTATGAAATATTTGTATATTTAATAATTTTTCTGTTTGGTGATTCAAGCAATTAATATCTTTGAATTGAAGTTGAGTAAAGTAAGAAAGAATGCTAAAAGTCTTAGCTAATAACATAAAAAAGGCATTTTAAATATCATTGAGTCACATTAGCATCATTAAATCAATGAAACAACCAATAAAAAATTAGATCACAAAATAAAAGAAAAAAATAATTATGGAACATCTAAATTTTATTAAGTGATTGTTAAAACATCTTATCTTTTAGGAAATAAGATTTTGCGAAATCTTGACAGCTATATATCTTAAATATTATGGAAAGCTGTGTAAAAAAATACGGCCATAAAATAATTTGAATGATCTCTGTAACTTGAAACAAAAATGGTGACTTTTAAAAAAAAATTTTTGTTACCCATCTTTTCTTAAAAATTTAGTGAACATTATTTTGAACATTATTTATAGTCTCATTCCAATCTAATTATAGGCTTGTAAAGATGTAGTTGATAAAAGAGACCTAAGCGGTGACCATACAAGAGCTCTATATGCATATCCTCCAGATATAGACTCTACTGCCGAACTACCAAAACATTTATTGGATAATCTGAAAGGTTCTATTTAAGCCACACATTGTGTTATATTTAAGGTTTACAAACTTTAATTCCTGTTGTTGTTTTTTTTTTATGTAATATTGTCAATAAATTTTATTAAATGTCACTATGTTTCAGAAAATTCTGTGATAATTTGTGTCTGGGTTGTATCTGATGACAATGATAGAACAAAATATACAGTCAAGTTGCCACATACAGCAGTACCAAGTGATGTTATTGCCGAAACTATTAGACGGAGGTCCCGTTTTATGGCAATGTCCAAAGAACATGCTGAGCGCTGCATTGAAGAGTATCGGCATCTTTATGTCCTCAAAGTTTGTGGGTGTGATCAGTTTTTGCTAGCCGAATGTGCAATTAGTCAGTATAAGGTGATATATTTTTGTTAGTTATTACAGAGTGATGTACACATTTTATAATAAAAAAAAATCTTTTTAAAAATGTCTATTCTCTAAATGGGTTATTTAATATATCCAGCTGTATGACAGATCTGGACTTGGTGATGATGTAGATCCCATTGGTGAGAGTGGTTTGGTTATAGAATAAAATAGTACTTCTATGATGTAATAGAACTAATGAATGACCCTTCTTATAAATAACTAGTGCATTATTATTCAAGTAAACCTTTTTTTTTGTGCATTATTTACTTAATGATCAGTGCTAAAACTATTGACAATATGTTTATAATGCGTCATATTTTTTTCTAAAAATATCGCTCATATTGTTCTAGAATTTTCGTTTCTGAATATACCATAGCTTGGGAGAGGTATCTAACAAATAACTGCTCTTTGAAGAACCCATGTTTCTGTCATTATACAGTTGAGAATCATTAAGTTTATATTTTTTCCTTACTTACTAATATATCTTTACTAATCAGTCTTTTTTTTTTCCCTTTAGTACATTAGAGAGTGCCTTATAAAGGATAGCATTCCACAACTCATGCTTCATACAAAAGAAAGTGTATATGCCACTCTTCCTAAAACAAATTTTTCGTGGCCTTCTTACATGCAGAGAGGTACCTTACGTTTTTATAATGTGTTAAATGTTATATATATAAGCATACATATATATCCATATTATTTAACTTATGGTTCTGAAACAAACATCACATTAAAATAATATCAGTAGTATATGATTAATCAAGATACATTGGATTCCATTAAAAAAATGTCTTTTTTAACTTTTGAGGTATTCAAGCACTAGCTGAAATCAACCAGACACTTACTCTTTCCATCTGGGAAGTGCATGCAAAGCTTAGAATTAAAATAAATTGTGCTACCTATGTCAACATTAAAGAGTTGGGCAAAGTAAAGCATATTTCTATTCTTCTTAACTTTTTTTTATGTTATTAAAAAAATTAAATTTTTTTATTTACGAAACTTTACTTAAAAATACATAAAAAGTTTTATACAACTAATTTCTCTCATACTAAATGTTAATTTATTTTATAAATTTAAATTATATTATACAGATCTATATTCGCGCATGCATTTACCATGGGACTGAAGCATTATGTGAAGCCATTAATACAAGTATGGAAGATTCTTCAAGTCCACGATGGGACCAGTGGTTAGAATTTCTTATGGTTCCTGATCTCCCTCGATCAGCAAGATTGTGTCTTTCAATATGTTCAGAATCTAAAAAAAGAAACAAGAAGGTAAACTTGCGTTTATTATTCATTTTTATTGTGAAAAAGATTATAGAAATTATTTAGTGTATTGCAAAATTATGTTTTACTGAAGTTCACTTGTAGAGCACACAGGGTATACTACCATAAACCTACTGTGTCCTCTGCAGTGACCCAGTTAATTATAGTAATGGTAGTTTTAGTCATGCTGTCTTCCAAGGTACTTTAGTTGAAAATTGTCCTGCAGATAATTATCACTGGAGTATTGCCCTTAATTCAGTAGTGGTTAATATGTTTAGCATGGCTTACATTCACATTAGGTAACCTAAACTGATTTTTTTAATACTAATAATTAAGTACAAAATATGGGTCTTTCTAAGGGATTTTGATACCCATTTTGTATGGCCATATCTATGAAAAAATATTTTTACCTAGGGGTATATATTTTTAAAAGTTTTGCTCTTTGAAAAACCTTATTCAAGTAAAATTAGCTGAAAACTGTGAAAATTATGTGATGTTACGTATTATTGGGTCAAAAATGGCTGTGATGAGCGGCTGGCTGTATCATAAATAAATGATTGTACTTATTGGTTTACATTAAAATTTATTTAATTCGTGTATTTATATCATAATATATGTAACTAATAAAACAAAACCACAGCAGTACACAGAAGTGTTCACATATATATATGTGTGTATATTAATCAATGCTCACTCCATGTTCAATAACATGATTTGAAAATACAATAAATTGACAAAGATCCCTGTGCTTTTAACTAATCATATTTAATTATACATACATTTTTCCAGCTAAATCTCTGGCACCATCCTTAGTCATGCTTGCCATTTTATCTCACAAGTATTGTCAAATCAATCCACAACACATTCAAATATTAAGTCCTTCCCAGTAGTGGTATTTTTCATCTATTTTGTCTTCTTCTCCACTGACAAATATTGAACTTTGTCTGGGTTTACAGTGCATCTAGTGCTAAAACATACCTAACAAAATTTCTTCTAGAAGTGAACTTTATTTCTGTTCACTGACTGATTCTAACAGGACTTTGATATTTATTTTCACACATACACAAACGTTGTAGACCTTTCTTCAGAGTGCTACAATGTCGTTCTTATATCCTCTCAATAAAAATATACTAGTATTAATACAAATAAATCCAGTAGTTTGTCTTATATGATTGTTCAGTCCAAAATAACAGTCTAACAATATTCCCAATTAAATACACCCTTGGAAATATGTTGGAGCAGACGCCAGTCAAATCTAAAACCCAGCTCATAGTTTACTACATCGAACTTTGGTGTTTAGTTGGTCATTTCTTCCTGCGTTACCCCTCTCCCCCCATCCCACCAATCATTTAGTAAAATTTTACACACTAAATATTGTAGGGTTAAAACTATTATCATCAATCATGACTTCACCTTAGCACGTTTAAGTTATCGCATGAGATCCTATTCTCTTCATTCCCATCCTCTCGACTCTGTTGACTACCGATGAACATATTTGTCTATCAGGTGTCATCCAGTGGTGTTCACTCTTACAATACTCTCATCGACCTACCCCCTCCCAACCCTGTAATTTTACTGGTGATATAATAACTGTTCATATAGACCCATTTTAGTTTGTACATGCTTAATAATTTTTAATATAAAGGAGAAGGTGAGAAAATGTACAAAAACCAGAAACGGAGGGTAATTACGGTTTAAAGATTTCATATTGAAAAATTGCAAAAATCAAATAATAATAAACATTTATTAAAGGTGCTTAAAATAAACTTTTTGAAGATATATTTTTTGATAGAATATGGTTAGTATTTCAACATAAAATCCTTGGCAATTAATGCTTTTTAAGTATGAAAAACATTGCAGTTTGTCATTTTGAGGTACTTATCACATTTCATAACTCCCAACTTTCAAATCAGTTTCTCAGCTGTGTTATGTGGACATCACCAGAAGTTCTAAAGATAAATTGTCTTTGTTTTACCTATAAGTTTTGCTGTGTCATATCTGTTAACACAGTGATAACAATAAGTTGTTAGTTCAAATTTGACTTGGCTGCAAACAATTTTAGCATAACCAATTTATTATCACATATTATGAATACCTCATTTTTATTGACTGTTACAGGTACAGTATGCCTTGGCATGGGGTAATCTCCAGCTGTTTGATTTTAATAAACGCCACCTGAATGGAAAGTATAGTCTATACATGTGGTCTATGCCACAGGGAATGGATGATTTACTTAACCCTATCGGCATACCAGGTGATCCATCTCTTTATTTTAATTTTATATCTTTCAAAAAGTTTGTTTTTTTATCATGTGCTGTTGTTAAAGAGTTTATTTTAGCTTCTTGATTATACTTGTCAAATTCTAGTAGGTTAAAGCTTTTAAAGCCTGTCCATCTTAAATATTTCGGACATAGTTTACTTCCTTTTACTTGTTGGTAAACTGATGGAATCTATTCTGTTGTTGCCGGCTAATCTCCCGGCAAGTCCAGTCACCTGTCTATATTTCCCTTGGTACCTCTATGACCATTTAACTATCCTCTATGGTGCGTAGGAAAGAAGGGCACTACAAAACCATCCCATCAGAAATTAAGAGAGAATTATATTTTACTAATCTAACACTAACTGCGGAGTCATAATAATATATTTCTCAATAAATTGGAATGAAAATAGGTCGCCAAAATGAATCAAGTAATGTTTTTGAAAATTAAAATGCTTAAAATATCTAAATCCAGATAATTTAAAAGAACCAAATTTAATAAAGTGCATTAACAGTTTCGTAAGTGAGTGGTATGCTAAGTCAGGTTGTTTTCTGTTAGACAATTTGGATTTCTATGCAATACAAACATACTTTCATTTTTATATCGAGAGATTGTCACAGATTTGACTTTTTTTTCTGTAATTATTTAATTAGGCCTATAACTCATTAAAATTAGTTAACTTTAATTCATACATACTGTTCTATTATTCATTTTTAACTGAAGAAAAAAAAATTGATTTGAAGTTTAAAAATGTAGATATACATTTAAATCATTCCTTATACCCAAAAATATATCCACACGTGTGAATTTTTATACATTCATGAAAAGAACCATTATATATTTTTTAGGTTCCAATCCAAGCAAAGACTGTCCTTGTTTGGAGATAGAATTTGACCGCTTTACACATCCGTTAGCTTACCCCCCAGACAGCCATTTTGAACAGTTGGCAAATGTTGTTATGATTAAAGAGGCAAAACTAGGACATGTAAGAACTGAAATACCCATATGAATCATAATAAAAAAGGTAACCAAAAAATTTTCATATGTAAGACAATAATATCCCTTTACTTTCTATCCAGCCTGTTATTGCCACAGAAAGAGACATCCAGTTTTTAGAGGAAATTGTTGAAAAAGACCCTTTGTCAGATATATCAGAACAAGATAAAATTTTGTTATGGAAATTGAGGTAAGCAATATAGTATTGAATTTGTGTATTAATAAAAGAAAAGAATGCTGTTATATATACTTTTTATTTACTAATAAAACTTGACATCTGCAGAGAAAACTGTTTATCGCGCCCCAAAGCTTTACCCAAACTTTTATCTGCAGTCAAATGGAGTGATAGAGAAAATGTTGCTTTGGTAAATATCATTGTTTGCTTGAAAACAAATATTTTTATATTAATTGATCTCATTGGAAAATACACAGATTAATCTTGACATACTTCAAAATATGTACATTTTTGCTGTATAATACATGTAGCAACATTTGCTGCTGTATTACACAATCCTTTTTATTTATATATTTCTTAGCCTTTGCTTAGGTTTTATTTACTGATTGATGTGAAAGTAGAGAAAAGTTTGACACAAATGAAAATCTTAATGTTTTAATCATATTATTTTCTTTTTAGCTGTATGAACTGCTCAGTAGGTGGCCCTTAGTTCCTTTTGAAGTTGCTTTGGAGCTTTTAGATTGTTCTTACACTGACCTTGTTGTAAGAGATTTTGCAGTGAAATGCTTGGACCAAGGCCTGAAGGATGATAAACTGGGACAGTTTCTGTTACAATTAGTCCAGGTAAGTTTAACTTAACTAATTATTTTAACATTTTACATTTTTATGTAATATTAAAATTAAAATTGAAATATCTCAAAAATTGAATTTTATTCTTTTGTTTTTGGGGTTTTTAAAGTGTTTTTTTCTTAGTATGTGGATTATATTCTTTTTCTTGTTTATTAAATAGGCAATCAAGTATGAACCATACCATGATAATCCTTTGACACATTTTCTGTTAAAACGAAGTTTGCTGAGTCAAAGAATAGGAAATGCATTTTTTTGGCATTTAAAGTAAGTGTATCATTTATTGCGATACCTGTGATTCCTTGAAATCCAACTTAAATTAGTTCCTAGATTTCAAATAAGAGTTCCTATTGAAATAAACATAGGAAAATGTTACAAATATCGCTCATGTTTTCACTTAAAGACAAATCTATCAGGTAATTAAGTGCTATTAAAAAGTACTCAACAAAAATAATATTAAATTGCTTGACAAAGCAAAATTAGTTTTAATTAGTTTTATTTGTATTCCAAGTTGTTTAGACATTTAGATTTTGGGGTATCACTATTGTTGCTTGTTTTGTCTTTTATTTCAAAGACATTGCACTTTAAGTCAATAAATATTTATTTATGTTGGTATATATGTATATTTTTGTTTTATTTTAATATGAGATATTTACTTTATTTAGGTCTGAGATGCACCAGACCTCCATTCGACTTAGGTTTGGCCTAATTCTAGAAGCTTATTGTAGAGGTTGTGGTCCGTACTTAAAAAATCTTGCTCAACAAGTAGAAGCTCTGGATAAACTTACAAAACTTTCTGATATGCTCAAGCACGAAATCAACTCGGTAAACCAATTACTTTTTACCTCTTATACTTTACAATAACTTATTTCAAGTCTTGAATATTTATTTTTTTTCAAAACTTTGTTCTTAGAAAGGTAGCTGTGCTAATTATTATCAGTACATCTACCATTCATAAACTGTAAAACAAATTTTTTTAATTACTATCTTGTTCAGGATGAGCATGTGAAGTATCTTCATGTTCAACTACAGCAGCCAGACTACAAAGAAGCTTTACAGAACTTACATAGTCCTCTTAACACATCTCATATACTTGGTGAAATCAAGTAAGACAACAAGTATTTATAATCTTTAGACTAGAATTAAAATGCTTTCAAGCAATCATTGTAGTCCTTCATTTTTAATTGATTGGTTACAAATAAAGAACTTTTCATTACAATAACTTAAGTTCCTTACTTTCCAGCCTTGAAGAATGTAGTGTGAAAACTAGCAAGAAACTTCCATTGTGGCTCGTTTGGACGAATCCAGATGCAATGGCCGACATTGGTGATCGGTTTTATAGAGTTATGTTTAAAAATGGAGATGGTATGTTGCTTTTTTAAAAACCACATTCATTTTATTAGATTTTAAAAATTTAGCTAACAAGTATCAGATTGTGATAAATATGTTTTTATAAATATTTCGTGTGAAAATATCTAAAGCATGAGATTTATTAATCAACAAAATTGTTGTTTATAATATTTTTAGATTTATAGGCCAAATGATAAGAGTTACCAGTTGGTAATTCTTAGTGCAAAGTTAAATTTTTTGTGTTAGCAGAATGTCTGAAAGATTTGTGAAATGCTTTTTTTGTTGTAGATTTGCGACAAGACATGCTGACGCTTCAGGTTATTAGACTTATGGATGCCATTTGGAAAACTGAAGGTTTAGATCTCAGGTATTAATGATATAACAGTATTTATTCTTTAGACCAGCAAAGACACAGCTCAATTTTAACATCACATTATATTTCCCTTCCAGAATGATCCCATATGGCTGCCTTTCAACTGGTAAGGAAGTGGGTGTCATTGAAATTGTAAAGAATGCAAAGACAATAACAGCCATTCAGTCAAGAGGTGGAGCCTTATCCTCTATACAGATTGATTCATCTCAACTTCACAAATGGATCAGGGACCAGAATCCTGACAGGTTTACTTCACTCACACTATTTTTATCTTTTAATTTTCCCATTTTTCCTGTTCACTTGCATTCTGAAAAAACTGTTAGGAATTTTACAATAAATTCAGTCTTTATGGAATACTAGTCTACCAACCTGCTAAAGCAGACAAAAGTAATGGTGAAATAGACTTAAAAGTGTTGAAGAAAGTAAATACCTATTGAATGTCATAAATTTCCCAGAACAAAACGTTTTTGTTGAAACTGGCAGAGCTGTTTTGAAGCAGTTTTCCTTGTTTAGCTTCTTCTACTACTCCCATAATCTCTTCAAAACTCCTTTTTCATTCAATTTCATCCATCATTATATATCATGCAAAATCACTTGTTATTATCTACACTGATTTGTGCAACATTTTGACTGTAGAAAAATTCCTATTAGTTCTCTTAGTTTATGATCAATAAATGCATCATCTCTGAATAAATATTATTCCTATTTCTCAAGGTTTACTATATTTAATACTTATATATAAACAAAGGCAACTTTCAACAGAATTTGATTAATATTTCCTATAGCTGCATTTCTCTAAGCAAGAATTTCTTTATAAAAATGCTGTAAAAAGTTGTTTTTTTATTCTGAAGAATCTAATAGTTTTAAAAGGTTTTTGATCTGCTTAAAGCAGACACTGATGGAACTCATATTTGGCTATTGTATCGCAAGATTTATTGTATCAGAATATGTTGTAAACCAATCTTAAACACAAAAATTTGTTTATAAAATTAATTCTTAGTACATGTATATAACCTATGTATATACACCTTTAGATACATAAGTCCCTTATTTTACTTATCTGTTATAGTTCTGCTAATAATCTTATTGAAACTCGGAGTTCAACTAATTGGCTTATCATTGTGTTTTATTTCTAAAAAAAATCAATTTTTGATTTAACTCATTGACATGAATAAATATGATTTCTTTATGGCGCTTAGATAAATTAATACATTTTAGTGGCATTATTAGCATTAGATATTAATCTTTACATATTACACATTATCGAAATGGAATTGATACAATTTCGATTCATTTCTTTGCATTAAACTGATGTTATGTTTAACAGAACTTTAAATTTTTCTTTTAGGTATGAGCATGCCATAGACCTGTTTAAAAGATCTTGTGCTGGATATTGTGTTGCGACATTTGTTTTGGGCATTGGTGACAGGCATCCAGAGAATATCATGGTCACATCAGAGGGTCAGGTATGTGCAGAATCTTGGTCTTGAAGTGGATTTCCTAATTAACTGTTTTATTATGTTTGACAGGTTAAATCTAAAAACTTAACTCTTGCATTTTATTTTTAGGTATTTCACATTGATTTTGGTCATTTTTTGGACCACAAGAAAAAAAAATTTGGCATCAACCGTGAGAGAGTACCATTCATTTTGACAGAAGATTTTGGTAAAGTTATAGCTGAAGGTGCCGATAAACCTGCAAAGCATCCAGGGTTTAAAGAGTAAGAAATTATTTCATTTTCATGTCATAACAAATGCTAATGTTTACCTCAACGTATGTGTTAAACAAAATAACTTTGGACCTTATGGAAACATGCTATTATTTATAAAAAAGTTTAATAATTTTTGAAAACTCTTTACACTGGTATGAAATTTAAAATTAATAGAATGTTATAGGTGACTTTAAAGGTGCAGCTGCTAAGTAACAAAGCTTTGCTCTGATGTATTTCAAAGTAAAGCCTCTTTAATAATATGTGTAAAAAAAAAATTTGCTATGTAAGATGTTAGAAACATGGCTTGTTAATGATGATTAAAATATGTGAGGTTTTTTTTTAAAGCTTAATTGCATTTAGCATTATTCATTTTAATTTTCAGATTCCAAGAATTGTGCTGCAAAGCCTACCTCATTTTACGCAAACATGCCAATTTGTTTATTACACTATTTACTTTGATGCTTCAGTGTGGTATTCCAGAACTGCAATCGCTTGATGACATTGGTTACATCCGCAAGACTTTAGCTGTTGAAAAAGATGATGAAAAAGCTCTGGAATATTTTGTGAATCAATTGAAAAGTGCATATGATGATTCATGGACAGCTAAAGTTGACTGGTTATTTCACAACATGAAACAGAAATTTATAAATAAATAAACTATAATTGCATAGTTATGTGGATCTAACAGAAAAAAATTCCTCAGGAGTTAGAAGATGACATTAACTTTCAAATACTATTTTAAACTGTTACAGGTACTTTCTTCCATAAAGGTAAAGAGCTAAATGTATTTTTGATTATGTATTACATATATGTTTGAATTAGTTTTCATAAGTATCATTTATTGCAATGGTCAATCAGTACATGTATTTACTAATCAAGTTTAGCTAGCTATTTGTTTCCACATTTTTTTTCACAGTAATTACTCTTCTAGAATTTTTGACTGCTACACAGTACATTGCATACTTTTTTAATTACTGAATTTTACCACATAGATTTTTTATTTTTATTTTCATTGTTTTATGTAATTGAGAAGACTAGATTACTTCTACAGGTCTAAACTCATTGTATTGTTCTATAAAAATGTTTCATGTATATGAAAAACAATTAAAAACTAAATTTCTCCTTTGACCATAATAAAATTTACCATTACTTTTGAAATTGCTTTTCCATTTAGTTTATTATCTTAATGCAAATGAAAAATTCTTCTAAAAGAAAAAAAGTTGAGCATATTATTTAATTATCTATACACAAGTGTATCACAGGTAAAAAGTGTATCACAGGTAATTTGTCAGAGAGACAACAAAAAAATAAATGATGGAAATATTTTTTTTATCAGCTTAAGCCATTGACGTATTCTTCAAATGCACCAAATTTAATCAATGAATTACAAAATAATTATATCAGATTGCAGAAAAATCTTATCCAGCATTTTATAAATAATAGGACAATCTATGGACTATCTACAGTACAAAATATTTGAAAAATAATTTCTTATAAAGACCAGTAAAAATTTATTTCTATTTAATAAGCTTACATTTTGTCTTTTTTTTTTTGTTTGATGGCAATCAACACATAAAAACAAAAATCAGTGTAATGAAGAATTTATAGACTTAAAACTCTTAATGTGAAGAAATTTGACCTGGATTTAATTGAGTAAAATACAGATTCTTGCCATTGTTTGATTATATTGCTATTTCTTTAGGTTGTGTTTAATTTTTAAGGCACATATTTCTATCCAATTTTTGTATTACTGTTTTTTTTTGTGTGTGGTTTTGTTGTTTCTCTTAAGTATTTTCATTTGAAAAGCAATCATTTTCTAGAGTTGCTAGAATTCACCCACTTATATCTCCAACATTTTAATTTTTAAATGCTCCAATTTCAGCAACTGAAGGGTAGGGGAACATCTTTAACATAGATTGAAACTACATTTCTTTTGAAAAAAAAATTTTCTTAATTAAAATCAGTAAATGTCAAAATGACTTGTTTAATAAATAAATAACTTCAAAAAAGTAAAATTAATATTCTGAAATCCATGGTTAGATAATTTAGTGGGTGATTTGAGCAACAGTTAGTTTCATTTATGCTGACTTAACATAATTTACTAAAGATTTCTGACCTCTTTATCATTGAAAATATACAGATTTTCTTTGAAATGTTTAATGTGTCTGTGAGTAATTATATAAATAAATGTCTGCATCATAACTGGTAGACCAATTTTAACCTTTGAAATACATCTTGGTGAAAGATGGAAATCATTATTTGTCAAATTTCAATTGGCCCTGTTTCCTCCACACAGTTGTGTTTAAACTGTAATGAAGTGCAAATGTACATAAGTACTGTGGGTGTAATTTTTTATATATTGACCAACTTAACAAGGGGAGAAGGATAAGAATTAAATGACACAGCTTAGGAAATATTTATTCTTTAATTGTTGGTGTTTTTTTTATTTCATGTCTTTTGATACTAAGAAAAGTCTTAAGTAACAAATAAATCTGTATTCAGATGCTGACTAACATAATATTTTGTAATTTTCTTTCACGTTTTGAAATAAATGTTTCACAATTGATAATTGTTATATGCTTTTAAAATTTGAACTAAAATCTACAGCATGCATCTTCATAAGTTTTCTGCTTTAAATAATCCTGCTTATTTCTTCTCATGCAACATTTTCAAACAGTCTGCATGGAATAATGTGTCCAGTTTATTAAGCTTCTTTTAATTCCAATATTTAAATGCTAATAAGCATAATATTTAGTGATTGAAATGTATTGTGTCAGATCAAACAATATTAGCTAGAACCTATCAGAACAATACATGTATTCAAATGTAACTGACTCTGTTCAGTATTATGCTTATACATGTATGTGTGAATTTTCATGTAGTTAATTGTTATGTCTTATGTTCACATTTGGTAATATTATTTGTGTTCCTTTCAATAAAACCTTCCTTTTGTAAACATCTTTTCAGTACACTTATTAACAGCCTTGAATATTTTGTTACTATTAATCTTTTAAAAATAATGATCATTAATGCAGTGGTGTAGCGAGCTTAACTTGCGCCCGGGGCACAATACCTTTTTAGCGCCCTCCCCCCCCATTTGAAAACCATATATTATATGTAAATATACCATTTGGCGCCCCTTGGTGAGTAGCGCCCCGGGGCATGATGTCACCCTTCGCTACGCCACTGCATTAATGGTCAGCATGTGTTGTTTCATTTTTTTTTATTAGCTGCATTTTTATGTTGTTTTTTTTATTACATGAATGCTAATGCATCATTATTTTTAAATTATAAAAATACAGTCAAAATCCTACTGAGTTTAGAACCATTTCAGCTACTTAGGAGTTGTACACTTCCTCTACTTCTGAAACAAATGACTAAAGGGTCTCAATTAATCTGACTTGTTTTTGCCTGAACAATATTAATAAAATAAAAGCGATTTGGGCGCTGCGTTAAATCGAAAGTAAAGAATTAATACAACAGTATTCCAGTTTAAAACACAATCGGATCTGCCCGAAACCAACAAATAACCTCGCCTGCTGATCAAGCCTAAGGGAATATAACTCTATGCAAATGTTTTGCAGGGTACAGCTAGTAATAAAGTAATTTTTGTTAGCACCTTGTCCCCAACCATGGGGGGGGGGGGGCATTGGCCCCCCCCCTCTACATTTTTAAAAAATGTCATATAAGAGGGGGGCATTTGCTCCCCCCCCCTACATTTAAAAAAATGTCATAAAGTTATTATTTGCCCCCCCCCCCCCCCCCCCCCCGGAAAATGTTTGTCCCCCCCTGGAAAAATTCCTAGCGACGCCCATGTCCCAACAGTGTCTGATCACAACTAAAAATGTTGGTTAACTGTCCTGCAGTAAACTATAGCTTTAAGATTTATTTAGTCAATGTAAATAATTGATACTATATAATATAACCTGTTAAGTAAACAGGAATGATTGAGTTGAATATATACATGTACCTATACATATAAAATCTTATCTTGAAATGCCCTAGAAATCTAACAACTTCGAATCCAAAAAAAAAATTTCTTTCAGAAAGTTAATTGTTTTGAAATGAGAATTCCCATAGTGCTTCAATAGACAAAATAATGTTGAAATGTATTGAGTCACATCAAATGATATTAGCTAGAACCTATCTGAACAATGCAAGTATTCAAATGTAATATAATGTTTTGTTACATAGGAAGGTGTAGTGAAAGCATCTTTGTGAAATTGACCACAAAATTTAATGATACATGTAATTGTTTTTCATATCTATTCCATGTGTTTTTTTTTTCTTTTTTTGTATCAGGGTATAATAACAATTACTCTGTAAAATGTGGAAGGAAATTCCAATCCTCAATTTAAACTTAGAAATTAAAAAAAATTTCTTCCCCCTCCCCCATCAGCTTTTGTGAGGAGAATTATCATATCTCTTGGAAATCAATTTTTAACATTTATGTTTCATTAAACTATTTATACCGGGTATTAATCTTATTATATATTTGACTGATTAAAATTTATTCTAGGCCTATATACTCTGCTAAAAAATGGAGCTAAAATAAGATACAAATACAGCATGCATATGTTAATTGGGAATGAACTGGTGGTGCTCGCATACATTGGAATTCAAACTAGTTTCAGGAATTTCCTATCTGGGGGTGTGATTATACATGTTTGTCAGGGTATGGATGCGGTGGTCTCTTTTATATATTTATTTTTTAATTACTTTCTTTAATTGCACAACTTATACAAGTTCATAACACCTCCAGTTATTAACCAAAATCACTTTATTGAATAATCGTAAGAACTAGTTATTCAATAATGAACATTAACCATTAAATCATGTCTCTACGATAAATACCAGTTGTCCATTCTTTTAATACAATAAATACTTCTTCCTAGCTCCTCCGTTCCTTCCTAATTCCCCTACCTTCTTCAAACTTAAAACAAAACAAAAATAACCAAAACAATGTTCTATCTCTTTCCTCGTCAACCGTTTGTGTCTTCCTTTTTCTTTTTTCCCGCGTTCAATAATCCATTCATTAGGTGCGTCACCGTACTACAGGGAATTCCCTCTAACATCTACATTAATACAATAATTAATTGTCTATCTATATAACTATCTAACAATGTGTCTGTCTATTTATCTATGTCTGTCTATGTCCTTACAATGTTTTTTTTTTTCTACCCAAATATTTTTTAATTATTCCAGACAATTTCACTTTTTTTTTTGTGCTCATCATAATGTATATGACTTTTAGTAGCGAACACACACACACAATCAATTAGATTGTACAACATTGTCACTCATTGTTACAAGGCTGTGGCTAACTATGACCCCGTCATCAGCTGAGTAAATATCGTCCATCTACTTTTAAACTAATGCTCGCAGTTGGCAGGTAGTTTGACGTTATAAGTATGTACAACGTGCATTCTCCGAGGGTCTCGGCTTTAAGACTAAACCCCTTGACGTGAGCATTGTTGTTTGCCCGATATTAAAAACACCAGGAAACTTTATTTTTCTTTTCCTTATTTAAAAAAAAAATGTGTGTCAGGACAAGGACAAGATGTTGATTTACACCCTCCCCCTATCCCAGAGGAGGACTTAACGGCGGGCGCTCTAGCTGTGAGCACTGTGAGGGCCTTAAAAGCCCACATGTATACTTTTTTTTTTCCTAGGGAGCCTAATATTTTCTTCTTCAAGTTTGAATGAGTTCATTCATGTACAAACTTTTGCGGCACTCTTAGCTCCGTGTAGTGCCGTAATTAAGCCCACGTGACACACTAAACAGTGTAAAGACCGACACTCTGTGGTGCCCTTACCTCACCCCCCCCCCCCCACTTCTTCCCTATTGAATGAAAAACAAAATGTACATTAACGGGACCATAATTCAAAGTCTCCACTGAAAAAGACGGAACATGGCCTAATGTAAAATACGGTAGATTAAATTTATGCGTACATTTCAAATAAATTAACTTCTTCATTGACCTTTAATTTCTAAAACAACAACCGAGTTGTACTATGCAAGACCAAATAATTTAAAAAGATAAACCTGGTTTGTAAAACTTTCTGTAGTGTCCCCTCTCCCCTGACGCCATTATCACGTGCTTAAATTGTTTAACGGTTAATCCAGGACTTCTTTTGTTTGACAAACCCGTGTTCGTATGTCAAGGCCGTTTTACGGTCGACGTGGCCTTCGGCATTTTGGAATCGAAAGGGCAAAGGGGGCCCAGCGCTAGGGAGTAATCACTGGACATTTGATATTTATTTTTTAAGTCTTTCATAGGTTTCAATACGATAGGCTGCAAGCATCATGCCTACGGTCAGGCCCACCGACAGAAATTTCGGGCCCCTGGGCAGGACTGTCATGCCCCCCCATGCTGATAATAATACTTTCAAAAGTTGATTGGCCAGCTCAGTCCTGGCCCCTAAAACTCACCGGGCCCCGCGTTTTAGTCCCCCCTCTCTCGGCGGCACTGCCTACAGTGACAATAGGATGGGACGGCCCTGTATTGTGGTAGGGGGGAGGGGGGGTCAAGTTGTTATGCCGCTCATGTTTGTATTGGAAGAATTAAACGTAATTTTGAAATGTTCAATCCGTGCGGGAAATAAATCAGAGATCTAATATGCGAAACAATCTGCTGAAACACTCGTGTGACTAGCGATGGTGCTTAGGTTGTGTGTTGTGATTTGAAACTGATATACATGGTATCATGGTACAGCAGGTCACAGGTAAGAGCCTCATTTGTAGCCTGTACAGCTTGAATCGCTCGTTAAATCGATTATGTCTGACACAGATTGAATCTTCTGCAGAGGAGCATAGCTAATGCAAATAATAGATATGTGCATGAGATAACGTACTACAGCAATAATATGTTAATGCAAATAAAATTTTTACACGTGATATAAGCCATATTGACACTTAATAATTCACACAACTTTAATCCATTTAAAGTGTTTCGGTTTCTTTTTGGGTTAATTATCATTTCCTTATTCAATATTTTCTTTCAAATAGATCATCTCGTGTTGTATGGAACACTAGTGTGCAGCGAATCCACTGCTAATGCTCCGCGGAAAAAAGACAACCAAAATAAACAATAAAAAAAAAACCGTTTCAAAAGATCTGTGGATTTTCTTCATTAATGAAGTTGGTTTCGCTGGCAATGTCAATGCTCTAATTGTCTCTTGTGATTAAAAAAAAAATCACCACCTGTGTTTTTAACTAGTTTTATAATGTGTTCTGCGGAGGGGGGGGTTAGTCCAAGTTTAGTATTCCACGACTTTTTTTAAAGGTTAAAAAGCATTGCAAGATAAGATTTTTACATGTCACTCTGACCCCTCGTACTCAGTAGTTTTCCTTATTCACTATTTGACATTTACCTTACAACAGCTTGAAGTGATAATCTAAAAAAAAAAAAAAACACGCACTCACACTCTTTGAAACATTTTGTTTTATATACATGCATATTAAAATAATTGAATAGAAAGTCGGTTTTTAGGTATTTGGGGAAATAGGCAGAGACTTTTTGGAGGTCCTCTTAGAATCAGATTCCAATGGAATAAACTCATGAAGGGGCTCCTTCTTCAGTTGTGGTGGTCATCTATCAATTGGAATGATCCCACGGAAGTGCCTCCCATTTAGTTCAGATGGCTTATTGTCGGGAGCAGTCGACAAATAAATTATTTTCAGCGTCTCTGCAGCATCTTTTTGAAGTCGTAGTCTGTCGCGTATCACTAGATTTTGACATTTTCCCCTCCGTGGGATAGGCTACTTTAGACCTAAAATACATAAGCTTTAAAAGATGGATGGAAAACTATAGAGCACAGTGAAAACAAAAGCATTGCACGCAAAAATAACCCCACAATTAAAGAAAAAGTAGCAAGTGCGCGGTAAGCCACCCTCGTTCTATTAATTTTAGAAAAAAGTATTTGATTTTCTTTTTCGTGGAACTCAAAGTGAGCGGAACACGGGTGTCGGCAGTGCGGGTACGTGAGTCTCAGCCTCGTTTTGGTAAACATTGTGTCCTCCGTAATCTGCGAGTTGACCCACCCCTCAACACAAGCAGACGAACATCTGTGTGCAAGTCTAGCCTGCAGTAAACTGAGGGTTAGTTAGGCGCTTTTTCGACCCACGCCCCCCCCCCCACTTCTAACTTTAATAGTAATGTTCTGAAGTATTACATTTTATAAAACATTTAAATGACGTCTATAGACATTTTACGTATGATATAAAGGAAAATTGATCAAATATTTTACCTCCCTTAATTATTATAAAACAAAAACAATAAAAAAAACATTAAAAAAAAACAAATCTAAAATCCCTTCTTTGCATTTCATATATTTTTTAATATAATGTATTTTTAATATACATGCATATATATATATATATATATATATATATATATATATATATATATATATATATATATATGGGCGTTTTCATTTTGAAAATGTCATATACGAGGAGGGCATTTGCTCCCCCCTGGAAAGTTGTTATTTGCCCCCCTGGAAAATTTTTGCCCCCCCCTGGAAAAATTCCTAGCGACGCCCATGTATATATATATATATATATATATATATATATAAAACTGCGTTACATGCCAGACATTACCTACCAGCCTCCTTCCTTACATAACAGATAATATTTAAAACAAACCTGCCCACCCCATTCGCCCTCAGGCGTTATATAGGCCTAATATGTGAACGGCCCCCAAGGCCTTATAGTTTTAAATTTATTCTTTGCATTCGGGTTTAATAGCTATTGAAGATTTTCACTTCAGATATGCAAACTTATGTAGGCTATGTTAGGTATCTTAGTAAACAATTGAACAAAGTAAAATACTTTATATTAATAGGACACCTAGACATTTTAAAATGGTGGTTCCACGGATTATGTAGCTCTGTATCAGTGAGTTTGTCGGTCTGATTGGCATGCATGGGCTATTCAAGGGAGGGGCAAGGGGGGCATTGCCCCCCCCCCAACCTACATTTTGGAAAAATGTCATAAAGTTGTCACAATAAAACTGAACTAAATTTCCTGAAAGTTTATTACATTGAAGAACAAGTTCATATATCAAACATAAAAAAGAATTATATCTGCAAGTATAACTGCATTATTGTAATTTTAAAATTTAATGGTTTCAGTGTCGAACGGTTACTATACTAATAAAATAAAGTATCTTCTTCTTCTCCCTTTGGCTCTACAGCTCATTTAGGGCCCGGGTCTGCCATACTACACTTCTCTACTTTTCCCGATCCATGGTCTTCTTCCTCCACTCTCTCACTCCTATGGCTTTAAGGTCTTTCTCCACTTCCTCCAACCATAGGCTTAATACGTTCCAAGTCGATAGCCAGTAATCATGTCCGTGATCGTGCGAAGGTCGGTTTCCATTTAAATCAGTCCGGTTTTTTAATAGTTGATTGGATTTCGTAAACTAGTGTTTTTTTTTTACATGACTGGGTAGTTAGCCATGTGCACAACCACTAGGGTGTTGCCCCTCACAATATTGTGGGTAGCTGCGTTTGTTTAAGTTTATGTCCCTCCACTAACTACAAGGCAGTAGTTGCCTGCCTTGGTCCGCCCCGAGAATTTTATTTTATCGGCACTCACCACATCTATCCGCCACACGGGAAAATAAAGTATAAAATTATAAATTACATTGATACAGAAATAATATTGTAATTTTAAACTATTTATTCTGGAACAAAAATTGTAAACGTCTTGGTATTTGTTCAAATCGGTTGATAACATTTTCTTTAAATTTTTGCTACTCATTATACAAAGACCAGATAAACGATCAGCACCAGTTGTTTAGCGTAGCCACGTTTTTACTCGTCTTAGAGTGCTAAATGATCTCTCGATTGTGCATGCTGTTACTGGAAGAGCCAGGGCGACGGATGGTCGTGTGATAAAGCACTCGACTGTCGACCTGAGGTTCCTTGGTTCGATCTACGGAGAGAACCAATGGATATTTCAGGTCATGGCTTTGTGGTATCGTTTTGTCTCGCCCCCTGACCGTAGCTTGACTTTGTTTTACCTTGGACCTTTTAGTTAGTACGGTGCTGGCAGTGATAGGAGTTAGTTCAGTGTAGACAGTCCCGAGAGTTAATTGTAGTGTAGTCGCTAGTAAACGACATTTGTATAAGTAGAAGTAAAGACATCATTAGACAAAGGACTTATATTTTATACATATTCATCTATGATATAGAATCTATTAAAGTGTAGATCTTTTGTGTTTGTATACCAAGCGTTGGCATTGATATATATATATCAATGTTGTAAAGTTCTAAAGTAACGTATTGAAATACAGCGGTAACATATATATCTAAAACCACCGCAACATATTTGGCGAGCCTGCCCTAAGATATTTCTGGAATCTTTATTTAAGTCAGCAGGAGTCACACCGACTCATCTTAATCAACAGGAGTCACACCGACTCATACATAACGAGAGGAGTCACATCGACTCATACATAACGAGAGGAGTCACATCGACTCATCTTAATCAACAGGAGTCACACCGACTTAACAGCAGCCAAGAGAGGAGTCACACCGACTCATACATAAAGAGAGGAGTCACACCGACTCAACAGCAGCCAAGAGAGGAGTCACACCGACTCATACATAAAGATAGGAGTCACACCGACTCAACAGCAGCCAAGAGAGGAGTCACACCGACTCATACATAAAGATAGAAGTCACACCGACTCATACAGAATCTAAGAGAGCATATATAGCAACGAGAGGAGTCAGTCAGTCTGTGTTGACATATTCTTAAAACCAGATAAGTTTTACTATTGTATCTTAGTGCACATTCAAATGTCTTGTTTATGTTAAATCAAAATTTATTTTGAACCCTGATAGATATTTTGTTGGTAGTCTCTCACGGAGGAGAGATTACATGACATTTATTAGTTAGACCGTTTGAGTCTAGTTTGTGTTTGTGTGACTGTATTAAAATATACGGTCATTGTTTTATTTGTTGTGGCTATCGGTTCTTATCTGCCTTATGTATTATTAATTCCGTTCTGTATTTGTACCCAGTGTTAGATTGTTAGATAATAGGTATCCCATTACTCTTATTTAATTGAAAGTAAATCTTGAGGTAAGTCGAAGTAATTCACTTAGTTTGTAAATCATTACTCATTACCAAAAATGTCATCATTCGAACATTTTGTCACGTTAGGACAATCATTAGGGATAGGGACAAAAAAAAATAGAGAAATGGGCGCAGGATAGATTAGATGAAGAACAGGCTAGATTAGGTAAGGAACATGATAGGTTAGAAATGGAGCGTAGTCAAGAAATAATTCAAACTCAACTAAAAACCAAGCAGTTAAAATTAGAAAAGAATTACGGGATGGCCAGCTCAATAATCCCAACCCTCTACCTATCCCACAGTTGACCATAGATCATAGCCTTGCCAATAGGATAGCTCACTACAAATATCGTTTATTTGACGAACAGAAGACTACAATCGACAATTTTCTCACTAAATTCGAAGGTGACAATGAAAGAACTCGACTTTCCCGAAGCAAAATGGACGTACTTGTTATGTAAATCTTTTACTAGTGACATCTCCCTCAAGATATGTTTAAATGTTTACCATTTAGCTAGAGAGCATCTTCTAAGGACATACGGATAGACAGAAGCAAATTTTAGGAAGGCATTTCATCAGACAGTATTACACAAGGACGACGACTCCCAAACATATTTCGACAAACTAGGTACTGCCTTAGATAAATGGCTACAATATGCCAAAGTAGAAAGGACATTCGAATCCTTTAGGATATTCTTCTTGTTAAATAAGGCCATTAATTCCTGCCACCCTGAATTGAAGTCATTCATTTTAGAAAGGGATCCAAAGACAGTCGAGACAGCTGTGGACCTGATTAGGAAGTATAAAACCGCTCACCCTGACAGACCCACGACTACAGTAGAAAAAATGACATACAAGACATTATATGTTTCATTACTGATGCAACCACGTCCCATTACAGACAAAGTCAGAACGGAATAAATGAGAAAATGTAAAGTTAGCAGGTCACCTGAGGACAACGTAGAGACAATTATCAGGGAAGAAGGGACAGGGTTCATGTCGCCATGTGTGCAATTGATACATCCATGCCCATGACAGTAACAAAAGGTAGAGTAGGAAATAATGCAGTAGACGTGCTAAGAGATTCGTGATGTAGTACCATTTTAGTAAAGAAATATTTAGTTCGACCTTCCCAATACACAGGTAGATTTGATAAGTGTAGAGCCTTTGGCGGACAAATTAAAACATTCCCCATAGCAGAAATAGACATACAGACAGACTATTTTAGTGGTAGATTAGAAGCACAGTCTTGTAACTGACCTTATTATTGGAAATAATATTGAAAAAAATTAAGGACGAAAGGTATTTAGGCAAACTAAGTCAAGTAACAAACAGCGACGTACATCAGAGAAGTACCCGTAGTGGTATACCAATCATTTGTTTTCGTTGCGGGTTATACAAGTCTAGAGCCTGTCCAAAACGTGTTGTAGATTGGGTCACAGAGAACAGTTAGTTCTGCACCACAATTGCTGAATATAACAGAAATTACCGCCAGAAATAATATAAAGTTATCCAAGTTAAGCAAACTATGAGTTCATTGCTTTAATAACTAAGTAAAATGTCAATTAAGTCATGAATAATAAATTAATGTTGTTCTCATAACAGTGGTAGGAATATGATGTTTGCTAAGGTTAATTGTAATAAATATATGCAAAATGTGGATTCAAATGTAAGCGATACATGTCACACTAAATAGATATACTGAATTAAGTACGTTCAGCCAAGTCAAGAAGTCACACGGTAAGTTTAGATGTCTCGTGTATTTGATACGTGAGCTAAGATAATATTTTCAATATTCCCTCCCCCCACCCCTCTAAAAGAAAATATCCTTAAAATTTCATAGCTAGTTATTCACAGGCTGACTAACAAAGACCAGTCTCCTACATGTTGTCATACAAGTTCGAGTCGCAGCCTATGTGAGGGCTTAAAGATGTATTTGTTACCAACGATCAAGTTTCACCTGTTTTCCCCTCATCGTATTCGTTCACGTGTAGCCCCTAACTCAAGCGTAAACCGAGTCAATGACGCATTCAATAATTTCCTGTTACCAACGACATGCAGAAGGTCATCAACAGTTTACATCCATGAAACAGGCCAAACTAAAACCACGCCTCATAAATTGACACGTTTACCACAAGAGATGTAGTTAACATGTCATTTCGACCTCCAGTTCACCAGGGAGTGACCATTACAGACAATGTTCTGTCCGTCTCGTTGGACACGGCGTGACTGAAAACTGACCTGTCCACCCCATCACCTGTCAATGAACTAAGATGATCACTGAGCAAGACAAGCCATTAACGAAATAAACTTGTCCGTATTATAAAACACTGCATACATTATGTTTGTCTTTTTGTGTCGTGCATTATTAAGTGTTGTAATGTATTCAAATGTACTGTTTTTATCATGTTATATTGACTAGTAATATTGACATGTTTGATTTGACATGCATACCATTACCAATATAATGTTATACTTTTCCCGCTAGAGTTGTTAATAATAATGTTTGTTTTACTACGTAAAACTTGGAAAAGAGGGAGGTATGTGACTTGTAGAATTTGCCATCTCCTCCAACACCCCCATATATCTTCCCCATGTGACACTTTCACCCCCCTCTCATACTAATGCACCATCCTAACTGATCATTCCACACGTTCCAAGTTCACCACTGGGTTGAGGTTCCAGCAGTTAAAATATTTTGTGGTATCGTTTTGTCTCGCCCCCTGACCGTAGCTTGGCTTTGTTTTGGCAGCATGCTAATTTTATCTTGGACCTTTTGTTAGTACGGTGCTGGCAATCATAGGAGTTGGTTCGGTGTAGACAGTCCCGAGAGTTAGTTGTAGTGTAGTCGCTAGTAAACGACATTTGTATAAGTAGAAGTAAAGACATCTTTAGACAAAGGACTTATATTTTATACATATTCATCTATGCTGTAGAATCTATTAAAGTTTAGATATTTTGTGTTTGTATACCAAGCGTTGGCGTTGATATATTAATATCTATCTCTATCTATCTATCTATCTATCTATCTATCTATCTATCTATCTATCTATCTATCTATCTATCTATCTATCTATCTATCTATCTATCTATCTATCTATCTATCTATCTATCTATCTATCTATCTATCTATCTATCTATCTATCTATCTATCTATCTATCTATCTATCTATCTATCTATCTATCTATCTATCTATCTATCTATCTATCTATCTATCTATCTATCTATCTATCTATCTATCTATCTATCTATCTATCTATCTATCTATCTATCTATCTATCTATCTATCTATCTATCTATCTATCTATCTATCTATCTATCTATCTATCTATCTATCTATCTATATATATATATATATATATATATATATATATATATTAGGTACATGACTAACACATTTTTTCATTATTTTTTATTCCCCATACTGCCACAAGTGGATATTTCTCATATCTAAACAAAAAATATCAATAACAACCCTCAACTGTTAAAAAAGGTCACCCTCCACAAGGCCAGTAAATCGTATGTCATACCTGCATTTTAACTGTAATTTTGTTCTTTGTTGATCCATGCACCGTCAGCATTTTAGTTGGCAACTATTGTATGCATAATTAGTATTTGTGTCATTTCTGGATTGTCTCAGAGCAGTTCTGTCAAAAATGCTCCAGCTTCCGAGACGAGCAAGAGAATTTGGACTTCAAATCTAGTGTATTTCCCAAATGCATTAAATCACCAAAGACTGTTGACAGTCTTGATCAAATGCGAAAAATTCCAATGGAACTAAATATCTTGAACAGATCTAAAACAATTGCTTCTATGTAAAAAGCAGAAAAGACATGATCTTACAATGTTGCTAAGAAGTTTAAAAGACATAATCGAAGTCGTGGAAACCATGATTTCACAGCGATGTTTAATGTAAGAGATGAGAAAGGAGAGTGGTTGTGCCGAGAAGACAGAGAGCTCTATGCTCTACAGTTTTCAACAAAAGAAAAAGTAGGCTAGTGAAGATGATTCACTAATGATTCACCAAAGAAAAATGAAATTACTTAAAAGGAAAGTGCCAGTCACAGAAAGCTTTACTGAAGAAAGTGTTGAATCAAGTGTCTTAACAAATTCGGATACAGAAGATTTTGTGAACAAAGTAGTAGTAAAGATAATGAAAAACCATTAAATTCTAAAAGACAAAATTACAAAGTAATTTCAAGGAAAACTTTAAAAAAGAACTCCGGTGCTTACAGTTTGATGGAAAGACCATACAAAATAAAGCATATGAGGTTGTTGTTATAAAAAATGAAAAAAAGGAGGTCAGACTCGCTGTACTTCAGCTGGCAAATGCAAAAGGGGAGACAATATTTAATTGAAAAAAAAACTGTCTTCTTTCTTTCTTTGGCTCTACATCTCATTTAGGGCCCTAGCCTGCCATACTACTCTTCTCCACTTTTCCCGAATAAAAACTGTGCTCAATGAATAAAAATGATTGTCTCTGAGACTCTGACACAACTGCAGCAAATACTTGAAGAAGAATTGGTGCAGTCACACTGTTACAGAAACACTTTCGAGATATTGGATTAGAAAAAGCTGTATACATTGGATTATATCACCACATTCTAGATACAATATTGAAACATGTCATAAATGATCATTTTAGAACATCAACAACTTCACCAAACATTAGCTACTTGTTTGTTTCAACAATAGCAGAAAAGTATGAACAACTCAAAACATCATTTGATAATGCTGGAACACCATTAAAGAAATCAGAACAAGAGTGCTGGCGAGATGACATGGCTTTAACATAATGCTACAGGATTTTCAAAACTAGAGGAAGCTTACCAAAAGTACATTTTCAATCCCTTCCAAAAATCAGTAATGAGAGATGGAACTCAAGGGCAATTTATTGTTTGTCATCATTCGTTCTGATGAGTATCTACAAACAGCTATGGCAGCATGTGATTTCATCAGTGGTACGTGGGCTGACATCTGGTTCACTGCCAAGTGTTTCAATACTACTGACTTTGATCATTTATCATAAGCTTGTAAGCAGCATACAAAGACTTTGAAGTCATTAAAGACATTATGGTCCACACATCCAACTTCTATAAAAACGAAGCGTTCTAATATATGTGCACTTGTGCAGAGTGTGCAATTAAAGTGATACAAGATTTACTTCCTCTTGCAAGTCCATTGAAAAAGTGAATATTAAATTTCTTCTACTAATGCACAGTAGAAATGTGCATTGTAACATTGTAACAATTATCAATATTATACTAATGTCACTTTTATTTGTAATGGTAAAACCTTTATTGAAATATTTGAAAATGTGTATGTTATAAAATATTCGTGTCGATTGGAGGGTGAACTTTTTTTTATGCAAAACAAAAATTACCCATATTTTCTTTATTTGTGATACAAAGCTCCACCAAATATGATATGGGGATATAGGGTTATATTTTATATAATATATATATTGTGGACTGTAGCTATTGTAAAGTTCTAAAGTAACGTATTGAAATACAGCAGTAACATAGATATCTAAAAACCACCTAAACAGCCAGTAAAACTAAATGCACTGACTGCAATTTTTGGGTCACAGCTTCTAGCTTTGATGAATATTTTTGAATAATAACTAAACAACAACAAATGTACGAATATATCCGAGGAATTCTTCTGTAACCACTATTTTCCCATTTTGTTCTTTGACAAATCTAACACCAAGTGACATCTGCTCAATGCCTGAAATGTCAGTTGTCTCGTTGGCAAGTGTAGAAAATCCAACTGAATTATTTGCTTCACGAGCAATGTCTTCGCGCAAGAGAGACTCACAAATCTCGATTATAGTGTTTTGCGTAGTTGCCGAGATATACTACAAGAACCAGTGAACAAATGATTACCAAGAACCAGGTCATAAAAATTACCAGAATTTGATTCTTTTCCACGAAATGCTAAATCATGCATGCTGCAAAATAAGATTGTAGACATGATGGGACTCAGTAAGTTACGATTTTCTTGACATTGTCTTCCAAATGATGAGTTCAACTGCTCATCTACAGAAACTGCTTTTGCTTCCAATCATGCAACAAAATTGCTTGCATCTTCATGAGTCTTCGTGCCATGTGCTTTGCATCTGGCTAATTACATCTTCGTTGAAATCTTTAAATTTTGTGCAAGGTTTGATCACAAATGCCCCCTGATTTGCTCGAATTACTTTTTTCCAGAAACATCACACAATATTTGCAAAAGGCACCTTTTAACATATAAGCCACGGTAAATAGTCTGATAACCATGCATATTGTTACGACTTTCCCGTGCGCACCGAGAAATAGTCTGTTAACCATGCAGTTTTGTTGTTTATTTAAGTTGATAGATATTAGTAAATACTCTTGGAACCCACGCCAGCCTGTGTGTTGTTTTAATTCCATAAACAAGAATTTTTAAAGAGTTGTAACAATATCTAAAAACTCTATTTCCATCATTGTCAGCTCTAAAATCATACTTTTTATAAGGGGTCTGAATTAATTTAGCATTAATTTAAACAAAATTCACTCAGTGGCAGAAGATTATAAATCAACAAGATTTGCCAGATTAAAAAAGCTGAATGCCAAGAGCATTTATAAAGGCCTAATCAAGTTATAAAAAGCCAAATTAACACCAAAAAAAATTAAAATCGAAACCTTCTTGTGTTTGTTGTCAAAATGTTTGAATTTTCAAATGCATTTATTTACGTCAATATAAATAATTAATTTTATACTTATATATTAAATTTAATTGAAAAATGAACTTGTATGGCATTGTCAGTTAAATTAAAAAATGTGTATTTGCGCCCCCCCCCGGAAACATTTCTAGCGACGCCCATGTTGGCATGATGTACTTTTTCCAATCGTTTCAAGAGAACTACAGACTCAGTCCTCAGTGATGCTGGCAGTAGTGGATTACAGGCTGTGTCTTCAGTGATGCTGGCAGTATTAGATTACAGGCTGTGTCTTCAGTGATGCTGGCAGTCGTGGACTATCAAACCAGAGGCGTTCTATTGATTTTTTTCTGAAATGGATGTCAATTCCCCTCCTCCTCCATTGTTTTTTTTTTACCTCTTTACAAACCTAAATTACCAGCAAATATTCAAAATGTGGGATAGGTTTCAAGATTTTCTAAACGTGTTTTGTTTTTGGTCCTAAAAAAAAACACCAGACAGGGCCGTCGCGTGGAGGAGGCGACCCGAACGCTTATCATGGGTCATAACTCTTTAAAGTCCACGTCGTTTTTAATATAATATTTTTTTAATTTGTTTTTAAATATTTTTTTCTTGGGAACCAGTGCTTCTGTTGTCATCGTTTATCAGAGACCCCCCCCCCCCCCAGATCTCCAGACTGCGGCTCAGCACCCCTTGTATCATCGTTGGCGATATTAACCTTGTTGAGAAAAATCCAACTGCCACTGGTGGGTTATGGTGGTTACACTTACAAGGAGATGTTCTACCCCAGCGGATCCCACTCAGAAGGAGCGTTAATGCAATGTCGCACGGCCGGCCTTACGAATTGCTGGGCACAATTTAACGGATGATTGCGAGGCCCATCTTCTAGCCTGTGACAAGAGCCATGACTGATAGTGAGTTGCTAAATGTAAAATTGCAGGGCCCCTGCCAGGCGCGGGGCCCCATTTTGGAAAAATTGGTCTAATCGGCCTGAGGCCGGCCCCTGCAATATTCCATAGACTACAATCGTGAAGGGTGACCCCCAGGAGTGTGACTAGGGCTGGGGGTGGTCAGTTACTGGCGGCACTTATTTTTCTGTTAGTTAGGGGCAGCATGTAATGCTTTATTACTTTTTTTTTTGAGCCACTAATGATTGTCTTTACATCCATAACATCGAAGACATTGGAATCGCCAATAATGCATCATTTCTTTGAACTCGAATATGGTTTAAAAACAATTTTGCGAATAAATTATGTGGAGATAGGGGTACCTACAGCTGCATTGGCCTCGGGACGAGTGTATGTTGGGGGGGGGGTGGTAAGGAAAACGAAGAAACGGTCAGCCAGTTGACTTTTCACAACTTGTCGCCGTTGCGATCTTGAGTTATCAGTGCCTGATCAGACCGTCTTTTGCTACGGCCCCAAACGGTGTAAGAGGGGCGTCATCACCCCATCTGGGCGTAGCTTTCTACCGCATCATCGTCAACTTGCCGCCCAATGAGATGAACTTTATCACACAGCCTATTTATGTTTGACAAAACTTTACCTATTTCACATCATAACTGGTGAGATATGCACCGGGAAAGACATGAATAATTTTATTGCCCGGGGTTGACTTTCTGTTTACCTCTTAGGTCATCTTATAATCTGCCTTGAGGACACGTAATGTCTTCTTGTCTAAACCTTTATCGAAGAAACATGAAGCATAGCAGAAAACAACGTGACGTGTCACTTTGTAACTTGTTTATTTCATAAATATTCTATTTATATTTCTCAGTGCACCGTGTGCACTTATTGCCTAAATGAATAAAGATTGGCTCACAGATTGAGCTAACAATTGTTTACTCAATGCTAAGGGATCATTATTTTAAATGTAATCCACGTTTTTTACTGAACTTTTCTTTCTTTACATCTCTTTGGAATACCACATGCTCCGTTTTTTTAATGCTTTTTCTGTGCACCAATTAGAAATTTGAAATGGGAATTGTTTCCCACCTCACAAATTATGGTCCGTCGTTAGACAGTTTTAACCAACAATCAGGTACTGACTTTGCCTGATTCACCATTGATCAATCATATTAACGATGTGGGAGCCTAATAAGGAATGCGGTTTACTTTTTAATAAAAAAAGAAAAAGAAATGGCAAGATAGATAGATATACATATAGATATACAAGTCTTATGTATGTTATTTACTGTATACATTTTAACTTACGAGATCATAGATCCAGGGCGGTTTAATGTGTGGGCTCAACCGGATACTCGTCTAGATGCCCACCCTTCAAGAGAAAAGGGGCCCCATGATTTTTACATTTTTAGATTTCACTCTTTTAATTGTTTATCGTAGGTTCATCAACTCACTTTAGTTTACCCTGGAAACGAAGGGTGGGGTGGGGGGCGTATAATGCTGTTATGACAGGGGCTTACGAATTGCGGGGCCCAATTTAATGGATGCTTGCGATACCCCTCTTTGACATATTTGCATTAGTCTTTTATTTGGCCACTATGGCCAGTGCCATCAATACTTTGATCTAGTAAAACTTAAGAATGAAAGTGAGACAATGTGCTAAACATGAACATTTCAAAACAATTTATACACATACTATAAATTTGAAACTACTGCTTGTTAATACTTTATTTTTTTTCACCCATCTCTGGACAAAAAAATGCACAGGTGGAGTTGGCTTTCTCTTATGTAAATAATGAGAGATATTTTGGCCCTCTTTTCCATTCTCATTTTTGCTTTTCCTTATTTGTCCGTACTTATTGAAAAGTGTTATTGTTTGTTACCATCCCAATATAGTGCAATGAGTACTCTAAACCACTGAGCTCTATATTTAACTGAGCTCAGTGGCTCTATATTTAACTGAGCTTAGTGCTCTAAACCCACAACTACCCATCCTTGTTGTAAGTAAGTAACCGTCCACGCCACGCCTACACTACTTAAGTCACGTAGTTACACTTTTCGTTTCTCTTTCGCTGTGAACCGTGTTCTTTGGCGAATGTGAGTTTTTTCCAATTGTATTTGGTGCGTGCTTTAGGTAAGGATAAGGTATTAAAATTATATTTATCATAGTTCTCTTTGATAAAAAAAAAATTCAGATCGACACATACGCTAAACTAGCAAACAAAAATAATGAATCAACCTTCAGCTATTTGCACAGTGTGGGAACATACATTTTAAAAATAATTCGCAAACGGTGTGGATTCGTGAGATCTGCGAGGTGTAAAAAAAACAACACTGGAACTTCAGTGTGAGTGCAAACGGTACTGTTCCAAAATTAACAAACATGTATGTGATGTGGCAATTTTTAAAGAGTGAATAACAAATATATTTGATATTATACATTTATTTTCAGTCAAATGCATATTTATTGAAGTCCAAGTCTTAGTACTGGTAAGTTTGAAATAAATAAAGACTTCATGACTTTAAAGTTTAATAATAATATTATATTATGTTTACTTACCGTGTTAAATGTTCATGAAAAAATAGCTTGGCTTGCTTATTATTACGATTTATGGTAGAGCCGATGACAGTGATGAGCACTTAAGTTGAATTCTTTAGTTTGTCACCTTCCTGTGATATGATTATGAGTGATATCTGCAACCCACTTTTTATATCTAAAAAAGTATACAATTATTAATAAAGTAAGTCAGAAGTTGGATTAAATAAGTAATAGTAATAGCTCTAATACTATATAGTAATGCTGAATTACAAGTTAAATGAAAATGATAAATGTTAAAGAGAAAAAACTAAACTAGTTTAGTCAACTTTAGTTTTATCTGTACTGTAGTTTAGCATATTCTCTGTAGTCAGTGTAATACATTTCTGTTATATTTACTAATTTAGGTTGTTTTAATATTAACAATTATCCATTTTCATATATTAATTATATATAGACAATATCAATATTTAAATGGGCATATTATGTTTATTAACAATAACATAATTTTTTGACATCAAATGATTTTACAAAATAGGGAATCGATAATATTAATGTTTTAAAAGCTTCCCATTTACTTTATTTAGTTTTTTGAAAATAAAGTTAAATTATTTCAGTACATTTAAAAATAGTTAACATGGTGTAATAAAGAAATTCTCTAAAAATAATATAATGTGGCACATGCTATAAATATAATATGATCAAGGCCGTACCCAGGATTTTGTTTTTTTGGGGGGGGGGCTGTGCGGAGAGTTTTATATAAGAAAAAATTAGAACACAATGATAAAGAAGTATATTATATAATAAAATTTGATTTTTAGAATTAATTTGGGGGGGCTGCAGCCCCCCTAGCCCCCCCCCCCTGGGTACGGCCTTGAATATGATATTTATATCATTGAATTCACCATAAACCACAGTTTTAAAAATAATTTTTTTCTAAGTGTATTAATGGGGAGTGACAGTACTACAATGCTTCATTACAGTATACTCAGCAAAGGCTATATTCGTTAATCTTCTTTAATATTTAAACATACAATTTTTTTCATCAATAAAACAAGTCTAAATGACAATTAGCCATGAAAATACAATTTTTCTTATTTGTATTTATACTTCACTCTTCGACTCTTATAGTTGTAAAATCTTTGTAAAAAAAAAAAAAAAATCATTTTTCATTCTATTTGTTTATTGTTTTATTTCTAGGTACAAAGGAGCGAGAGTTAAAATGAAGAATTTTCATCTTTTTATCATCGGCATTGTTATAGCAGGAGTTATTGTATGCTGCTGGTCAGCTGATTCATCTGTTGAGGAAAAAACTGGTAAGTAATAATTTTACAACTGAAGCAGCCATATAATGTGTATGGCATTGCCATAATTTAAAGATTATATTAAACACATTTTAGGCTACTAAATTGTTGTTAGAAGTAAGCAGAAATTATATGTTTTTAATCTAGATTTACTTGTGGTGACCATTGCAACTGAGGAAAATGATGGGTTTCGTCAGTTTTTAAGATCAACTAAAGTATATGGTTTAAAGACAAAGGTATGCAGAATTAGTTAAAATATAAGAGAAAAGTTTAAAAAAGACAAATAAAAGCATTTAGTTAATATACATATACATTTATTTTTTAAAAAATTATGACATTTTCAGGTGTTTGGTTTAGGCACACCATGGAAAGGTGGTTCAATGCAGTCGACTGGTGGTGGCCATAAAATTAATATTTTGAGAGAAGGATTGAAACCTTTCAGAAACAATGATAATCTTATTGTGATGTTTGTTGACAGGTATATTTTCCTGTAATTCGTATTTTGAAGTTAGTCCAGGATTTAAGACATTGTAAACAGAAATAATTGTTACTTTTGCTTTTGTGTCTGTCAGTTATGATGTTGTATTCACTAATGGTAAAGATGAAATACTGGACAAGTTTTTTAAGTTTGACTCAAGAGTTGTCTTTTCAGCAGAAGATGCTTGTTGGCCAGATAAAACTTTAGCTGTGAGTAAATTTTATTCTAATACTCTGTTTAAAACGGTAGGCAAAAATGGCTGTTGCTCAAAATTGTATAGGATTGGCATCCTTCTACATGGATTCTGTCCCAGAAAAATCACACTGTAAATCCCCATTCAGGTAGATAATTAAACAAAAATTTATATTCTTTCATCTATATAAAAATAAGTTATTTTTCATTAACAACTAAAACATACTATTTTTAACTTAATTTTTTTCATTGCTTTAAAAATGAAGTACAAAAAAAACAATAAAATAATTAAAAAAAAATTGTTTGGGCTGTCATTGTTTTGTTCTGTTATCTAGTTACTTTTGTTCAATAACTATTTATACACTGACTATATTGATTATAACAGTAGAATTTACTGTGCAGGAATAGGGTATGCAGGTTCACTGGTGAACAGATAAACACAATCACCACTTTTTAAAATACTAACAACAGTCCACTTTATATTTAAGCACAATAATAATTTAATCAACAGTAATTCCACCAGTGCATACAATTTTGTTACATTTACACTTATAAATAATCAATTCTTTTTTTATAGTGCATTTTTTCTTTTCTAGGAAAAATACCCAGTTGTAAAGGAGACTGAAAAAAGATTTTTAAACTCAGGAGGTATGATATTTTGGCTTTTTAAAACTGGTAAACAAATAATCTTAAGTGTTTTTTTTTTTCAACTTTTAATTCAGTAGCATTTAAAATATGTATTGCTCTAAATATTTATTAGGCTTCATCGGCTATGCCAAGGAAATTTTTGAAATAGTCAGCCATCAGCCAATAGCGGATTCTGAAGATGACCAGCTGTATTACACCAAGATTTTTATTAACAGGGCTCTGAGGGTTAGTTTTATATTAAGCAGTAAACAGTTTTATTCTTCTTAATATTCGTTTCATGTTTAGACATATCTCAGCTCTGCTGAAACATAGATAAAATTTGTTTAAAATGTTTAACCAACTTTGACATACTTTTTCAATCCACAGCATGAATGGAATATTAAACTGGATACCAAGGCTGAGATTTTCCAAAATCTAAATTGGGCCTTGGGTATGTAATTTTTTTAAATCAATAACTTAATTTATTTTGACATAACATTTAAATAACACATTTTCTTAAATCATTAACTTTTTTCTTTTACATGTTTTGAACATTTTTGTTTCTAGGAGAGATCACCCTTAAATATAAAGGAGCACACAGTTATCTTTATAATGTGAAAACAGGAACAACACCAGTTGTGGTTCATGGAAATGGTCCAATCAAGGTTTTTTTTTTTGTCTTCACCTTTCATATTATAGACTCTATCAGGATACTAAAAGGGTAGATTTTATAATAAATTATCTAGTACATTTTTACTTAAAACTAATCACAAAATAATATACATTTCTATTCACTCCATAGCCTGAGTTTTATCGCCTTTCTAACTACCTAGCAGACGGCTGGACAACTACTTCAGGGTGTCTTTCATGTAAAGAAGATCTGTTAGATATAAAAAGTTTGCAGGTTAGTATTTGTTCATCATTTTTATATCCTCTTCAAATTTGTTCTGTATTTTGCAGCTGGTTTTTATTATCCTTGACCTAATTCCCATAAATACATACTTATATAAATTGTTAACTTAATTTCAGGAAACTAATTATCCAACTGTTTTTGTGGCACTCTTTATTGAGTATCCTACACCATTTATCAGAGAGTTTTTTGAACGTGTTACTGAACTGAATTATCCAAAAGATAAAATTGACGTTTACATCCATAATCAAGTATGCTTTACCTGTTGTCTTTTTTATTTTGTTATAATTATTATCATTTTAAATCCTGTCATCAAGAATATTTGTAAAGATTGTTTATATTTCTATTTTTTTCTTGCCTTTAACTAACTTGCTAGTTGGATAAGTTATTTAAAAAATAATATTATTGAAACAAAAAATATGGGGGGTTTCCCCAAAGCCTGCATACAAATTCAAGTGTTAATTACAATACATAAATGGATAAATTTTGAGACAAAGAAAGATTGAAGATTTTCTCACATATTAATAAAGCTCAATGTGTACATCATAAGCGTTATGTTTTTAGATATATATAAATCAATTTCTTTTTGTGCTTTGTCCTCTAAAGAAGCACATGTAATTGCAATAAAAATTCACTCTTTATTTTGTATTAATTTTCACAAATTACTGGCCTAATGAAATCTTGAACTAGCAAAGAGACTTTGTGGCCACCCAGTATGTTAATAATTTTAAACTGTACATGTATTTTATAAACTAAAAAGTGATAAAGTGATAGATTTTTTTCTTTAATCATACACGTATTTGTCATAATAATCAGTAGGTATAATTTATTTGCTCATATTTTTTGAGTTCAGTGAATCATATCACATTATTGACATTATTATTGTACAATATACATATATATATATTTTAAATTAAATCAATTATCCATGTTTTTTTTATTTTTTGCAGGTTAAATTGCATGAGAAAGATGTCTTAAAATTTATCAGTGATACACATGGGAAGTATAAAAGTACCAAAGTAATAGCACCATCAGACAATGTAAATGAAGCTGTTGGCAGAAACTGGGCTATGTGAGTTTACTTCGATTTTTGCATATGTGCTTAACATACAATTTAGAGCTATTATGATTATTCAATACTTTTTATTCAATATTCCTTCTAGTTCAATTTTCTAGTATTGTACTATTTCAAAATACAGCGACATGTTAGTTCAAACTTGATTCGTTACCTTGAAATCTGTCAAATTCCAAATTATTGGGTTAAGATCAATTGTTTCCCTATAAAAATCATATAAAATGGTTTGATAATCCCTTGATCCCTACAAATTTACTTTAAAAAAAAAGTTTGAATTTAAATATCTGAATACACTTTATGGAAAATACTTTTTTTTCTTGATTATAACAGTGATGAGTGCATCCAGAAAAATTGTCAGTACTTGTTGGCTATTGACTCTGTAGTACAAATTACAAAACCAGATTTGTTATTAGATCTTATTGAACAAAACAGGTGGGTTCATTTTAAGAACATTCATTAATAATTACTTGCTTCCATTCATCTATAAGATTTTAATATTCATATTTAGTTAAAATTAATAATGATATAAGTTTGTAAATAATTAGTTAACAGCAGGTTTTTTTTTTTTTAAGATCCATCATTTCACCTCTGCTGAAACGACCAGGTAAATTATGGTCCAACTTCTGGGGAGCCTTGAGTGACAGCAACTACTATTCAAGATCAGAGGACTACATGGACATCATCAACTACATCAAAGTGTAATTTTTCTCCCAAAAATAAAAGTAAAGTTCCCTTAGCCCTAACAGGCCATCTGGGCAGAAGAATTGTAGAATCCATCTGTTTCTATAACCTTGGCATATGAAGGGATTTTGTGGTTAGCACAACGCCCAGCCGCATTTACTTCCCCAACTTAATTCAGGTACCCACTTAAAGCTGGGTGAACTTGTGGTGAACTGAGATGTTAGGAATTTTTATCTAAAACCTCTCAGTAAATTTAGAAAAAACATATGAGTTTTTTTATGTAGTTGGAGTTTCTCATTCAATTTATACCAGATTAACTTTTGGTTTGGATGCAGAGTTTATAAAAACACTTCTTTTTAAAATAGAGGAATCAAGGACTTTTTTTTTTTATAGGTGCGATGACAAGAGACAGAATCAAATGGCAAAAAAAATATTTCATTTATATATATTAATTACCCTTGATCACAGCTGCAAAATAATAATTAATCCATTTAAAGAATTTTAATTAATTAATTTTTTTTGCGTGTGCATTTGAAGTAAAGCTTAAGAAATATAAATCATATACCAAGTATAAATAGAGTTTGTTAAACAAAAAAATCTGTTGTAATTAATTTTTCATCCTATTTCATTATTAGAAGAATCAGTTGATTTTTCTTTTTTACAGTGGATTATGGAATGTACCCCATGCAACCAATCTTCTACTTATTCATGGTCATCGTCTGCCACTTCTTAAAGATGCTTACACCTTCAACAAGAATGTTGATGCTGACATATCATTTTGTCAGAAAGCTAGAAGCCAGGTGAAGAAAACTATATTTTTTTTTTCTTTGCTTACAAAATATTTGAACAATCATGTTTAACAAATACAATTAAGGGTAAATCTTAGTTAAATTTTCTTTAAAAAGTATAGTTTTTGTGGAACTCAATATAAGATGTAAGTAAACATCATTCATATTAATAGAAAATATTGCATTTTCAAATAGATCAATGACAATGATAATAGTTCCGTATCAGATTTCTCCACAAATCGTTAATATATTACACTGAAATGTCATTACGAACTTCAGTGTAATGATACATTCAATTGAGGTAAAAAAAAATCACTAAGCCAGGTCAATTTTATTTCAGCAGGGGAAAAATATAAATTATTGATGATTACTGACAGTGTGTGATTGACCTTGAGTAAGATGATTAGGAATAGATGAGGGGGAGCATCTTTGTACCGCAAGTCACAAGGAAAAATCAGTAAAGAGGTCTTCACTTATTACTTAATGCTGAGTATTAACACAGTGTTAATTATTAATTAAAGGAAGGTAAAAAAAAGCCTTTGCTGGAAGGGTGGGTGAAATGAAGAATAAAAAATGCTAGGCGACTCTAATCCAATTACCTAAATTACGTATACTAAACTGAGTAGTGTGTTGTAGGAGGTAGGAGAGCTTTAAAATTACAGATAGCATAACTAATCCAGTAATGTGCAGTTCAGGGTTTGTTTGACAGTGGTTACTATTGAAACTATATAGCTATAAGTATATGTGACTGTATTGTTTGGTGTAGAGACTTAATGGCAACGGACGATCATATTTAGCAAATATGGTAGTTAAAAAAAAAAGTTATAATTAATGGTGATCTTTTTGTTTGGGTTACTAAATATCATAATTTGTGAATGGTGGTAGTTACATATTTTATAAAAATTACTCAAAGATAAGAATACAAACTGGAATATAAAATACCAATGAGAATGACTTTTTAAATGTCCTCATTCATGCATGCATTTATTTCAAAATTTTGTAAAAAAAATAAGCTTTGTTAACATTGGGACTTGGAATCTTAAAATTATAGATTAAATATCCTTCCAGGATCCATTTTTATTTTTAAAAAATATTTTTTTTCTTTAAAATATTTTTTTGCTCAGTGTAAAAAATTTTTTTTTTAATTTTAATTTGTTAGTCAATTTCATGAGATTTGATGTCTAGAACCAATGTAATTTACTTATTCATTATAATATAATCTCAAAGTTTATTATTTTTTTAAAATAATTACAAAAAATTAGCTAAGGTTTAGCAGAGTATAGCAAGTAATAAAATATTTTATTAATTAATTATCCTTTTGTTGTTTTTTTTCTAGACTATCTTCATTTACCTCACCAATAGAGACTACTGGGGACACCTGATTTATCCAGATGAGTTCGATACCAGCCACTTCAATAATGAGCTGTATGAAGTATTCAATAACAGACTGGTATGGTTAAACCCTGTTTCTTAGCTTCTGTTATGTAATATCTTGGGTAGTCAAATAAAAGACAAAACTTTATTCACCATACAAAATAGTAATATAAATTTTAAAATGAATATTTTTTTTTCATTTTTTCATATTTTGTGACTTTTTCATTTAAATTTTTTTTTAAGCTATACATGTATTATTATTTAAATGTTGCTTATTAGGACAGCGGTGATTGATGAGGTGTTTCTTTAACTAAATATTGTAAACATTGTCACAAATATACATAAGAACCCTCTGTGACAAATCAAGCATTTCTCTTATTTAAATACTGTTACCTAAAAATAGCATAAGAGAATTCCCTTTATCAGTACATGTCATTAATGCGAACTGAGTAATGGCATTTTATTTATTGTGTTCTATTGAGAAAAAAGATCCTTAGCTTTTTATTTTTGTTATTAAACAAAGTTTATGCCTTTTTAAATGGGCTTTTTTAATACATTTTTTTATTTACTTTCTTATTTATAATACATGTATATAGTTTTATTGTATTCTGGTTGTGTCACTGTGTACTGTTGTTATTTTTCTCTAGTCTCTTGTTTAAAATGTTATTGTGCTTTTTTTTTTAAAATATAGAATCTATTTCATTCTAGGATTGGGAAAATAGGTACATACACAAGAATTATTCAAAATCTTTGGAAAAAGATGCTGTTATTGAAATGGTAAGCTTCTTATCACCCTTTGATATTTAGTGTAACTTTTTATTTTCTTGTTACAAAAAAAAACTAAAGACTTTTAAATTAAGTTTCTAATTTATCTTTTTTTTTTTTTCTTAGCCTTGTCCAGATGTGTATTGGTTTCCTATTGTTACCGAAACATTCTGTGATGAATTTGTTGCTGAGTTTGAAAACTTTGGGAAGTGGTCAGGCGGTAAAAATGAAGTGAGTAACAAATAGTTTATTATGATTATTAATATTTTTTATTATGCATTTGTCAATTTTGACGAATGACTTTGTCTTTTTAACATCTTGTGACATTTTGTAGGATCCCAGACTTGCTGGTGGATATGAGAATGTCCCGACGGTAGATATCCACACAAATCAAATTGGTTTCGAAAGACATTGGCTATATTTCCTGAGAGAGTTTGTCAGACCTCTTCAGGAGAAAGTATTCACTGGATATTTTCATGATGTAAGTAAATTATGCTGTCTCTTTCTCACTTTTGAACTTAAGATTTTTCTATTATACATTGTTAAACTTTGTAGTTTTCTTGTCCTAAAGCATCCATTTTAAAATTATAATGATTAAAACTTTGCAGCCACCAAATGCAATTATGAATTTCATCGTCCGTTACCGACCGGATGAGCAGCCATTGTTAAGACCGCATCATGATGCTTCTACCTATACAATTAATATTGCCTTAAACAAGCCAGGCATTGATTTTGAGGTTAGTTGTTGACAAACGATGTCCTTGTACATGTATATATTTTTATTTCTCCTGATATTTATAGTCTAATGTTTCATGTATGTTTATGAACATTTAAAATGTTTAAAAATATTTATTTATTTATTTTAGGGTGGCGGTTGTCGATTTCTGCGATACAACTGCAGCATCACATCACCCAGAAAGGGTTGGATGTTTATGCACCCAGGGCGTCTGACCCATTATCATGAAGGTTTGAGAGTCACTAATGGTACAAGATACATCATGGTATCTTTTGTAGATCCATAGACAGACAGCACTTAAAATCATGAATTTGAATTTCTAAAGTTGCCATAAATCTTGCTTGTATTTTGTTTTTTTCCTTTCAAGTGAGAAATTAAAATACCACAAAAAAAATAATTAGCAAATCTGTAAACTAGAATCATCTATTCATTTTTTTTTTTTTTTTCAAAATAGCCCACTCTTCATTTGAAATTTGTAATGAAATTTTTCCAACTTACATACAAACTTTTCTGAATTATTTTGTTTGTGCTAAGCATTTAAGGATTAACATTTTTTTTTAAAAGTCTGCACGTGACCATTTCAAATTTTAATAAATGGATGTGTGTGTTTGAGAGCTGATACAGTCATTTGATGTAATACATTATATTTAATGATTGCTGTTGAGCAGTTATTTTTTTTTTTTGCAAATGAAATCTGTTGGAATGAAATTAGTGAAAAAAATACTGTACAAAATGTGTATCTACAGCATTATTATGAAATATCTTTATTGTGGCAAAAAAAAGGTTTACTTATATGATAATTTTTTTCTATTTTCTGTCCTTAAATTTAGTTCATAAGGAAATGTCGAGGTCTTTCAATGATTAGAGAATTTTAAAGTCAGTTTGAGACTTATTTTTTTGTATCTAATATGAACTAACTTTGAATTAATCAAAATCTATATTTAAGATAGATGTAATTTTTAAATGTTTTCCTTAGTATTTTAATTGTGTGTTTAATCAAAATATGAACATTTCAAGATGTTTTAACTGTTATGTTCAAGAAACTATCAAATTTAAAAATCAAATGTAAAAACCATTCAAATGAAAATTTAAAAAAAACAAAAAAACAACAGCAATTTGTTGATTTACCAAGAAAATGGTGGAGCTTGAAATATTTGTTTTTGTAAATAACGTGTTGAAAAATAGTTGTTTTTCAAGTATTAATGTTACAAATTTATTTGATGTGCAAGAAATAATTGGAAACATTAATTTTATACCTAGTTGATATATAAGTACATGTACTGATGTAGGATTTATATTTGTGTAAAATTCTTACATTGACTACATTACATTACATTAACAGGCTGGTTACAGATTTTTATGTTATCTAAAGTGTACAAATATAAAATTAAAAAAATATATTTACAGTTTTACAATTGGTGCTAGAGAGTTATCTCTCAAACATGCTCTCATTTATTTGCATGTCAAACTCTTGTGTGTGTTTAAACTTTTTGAAAATTCTTTGTACAATTAGATAATACATTTACAACTTATCTATGAAGTGTTAATTTTTTTTTTTTTGCTTTAAAACTCATGTATCAGTAAAATGTTAGTGCACTTATCTAAAGTCTTTTTTTTTTACTAAGTCATTTTCTTTTTTATCTTTTTGTAGTCATTTTTTTATAAATTGGTCTTAGAACAAAGCAAAAACACATTTTATTTCATATAAAAGTGGATTTTCTTATTTAAATACAGTAAAATGTTTTGAATGAACACTTCATGCAAAATAAAGACAAAAAAATATATTTTAGTTTCATCTTGTTTTTTTTTTCTACCAATACATCAATTACATTAATCAATTTAGTTAACAGAAGTACATTAATCTTACATAAAGTAACTGAGCCTTAAAAAAAACATCTTCAAAGAAGCATTTTCAAAAATCCCGTATAGTAATGAAATCTTTTTTTTTTTACATTTTAGAAAAAGGGGTTAATAAATGATAAAAAAAATTCTTAAAGAAAATAGCCCTTCAATCAAAAAATCATTCAGCAATCCATGAGATTTAACGAGTGAATTAAAGTTATACAGATTTTAAATGAGGCTTGCAAAATGTGAAATTAATTCTTACTAAAACAATTCAAAAGCTCTATTCAGGCATCGTTACAGCATACTGTAATATTTTTATTTATATCCACAACTATTTCAAAAGTATGTTGAAAATGTAACAATTTGTAAACATTACCACCAGTATAGATTAAATAATGTCTCACAGCAATACTGATATGAAAAGTCACAATGATCACCACTATCTAACGAAATGAGCATTAACCAACCATATCAGAATATGACCAGATTGCACAGTCTTGTCACATAAATCAGGTGTGTGACAATTACTGATGGCACTTCACAATGATCCGATTTACTGAACAGAATTCATATAAATCAATTTTTAAAAATCAGACAGGCTGAACAATTTTTAAATGTGAAAAAGAATAATATTTTTTGTTTTTCTCCTTTCCCGGGCCATAATATTATAAATAAACACTCATTCAGCAGTTCTAAAAATTAAATAATACAGCAGTTCTAAATAAATGAAAATATATTCATGCTAAAAATAATGATTTCTGACTTTTCAATAAACATCAATTAGGTCTAGTCAACGAAAAATGGTTAGTTAGTGATCATCACAGAAAATGTAAATCACAAAAACAGATTTTTATACAATAAGCAATTAAAGAATTTTTTTATTTCACAGTCAAGTTATTTATTTAATTCTAATTTACATAACATAACACGCTTGACTTGTTTTCTTTTTACTACTTGTTCCTCTTGATGATAAGTCTTTTATCTTTCTTGGGAGTAACTGGCCACCACCAGCTGATACTAGTCTGACTGGTCTTTGAAGGTTTTCATCTTAAGAGAAATATTTTTTTAATTACTATTTTTCCTTTGTGCTCTGACACACAAAGAAAATATCAAGTATGAATTGCTCTTAAGAGTGATATAAATAACGAAGTGGCTATGGTTACAGCCAACGCATGCGCTCTAGACGGACTTTTTTTTTTTAGGGCTAGGAATAGGATTAGGGTTAGGGATAGGAACAATATCTATAGCTGGACCCGCAAAAAAAAATTCGGCAAAAAAAATAGTCCGTCTAGAGCGCATGCGCGTTGGCTGTAACCGTAGCCACTGCGTATAAATAACTCAACTTTCCTGAAGAGACATACCCAGCAATAGTGATTCCCACTGTAAATGAAGCTTTATAATTTTTTTATTTACTTTTCAAATTGAAGAAATTAATTATTATAATCTTATTTCAAAAGAGTCCTTTAGCTGTTATAAAAAAAAAATCAACTGCTTTGCTATTTTCATTAATTATTTTATCACAATGAATTATAATTTTGTTCCATAACACCACCATCAAAATGAATAACTTTCTTAGATATTCAAAAAATGAGAAAAAGATTCTTAAATAAAAAAAAAAAGAAGTGCAAAAGAAAAAACTCCAGGGTGAAAACAAATATATTTCATTCTTTAATATAGATGTTAACACCAGTTCATTGACTACAAAATAGTAAGTACAATCAAATCTTGGTTTAGGAGCATTATTCATCACAGAGAAATGCCCTTAATACAAAAAAACTCGTAGATTAAAGCAGATTTCCACATAAGAAATAATGGAAACTCAGAGTGATTCAAGAAATCTTATGCCTAATAATAAATATATTTTATCATTTTTAATTCTTAAATTATATGAAATTAATCATATTTAATCGTTGTGTAGGATGTATTTCACTGTTTATAGAATCAATGCTATATGTTTGCTCATTGTAATCAGTTTATTATTGTGTGGTGATAACACAGGACCTATCCAATGACACTTGCACATGCCTTCTTTCAAGTTCTTTGTAAGAATTTTGCGGAAATTTCACAAGTCATTGTGTTAATCAGATTCACTGCTCATACTGCTGCACTTTACTCATATGATGTTTCCTAAATATCTCCCTATATGTTATTTAAAGTGAGTGACTTCTCACTCTTTTTTCTCCTTGGGGTAGAGAGAAGGGTCCAATTATCACAGTTAGCACCCAGTCATAACATTTTAATAAACAATATACGCTCACACAGATGTGGACTATAAAAGTGAAACAAGCTGAATGAGACCAAGCATATAAGAGAAGAACCATTGGTTTAGTAGTTACCACATAAATTCTGGCTAAAAAAAAGACAGAAAATATGTACTAATATGTACCACAAAACCTCACTTATAATTTCCGTCACAGTTTTTTTTTTTACTTTATTTTGCTAGTCTTGCAAAAGTAAAATTCCCTTAGCCCATAAGGGGCCATCAGGGCAGATGAAGTGTAGAATTCATCTGTTTCTATAACCTCTGCATATGAAGGGATTGTGTGGTTAGCACAACGCCCAGCCGCCTTTACTTCCCCAACTGAAGTCAGGTACCCATTTAAAGCTGGGTGGACTTGTGAGACGACTTTGAAACAAATTTCACCTGGAAAAATTCCCATGGTTCTCACCGACGTTCTAACCCAGGACTCTCAGGTAGGTCGACAGTGGAGTATCTACACCACTCTGCCATCCGTCCCAGTCTTGCAAAGCATTGCTCATATGTCAAATATGATATAAAAAAACACTTGTAAACCAAGTTACTCATAAACCAAAGTTTGACTGTGTATAAAAAATGAGGCATAAAAATTTTAACTTTTATGAAGATAAGATGCAAAATAAATTTTTGATAATAAGGACTTAAATATTCAAAGGCCAAACACATATTTAAGTAATAATTTTGTTTGTCATACTGAATTATAGAACATACCATCAGAATGATCTATTGAAACATTACTATAGTGAGAAGATAATTCTGTCTCATTTAAATTGTTCAAAGCAGCATCTATCAAAAATATAAATAAAAAGTATTTCATGATTTGGCCACTTTGATAAAGTGAATAAAATATATTGAAATGTTTTTTAAGTCTATAAAATATAATAGTACTGAATATATTTTTTTTAATTTTACAGTCCATCCTTTTCATTACATCCATTAAGTATTTTTGGTCTTGATGGAACCAATTTAAATAAATGCTCAACATTGAATGAAATGTAAAAATAAGATAAATTTACCAATGTTCATATCCTCATTCTTCTGATCATATTGTTCAACAAGCTGGCTCTTGTATCTCACATCAGTAACTGATAATGAAGATTTTTCATGTTCGTCACACAGCCAAAGAATTTTACCACTAGGCATATGGCATCTAAATAAAATAAAAACAACATTTATTAATAGTTTTTAGCTTATTATCTTTACATATTAACTCTTTAAATTCAATTTTCTAAAAGTAAGTAATATTTTTTGTCAGTTTACTGTGATCCCAAAAAGGCTTACATCTACAATTAACATCTAGATCAGTGGTTTTTTTTCAAAGAAAAATGGGCTCATCACCCCCCCCCCATACAACCCTACAACAATTTCATGGTACCCCGCATAATGAATGTCTCACTAAATAAAAGTTCAGATGCATGACCTTGGTGCTCACCTCTCAAAATGCACCAATTTCATACAACCAACCATATGTTTTTATGTTTTGTGAAGGGGATTTAATAGGCCAGCTGTACATCAGATGAAGTTAGATCAACAATGTACTGATTTTTTTTTCTCCCTTCTTTGTGTAATTATTTGTTTGACATTTTTTTTGTCACCTGTGTCTTTATGGATGATAAAAGTAAAAAAAAAAGATGTTCTCATTTTGGGACAATTTAATCCCCTTGTTTCTGTTCAGTGTTAACTTTGAGAAAAATGGATCCCTATGATATGAGTTAGGGGGACAATCCCTTCCAGCAATTCTATGCCCTGTGGTGCATCTGGAAAATTCAAGCAGTGATGTCTGCAATTTAAACTAAACTGAGAATGATACTTATGTAAAGTGCGGGTGTGTGTACATTATGAGTGCGTCCTACTTATCACTCCTCCTTTTCATTTAACAACATTCCCTGCTATATTGTGTTTAATTTACCCACTTGTTCAGGGGGTCAAGACTTTTTTTTACACAACCAAAAACAAATTTCATGTTCATCTGGGTTTTTTTTTAAAGTTCAAATTGTCTAAGCATCTTGATACTCAAGAGGTATATTACTTTTTAAAAAAGAAAAGCTCTGGGTGAGTTACAAATTCTAGCTGGCCTGCATTGAATTAGTCAGGCACTGGCTATAATGATATAAAGAGTCAATAGTGAAAAATTATAATGGGCTCAAGAATGGCATGCCACGAACACATCTTTGCCTAGGGTGTGCACTGAATATATGTATTACATGTACAAATGTCTATCTTCTTCCACTTTCCCGCCCCCTGAATTGGCTCAGCACCCCTTTGGGTGCTTTGAGAATCACTGATCTAGATTTTACAACTGAACAAAATTTTGAAAATATATATCTTACAATGTTAAAATAGATTTAAGATAAAAGTTAAGATCCCAAAAAAAATTCTTATGTTACTTTCTCAATCCTCCATGAGTCTTTTGTTTATCTTCTTCCATGACAGTTTCTAGAAGTAAACTGTAAACTTTTTCAAATTCAAAAGTAGATCTTGTACAAGACTAGATTCAAAGATAGGATGAAAGATTTATTTTTTGAAAATTAGTAGCTTTTCAAATCTGTACTTTAATTAACCCAATTTAAGAACATTTATTTATTTAATTCCAATTATTATGTTAATCATCACTTTTTCTTTCAACAAATCAAACTCACATCATCTATCTTTTTATGCAGCTGCTTTCCTTGATGTGTTGTCAATATAGGGATATTGAGTGATAAATATTTTAAAACAGCTAGAAGTCTTGCTTGATAAGGAGCAGTTTTGGTAATAAAATCTTCAAAATCTTGCCCTTCTTTAGGGAGGTATCTGATGACTACAGGCATCTCATGCCAGCCTCCTTCATGCTCACAAAACACTCTAAAACAATAATTGATGCTTTGTTTACTTCCTTCACTTGACTTATTCATGATTTTAAAATTATCCTGAGTGTTCACTGGTTGTCTATTAATTTCATTAGTTTTCAAATAAGTTCCTTTCATTTGGCCATTCAGCTCATTAGATTCTAAAACTAAATCTATAATAATGAGTCTTGGATAATCCTCCATGTCTAAATTGGAAGCATGCATTGAAATTCGCCGTAAAAACTTCCTCTGAATGAGTTCCAAAACTTCCTAAGCGAATAAATGTACGAAAATATTATAAAATGCATTAATCTTTAATGGAATAAAATTAATTTGTTTAATAAATTATAGCTTTTAGGTAGAAATGAATAATCAGCAATAGAGCAGCAAAATATTTTACTGGACATTTTAAATTTAATTCCTGCATTATTTACATTTCATTAAAAAAAGGAAAAAATTATGTCTTTTGATTATTATGACACTATTTTTTTCTACTTTTCAAGCGAAAGAAGTAAACTTACATGGTGTGCTATGGTGTGAATTATAGAGTCAATGTTTTCATAGTTTGTTGACTCACTGTAGACATTCTTATCAAGGATCTTCTGCACCTCTGTCAGCAATATTTTTAAACCACTTTTATTTTTATACTGAAAATTTATTTTCAAACATTGAAGACTGTGTCCCACAGAAAGCAGGCCAATCTAAATGAAATAAGGAATTTACAAATGTTTAATAAATAATAATAATAAAAATTTTTAATAAATAATAACAATAAAAATGTTTAATAAATTATAATAATAATCAAATCCCTTTCAAGAATTAAATTAATTATTAATCAGTTGTTATCTATTTTGAATTATTCCATTATTAAATTAATTATTAGTATGTCAGATTAATTAATTATGAGACTTGATACATTAAAATGCTTCATGTGTAATGTGAAGACTTAATGATCATTCATAGAAAAACAAAGTTTCAGGTAATGTTCAGACATTTGATGAATGATGCACATAATTAATTTAAAAATAAAACTTAAAATAATGCAGGAATAAATGATTTCATTTGAAAAAATTACCTCACTTCTCTCCCAGCTATAACCAGTTCCAACAACAGCAAGAATTATTGGAATCTTTAATGTTGATACTGCAAATCTAAACTCCATTTTGCATTTCTTTGAGGCAGCATACTGTAAGTCAATTAGAAAAAAATGTATAGAAGAATTTTTTTTTTTAATTTGCCTCTCTTAACTATTTGTACACAAAAAAATCAACAACTTACTTCATCAGATACACATGCCACCATTACTTTAGCTTTCCTCAATCCAGCAGCAATATCTTCTAGAAATGCTTCCTGCTAACCAAAGTAGTATGAAAAGTCTTTTAAAAAATGCAATCGGATGCATGTAACAATACATGTAGAATGATATTAAACTAGATAGGACTGTGGATACTTTTTAAAAAAATGTTATGATTGTTTAAATTTATTAACTTGTATTTAATACATTAACAATAATATACTCAGAAAATTAAATATGTAATACTTACTTGTCTCGTCTGTTCCACATCAAGCCAACAGTTTATTCCATGAGACTGAAGGTAATCTTTAAGTTTACGGGGATCTCCCCAACCTAGAGCACCTTCTTTTGTTGTCGAGCCGAGATCAACAGCAGTTTTAGAATTAGACCAACAGTAGCTAATGAAACATTCTGGGTATGAATCCTAATAAAAGAAATATTTAGTGGACTATTCAAGTAATATTTGTTAAATATATAGCCTGGAAAATTGTGAATGAGAAAAATTAGTAGCTAGACAATTATAGCAGATGGTTAAGAGGAGGTGGAGAAAGACCTTAAAGCCATAGGAGTGAGAGAGTGGAGGAAGAAGACCATGGATCAGGAAAAGTGGAGAAGAGTAGTATGGCAGCAGGGCCCCTGAATGGGCTATAGAGCCAAAGCAAGAAGAAGAAAACAATTAAAGAAATTAAATATACAGTATTTCAAAATTTTAAATGTAGTTTCTCAGTATTAATCTAGATTATAAGAAAAAAATACTACCCACCACTTTTCCTATAGTTAAATTTTGTGAATATATTATGAGTACATTGAAAACAAACTACACTGTTTTGTTTTTTTTCAATTAATTTAAATTGATAAGTTTGATTAAACAAAACATATATTTTTATTCGTATTACAATGAGCTAATTAAATCATTCTTACCATTTTCTTTTGACTTTTTATCTTTATGGCCTCCACAATTGTACGGTCATGCATCTCTAAGACCTTAATTTATAAAAGTTAAGTAAGAATGATAATGTGTAAAAATCTAAAGGTTATCAAATGTTATAACAAATTTATTATTTGCTCTCACCTCATCTGGAAGAATCAATTCAGGAAATGTCTTGTGCAATGTTGAGGTGCTGTTCAGAGTTAAAAACAGAACAGGCTTGTGTAACATTTGCTTAATGTGTCTGGTCAATTCTAGACACTTCACTGACTGTGTAAACTCATCAGACAGCCCAACGATAACAACCTGTTTAATAAACAAATTATTTTCTTTTATAGAAAAATATAAGGAAAACAGAACACTGAGAGAAAAATTCGTCAGCAACACAAAATTAATTATGATAATGTTCATATAAAGCAGATATAGCACAGAAATCTAACTTATTTCCTTTAATGTCTTAAATGAAAAATAATCACTCAATATTTAATTCTATAGGTGTTGTGTACAGATAAATTAAAACAAATACATTTCTTGGAGCTATCTGTATGGATGAAAAATTTATGGATCCTATAATGTAGTATAAAAAAACTCAAAACAATGCTGGGACAGTTCAGTAGTGTCCTTCACAACCAGAATTGATGCTGCGATGGGTCATGAAGCCACCAAGCAGGATATATGTTACTGGAATTACTAGTATGTGAGCCCTTAACCAGAACATGTATCAGGCACACAACTATGGCATTAATAAATGTTATAAGTCATGATGGGTGAAAGTGGGTGAACTGACTATGGTCTTGGATAATGAAATATTTAACAAATGGTAATGTTATTTTTTTTTATATAGATATAGTGACTTTCAAAAATATTTGAAAATGAAAGCATTTAGCAGTGTTGTAAATCAAATTTTAGGACATTGTGATTCTGTCTTTAAGAGAAGCTATATATAGTTAGTGAATAATCTTGAAGTTATTTTATTTGCAATGGTCTTTCTTCTTGAGTTTATGCTATTGCATAGTTGTAAAATGAATCCCATGACACTTGGTGATGAGTTCGAAAACAAAACCCTTAACATAAGTAAGGTAGAAATAAAGATCTATTAGATGGTACCTGTGCTGATCTGACTTCACTGGTCAAAGAGTCCAAACTCATTTTCTCAGGATTATCACAGAAAGCTCTAAAAAATAAGAATGGAAATCTTAATTAATACTTTTAATATCATTTTTCAAATAGATGTATACTGAAACTAAGGCTCTTAATTTTTTTTTGTGTCAGGATACTGTGTCAGGAAATTGTGTCGAGATACCATTTCATACATAATTTCTAGATTTTCTTTTCCAGTTATTAATACACAAAAATTCTTTCTATTTCTGATCCTCTTCCTCTTATCCCAAGTGAACCACTTAGTTAATCTATTCTGCACAGTTCCTGAAAGGATGAGATTTTTACCACTTAAATTCTATAAACCAATAGCAGTATTGTTTCTGTAGTGCCTTTCTTTCATCACTACCAAAGCCAATAGTGCAATGTTCATGGAGGCACCACGGGAGACATATTTAGGTAACTTAACATGATAGCTGCATCCACAGCATGTAATATACTAGAACTCATGAATTAGTTCAGTGTCTTCATAGTCCTCTGAGGATTATTGGAATTTTGTTCTCCAGGGAAAATATTTGTTTGCAACACACTTCTTCGTAATTAAGCAGTAAACCTTTCATAAATACAGGAAAAAAACTGAGATATGACCTTGTGATTCAGGTAGATATTTTTTGCCTTCAAACAGTCCTCAAGTTTGTGATAAGAGATATGAACCAAGTTTAAAATGACAAAAGGTATTGAGTTATAAAAATACATTTGGTATGAACTGATAATACTTCAACAGCAACAATAAAAAAAACTGCATATAAATTTAGAAAAAAATATAATCATACAGACAAAATTCTTTTTAAAATTTTACATGAATTAAAAAAACATACACATGAAATCCAGCTGCTCTTAAATCTTCCAAAATCTGCATTGGAGTCACAGCTTTATCTACTTTGGATAAATCAGTAGTACCGCTTTCTAATTTGTAAATGATAAAAACGTTAATGGCAACCATTTCATTTAGCTCCTGTAACTCATTGAAGCTTTGACCTAAATGGTCATCAAATTCTATGCTAGAGTCTGGTGGTAGCTTAGCTGTTTTAATGAGAAAATAAGTTAAGGCAAACAAAAATTAGTTCTTAAAAAAAGACTTGACATCTTACTTCATTAATTACATACATGATAATTGCCACCTACAAAGTATCTCTGAAATGGCAACAATGTGAAAATTATTGCCACATTGTAAAAACGGAATCTTCTGTTCAAAAGCTCTCTTTACTTTAGAAGCAGGGAACATACTGGGGTCAGGTACATACTGCCAAAAGATAATAAGAAATTGTCTCAAAATCAGCATGAAAAGAATCATCAAATAAATATTATGACAGATGTCATAAAATATCTATATTCCTTTACCTCATCTGTGCAACATAAACAAGGTACAGAGATATCAAAGGAGACCCCACCATAAGACTCTTTTATCAACAGCTCAACAACTTCATATACTAAAAACAAAGTATTTTCTGGGCTGCAACCTCTGGCAATAACTGTCATTTCTGTGTTGCTGTGAGTAGAACATTTCTTTTTGATTATCAATATTAATTGTTCAAATTCGATTAAATTCTAGTTGTAGTCTAAGCAAATGTTACCTTGTTAGTCTTAGCAAAGCTCTGTGATTATTTTTGTGCAGGACAAAACCTTTCCTCCACATGATTGAACTATCACTAAATTGATGCAGTCGAGCCTGAAACATCACAAGAATGTTCAGAACTATTATTAATATTATGTGATAATTATGTAATGTTATTCAATAATGTAAAAGTTTTTTTTTTCAAAAGCTATACACAAAAATAGAAGTACAAAAAATATAGCTCATTGCTGAAATATTCGCTTCATATTGTAGGCTTTATTAAAAGAAAATAATTTTTCTTAGCTAGATTTTCTAAAACATAGGCAGTTCTTTTAATGCTGAATCTTTGTTTCTAAAAAAGGTTTTCTTATTGACTTAACTGATTTAGAAAAAAAACTATGATGCCATCACATTTAAGTTGCAGAGAAAAAAAATTAAACGATAAAAAAATTTTTTAAGCCATTTAGAAAACTGCAGACAACATGAGCAAACAAAAAGGGGTCTCATTTTTTTGTATTTAACCTGTACTCGGTTGAATAGTCCAAGGGGAAGATATTCAAATAAGTAAAGCATCATGGACTCTCTTTCATTATCATCAGTATTGAGTGCAGTAAAGTCAAACTGAAATAATTAAGTTACATTTTAGTAAAAGAAATGAAGCTTTTTAACCTCCACCTAAGACTATATTTGTACTTTAAGAAATTTTTTTTGAGTGCACAAAACATTTTCATTTAACTTTTGTTAATGAAATCTCACGTGACAAAAATTAAAACTTACTTCTGGTTCTGATTCAGGTAATAAACAAGGAACAATACTTGCATCTTCACCAAGTAATGGGAAAGTCAAGTTAAATTCTTCTGTTAACCTTAAAAGCCACAAGTGAAGGTTTTCTGGGTAATTTTGCCAAACAATTGCCATATCACTATGGTAAAATTTTCCATCCTTAATAAAATAGATGAAATGTATACTTTTTTTTTCAGTGTAAGATGATTAAACTTAGTCAATTACCATAATCAAACAATAATGTAAATATATGTTGCAAATTATACATGCAGGTTTTCAAAATAAGTACTTGCTAACCTTAACTGGACCATCATGAACTGTAATGAGACAAGCCATAACATCTATTATCCATTGAGAAAGAATTACAACATGGGATTTTAGGAATGGTGTGTTGAAAAATTGAACAGATCCAAGATCATGGAGAAACTGTACTGCTTGAAGAAGCTGATAACAATTATAAATAAGGCTATTAATCAATACTTAATATTTTAGAATAATTTAAAAATGTCAATGTTATAAAAAAAAAACTCATTCAACAGAATACAATTATTTTTACCTCTGTTTTATCAAATATTCCAGCCCTATTTGCAGCATCTCCAGCCTCATTGAAATTTAACAAAGCCTTCTCAGAACGAAGCCTGGCATACAAATTAATATACTTTTTTAATACATCAATCTGTATAAATTAAATGTTTTTCAGTTAAAGTAGGTTATATAGGTTCTAAAAAGGGCATAGAAAAGATTATTACTTTATTAACTGATTTTCTAAGCTGAGCCAAGCTTCAGGTATGCTTTCTCCCATGTAAGTCTGTTCAAGAGCTGTATTGATTAAACTTTCCCTCAGTTCATTAATTCCCTGTCAAAAATATTTTTCGTATATAAAATTATTATTGCAATAAAGAAAAACTCTTTTGAGAATCTGTTTCAATGATGTTATCATGTTATTTATTAACATTCTTAAAAAAAAGATTCAATGTATTACTAAATATCAAAACTTTACCTCACCAGAATAAGAGCTAACTAAATGGAATCCAACTATCTGTGGAAATTTTTTCCTTAACGCTTCCTCCGGTATTTTATTTATTTTCACCTTAAAATAAATGATACAAGTTTAAATGACATCCAACATCTAGTTTATGTTCCAGGGCTATTACTTTTAAAAAGTGTACACAAAATATATACTCATGGCCTATATAAGGCTTTCATATTTTTTGATGGTACTCAGTCATTAATATATGTACATTAAATTTAAATAATTGGGCAAATGAGTTACTGTCAATTAACTTACTTATAAACACTGTGAATATGTATTATGTTCAGTAAAATATGTAGAGAAAATATATAATATTAACAGACTTAAAAATAATATTTTTTTATCAGCACCAAAGTATAGGCATTTTAATTTATTAGTTATTAGTAACAAACAATGGATGAGACTCTATAAAATATAGTTTAAGCTTGAATCACACTAATCCATTGAATAATGAATTTCTTTTAATGTAGGAAATTTTAATTCTGCAACTTAACTGATAATATATTGTCAAAGGAAAAAAAATGTACATCTTGATTTTTATTAAAAGCATTTTTTTTTTCTGCAGATTAAATCATGAATGAGTGAACAAATAGTAGCTAACCTTATCACAGTGTGTCCCCACAATCAGAATAGGTGCTTTTGGTGCATGGCATTTTATGGAACTCAACCAAAAATCCAATCCTGCATGTTCATACCCCAGTCTTATATTCCACAGGAGAAGATATATTGCTCGGTTAGACAGAAAAAACTAAGAATGCAAAAGTTGTTAATGATTAATTTAGAAAATGTTAAGAAACAAATTTTAATGATACTGTTAAACTTGTATCTTTTTTTCAAGTATGATACATGTATTGATCATTATCAAATGTAACTTAATAAATATTAAGGGGGTAAACCAGAAACAATAATGTAATCCACATTTGAAATACTCTTATAAATGATAAATATTTTCAAATGAAGGAAGTATTGACACAACTTTTGATGATCAATTAAATGTGCCATCATCTTACAATCTAATGCTTGAACAAATAATGTCTATTAAAAAGGAATAGCTAAAAAAATCCTTTAAAAAAATCTGGCTAAAATATTTTATTTTACAAATAGTAAAGTATTGATAGCCAAGAAAATTGTATAAAATGCCACTGTCCTACCTGATGTGTGTTGTGGTAGACAATCTGGCCAGCAAAGTCCCAGATATTAAAATGAAGTGAGTGATTTCTTTCAGGATCATTTTCTTCTTCAGTCTTGCCAAGATCAGCTAACCATTCTGTTATGTCAATACCATCAGTAATCTTCTCAGCATAATTCTCAAAAAAAATATGGTGTTTGCTGGTCAAAGCTCTAACCAAACTAAAAAAAAATGACAACATAGTAAAACATTATAAACAAGCTTAAGGAAACAAATTTAGTCAAATAAAGTAATTTGTAAATAAGACTTAATCATACAGCAATAGGTGACATATCAAAAAGGTATAATCATAAATTCAAAACAAACACACACAATAATATTGAACAAGATGTGCAAAAAGTAATCGGAATAGCTCTCCAGAAAATTCAGCCAGTTTTGACTGTATAAGAGGGCATGCAGAGAGATCATACAAAAAAAAACATTTTTAATGTATTTATAGACTCAATGTAATGAAATTTTTTTTCTGAAGGGAGATAATCTATAGATTTAATCATATCCTCAAGACAGATAACTTCCTAGCATTCAGCTATCCGAAAAAAAGTATTTGATAGTAAAGGTGATGTATCACCCTTGCTTTTTATCATAATTTATGAGTAAGGTCATACATTTCTACCAACCATATTAAGGAAACTTACAACAGATCTTGTTCATCATAGAATAAACATAAATTATCATACATAAGAGTCAAGGAAAGCGCCAAGTTTCACACAAAATAAACAAGCAATGTAAGTCTTTTCCGTTTCGGACTAAGGACATTTTAGAGCATTTTCATGTAAGCAGTGGCTACGGTTGCGATAAATAGAGAGGGAAGTAATCATGTTGAATAACTGTTACAAAAAAAAAAATGATTACGCCCCTTTGATTAGCTTTTATTATTTATATTTAAAATATAAGCAAAAACGGTATCTAAAACGCCCCTTTTTTGGCCCTCAGAGGTCAGATCGCGAAATAGACTTTTGATGTACCCTTGGCAGGCCAAGACCTACAAAATGATATATACATCATGGGTCTAGGACTTATGGTTGCTTAGATATAGGGCGCTCCTTTGTTAATATAGCTTATATAGTAAAAAACGGTACTTAATACGCCCCCTTTTTCAGCCCTCAGAGGTCAGATCGCAAAATGGACCAAAGTCATTTTTTGGCAGGCCAAGACCTACAAAATGATGGGTCTAGGACTTATGGTTGTTGATATCTAGGGTGATGACGGACAGACAGACGGGGACAATAGAACATTTTTTTTCTAAAAATATATTGGATTTGTGCAACATAACAGTTAATAGGTCTACTAAATGAAACATCTGTTAAGTTAATTGTCACCCCTCCTACTGAACAACATTTCAACTTTCTCCTTGACACCCCATTCCTAAAAATACACACTAGGGTGTCCCAAAAAAATGAAGTTTTGAAATGTTGATGTCTCACCCCACAGAATATGTCTGTATGGTAACAGTAGTTAACCTGCAAAATTTCAGCTCATTTGGACAATGTTTAGAGGTCCCCCAAGAGGTTTAAAGTTCCAGATTTTGGTGTAAAATCATTCGCGGTCAAATCTAATACAGCGTTAATGTTGCATTATATGTGAAACTGATAAATTAAGTAACAAACTGATACTTAGTATTGTTTATAATATTAAATGAAACAAAATATATAAATCTTGAATGGTTTATTTTTTTAAATTTGAAATTTAAGTAAAAAATATTGAAAAACAAAGTTTTATTCGTTTTGTCAAGTTAATTCTTGAATCAATGTCAATCTGCTTGAAAAATAATAATAATAAGCAATGCAAATAAGCATTCCTGCTATTTATTTTGTACTTTGTACAGATTTTGTAAAGAATCTGGCTTGTATCAATGACTCTGCAGAGCGAAGTTGAGCATTGATACAAAATTTCAATGACAGTATCACCAAGAATGAAGAACAAAGACAATTTTTGCTTCAAGTGGTTGAAAAACATCGGAAAAATTTTGCAGAGTGTAATCATGAACAGCTGGCTAAAAGTTAAATTTGAAGAACTTTTTTAAATTTTTCTCTACCCTACAGGCTAAAAATTTAGCCTGCATGAGAACCATGATTGAAGATAAACACATATGGTAAACCGATTAAAGCACTGATTACCTTGTAATTCTCGAGCTGTTAACTGAAAAATGGTTTCATTGCCTGCAAACAATAGATCGATTTCCAATGCATAGATTGCTTTCGCCATCCACCTTGCCCTATGTAGGGCACCAGGTCTGCGAATGCTGACATCAACCTCCAACCCAACCATTTGTGCAGCAAATAATCATCACATGAATGACTGAACTCAAGTTGACATTTAATAAATTCTTTAATCGAATCAGACACGATTATCAAAGGGGCGGATCTGGCTTCGGGTGTGTGGTTTAATTCTGGCCGTTTTTCTCAAAACCTCTTAAAAAACAAAATCTCTGGTCCATTGGATGGTCCAAGACAAACATTAAATGCATTGGAAAGGAGTACTTCCAACATGTGATGACGGCATGCCATCCATAATAGATTATGTCCCAGGGCTACTTCTAACAGAGTGCAAGCTCCATTGAGTCTTCCAGTATTGGAAGCCGTAGTGTCGAAGCACATGCCGATGACCATAGATTCGCACTTCAATGATTTGATATGTTCATATACTGCATCAGCAGCTACCTATCCTGACCCAGATGCTAACTTGGGAACACCAAGAAGCTTTGTAGTGCCATCGACAAGTGACGAGAGCAGGACATGTAATCGATCGCCGTTGTTGGTAACATGTCCGGTAACATCGGGCAATAGCTTACCATGCCAATGTACAATTGATTTTGAGGGAATATAGTCTTCTTTTATACTTGTTGACGACAAAGCTTGCGATGACGATGCATTGTGCTCTTGGAAAATACTGTGTCAGATGTCGGAACACCAGCTTCGTTGAATGCGGATGCAAGTATCATTGTTGACTTTCTAATGCTGGTGTTCGTTCTGTCCAGCACTGCAGCAACTTTTGGTGATATGATGCCTGACAATTTAGCATGCTTAGTTTAAAAAAATTAAATATTAAAAAAATATGCACATTGCTTAAATTTTGCACATTAAGTATTTTATATGTTTTCTAGCATTTATTACATTTTCTAATTAAGAATCAAACAATTTCAACTCTAGTTAATGGTAGCAATGAGATAAATATAAGTACATTTAAACTTCATTTTATTCAACTATGGCATGCAAAAACTGCTAATTATTTGAGCCTTGATTCGTCTGGATTTTTATGTTGGCCTAATACTGGAATTTTAAAAGCTCTTGGGGGACCTCTAAATGTTGTTCAAATGAGCTAAAACTTCACCAATCCACCAATCCAAGAGACACATTTCAGGGGGTGAGACACCAAAGATTTAAAAAAAATTTTTTTTCGAGCATTTCTGGGATACCCTAATACACACTATTAATCAAGTTAATCATAAAATTTCTCACATTATTCACCGGGGCAGATTCTCCTGTCCCAAAGACATTCATGTCTGATTTTAGACATTATATAACTATTGTAACAAAAAGAAATAAACAAAATGTAACATATTGATGTGGGGTTATAATGTTATTGTCATGTAACACAAGTTTCCCTCACATGCCCGCAACCGATACGTCATGACAAAGAAACTGAATGCATGCTCCATGGTTCACAATTAGTTTATTCACATGACAGCAAAACGAAATAATAAAATAAATCCAATTGTAAAATGAATTGCCACAAATTACAATATCACTGAAAAGATTCTCTATCACTCTCTCTCTCTACATAACTCTCATTATATGCACACTTTATATGATCTATACATGAACTCTCTACATGAACTCAACTTAACTGAACTCCTATATGAACTCAACTTAACTGAACTGTAAAATGTCTCCCCATTCGACCCACAGATTGCCTCTTATATAGCTTGCATATCTTCCCACTCGAACTTTCTACAAAAAACGACCCTCCAATAAATAAACGGTCATAATTACTATTCATGTAACGCACGCTGACCTCGCCACCAAAAACACACACACAGCTGTACTATGACACAAAACATAGCTATTTGGTCAACCACAGACTTCTCATGCACAAATAACAAAATGGAGTAGGTGTAATTTATAATTCTGCACTCTGGAAATTTTATAAAAGAAACTGAATAATTTAGTTAAATTTTTGGTAGGTAACTAATAAAAATGACTTATAGTGGGTAATTTTTTAGTTACCCGGTAACTTTTGCCCACCACTATGACATAAATTGGACAGTTAAGCCAGAATGTGTTTCTCTCTAGCGGACAAAGAAAATTTTTAATTAAGTCTGATAAGTCACATTTTAAACTGCAACTTAGAAATAGCATAAAAATCATCAAAAATGTAACAAGATTGCGAGGAAGAGATAGAATAATATCGTATGAAGTAGAATAACCTGACTTATCAAGAAAAAAAGCTTCACAATAATCCCTCAAAGCTGAAACTTGCTGCAATGTTAAATTAAAAAAGAAATTAAATTTAAATGTACCAAGTATTTTCCTCTATTAGACTATTTTTATATTTGAGACAAAATGCTTTGTTAGCGATTCCAAAAAAATCTTTTAGAAAGGAAATATTTTACCTAGTTTTACCAGCACCACCGAGCCCTACCATCATAAGCTTAGTTCTTTTACAAGAGACAAAGCCTTGGAGAAGTCGCTGTAGGTAGCCCATGACTGCAGAAAATCCTCTGCTTATAATTTCTTTAGGAGGGGTTTTAAGGTTGGGACAATTTTTGATATTCAGATCTGCAAATATTTTTTTTTTATCAAAATTATTATTAGTTTTTTAATGCAGGTGTTTTTAAAAATCCATTAGCTTTTTAAAAATAAATTATTTTTAAAATTCAGAGTAAAAATACTTCATTCAAAGTTCCTAGATAATATTAATAATAATATATGTATTATTAATAATATAGATATTTAAATTAGCAATTTAATAGCAAAGTGTATCAAAATTTATGCAAAGCAATAAATATAAAATATATTCAATATTAATGACGCATGATTTCTGTAATTTTTTACAATCACATTAAAAATAATTCATTAAAAACTAATGAAATATTAAATTGAAAATTATGTGACTCACTTTTAAGAGGAAGATTACCAAGTTGTGGACTAATAGATAAAAGGCAATGATTGTTTTCAATGATAAAAGTTTTCAGAGACTTCAGATGACTAATTTCATCTTGTACTGAAGCAAATGCATGATTTGGCAAAATCAATGTTTCAAGGGTGGTCATTTTTAATAATGCTTTAGGTATGGCATTATCTGAAATTTTAAAAAAATATATTTTTCATTCTGTTTATATAATAATTTGAAGTAAAAAGGAATTTAATTTACATAAAAGTATATGTGCTTTGTTTTTTCAACTTTTAGCTCATTCATATTTTTTTAAATCTATGTTTGTAAACAATTAATGATGCAAACCTTGCTGCTTTTGATAATTGCCAATTCGAGGATACAACTCTAAAAGGGTCTTGTTTAAATTGTCTACTTTGTTATTGATTAATCCACTTGAGTTTTCCTCCAATTTTTCAAGCATTTTTAATCTTTCCTGTGTAATTAAATGAAGAACAAAATAGAAAAATAACTGGAAAACAATAACAATTTTTAAAATTTCAAGTAAAATTAAAAACACATTTTAGGAAAATCCAATGCTATGAGTTTTACAAATTATTGACCTTTTTAAGATAATAGTTATTTATGATAAACACATTGTTAAATTTACCTTTGAGTTGATTCTTTTATACACAATGTAATTGTCAAAAAATGCATTAAGCATTTGAGAAGAAAAAGATATACCCATTGGCAAAAAGGGTAATCCAGACATATTAAAATAAGTCAGAGGTAGAAATGAAATGGCTTCAGGAAAAAAGTCAATGAAGTTGTATGCTATTGATAGTTTAGTTAATTTTTTTAGAGGACTAATGATCTCCAAGTCCACAGTTCCAATATTATCTGCATAAAGCTCCACTAGAGACTCTAAATAGGTAACTGAAAGTGGTAGGAATTCTAAAGGATTGTAGGAAACGTTTAAAACCTGTTTAAAAAAAAGATCAGGCATTCATTATATAATACACATTACAATGATGGATCAAAATTTAGCTTGTACATGTATAAATGATCCATTTTTATAAGATCAAATATTAACATCCATTTAATTGAAGAATGTGATGATACTGACACAATCTCCTGCATAAAAATGTTGTCAAAGGATTTAAGTACATTGTTTGAGATTTTGATTATCTCTATCTAAGATAAAACAAATTAAAGTTTCAAAAGTTAACTGTCACCTTTAGATTTTTAAGCATTGCCAAGCTGTCTGGTAAAGATACCAACTTGTTTCCAGAAATATGGAGCTGTTCTAGACTATTAATTGTCTGTATGCTTGGTAATTCTTGAAATAAATTGGAGAAAAATTGAGTTTGTATATAATAAAAAGTAAAAGATTTCATAGCATTGTTTGTCTTGCTATCACTTAAAAAACTTATCAAATATTCACATAATAAAACCGCAGTGGCTATGGATACGACCAGTCGTACTCCGTATTTTTTTTTCCGGGATACGACCAGCAAACATTGATGACGTCAGTAAACAGAATGAATGAGAACTCTTATGATTTAAAGCTATTTTCTTTTATGGGAAATGACCAGTCAACTATTTTTTTGGTCATTTGCATGAAAAAAAATAGCTTTAAATCATGGAAGAGAATCTCATTCATTCTGTTTACTGACGTCATCAATGTTTGCTGGTCGTATCCCAAAAAAAAAATACGGAGTACGACTGGTCGTACCCGTAGCCATTGCGTAATAAAACAGGATTCTCAATAAGGGATTAAAGAGAAACATCAGCAATTAATAAATATGAAATAATAACTTTCATTTTTGACTAGCATAAGATGATCCTTTTGGCATCATCAGAAATAGTTTCACTTTTCATAAACTGTTATGGAAATTACTGAATGTTATTATTAAATAATTTAATGTGTACACCACATGTAGTAGTATTTATTTAACATAGCTTTCATCTGGGTGAAGTGTAAAAGTAATAATTAGATAATTATCATCCATTATTTGTTCTATGATAACTCTGCTATTTTACAAATATTTGTAAAAAAAAGTGACATGTTTTTAAACTTTTAACCTAAAAAATCTATATATAATTAGACAACACCATAAAAATAAACAAAACTTTTTAATTTGAGGTTTGTGTATTAAAAAAAAACTGATTAAAGGTGAATAATCAGCTTTCATATTTAACTCAATGAACCATTACTTCTATGCTATCAAATGATAAAGTTTGGTATTAATAAGAGAAAACAGATTGAGAAAAAAATAGAAACGGATTTGAAGAAATATACTAACCAAAAATATTACACCCAGCTAGCCAAAGTTCTTTTATACTGGAAAAAAGGCAGAAAAAGTTGTCTGGCAAGGCAGTCAAAGGATTTTGTTCCAAATGTAATATGAAAATATTGGAAGTGAGGCCCTGTTTAAAAAGTGTAAATACATACATTTGATTCATACAGCCTAATGTAGAAAATGGCTGGTCAAATTATTTCATACAAGCACATATATTATATCAACAAGTAGGACTGTGTCACATTCTGTGAGTTAGTTTTAATGAAATCTAGAGCCCTCTCCTGTTTCATTATCCTCTCCCCCCCCCTCGTGTTGTGTCATCAACTCAGGGGGAGATAATAAAGAGGACAGTCAAAGGCTTTGTCTTCCAAGGTGTGTCTGGCGCCATGAGATTAACACTGGCGTCACCTGGCAAGATTAAAGTAGACGGGGGAATTGGTACCCTCATTATATTCTAGCAGGAGAGGGGTGGGCACTCTGTCCCTTAATTGTCCCATGCTTGAAGGCACAACTGATCATGCATGATGGGCGTGACATACACGGCTCGCTCCCCATTGGTCAGGGAAGTCTCAGCACGCATGAACCGCAAGAGTGGATTGTGTGGCTGAAAAAATTTCAGTGAGTTTTGAGTCGGCATTAGCCAGTTGGAGACAGGCACTCAGAGAGGAGAGTCGACTTGAGTTACACCGGGGCTAGGGAAATAGGCTGTTAGCGTGGGTGGGAACTTAGAGTTTCTACCCGTTCAGTTCTGAGTTTTTTTTAGAACTATCAGCCCCAGGTAAGGGCCATTCAGTTTAATATATTTGATTTATATTTATGTGTAATAGCCGATAAAGCTACTGCCTTTTTAGGGCACAATGATGTCCCTTTAAATGCAAATAAATATTTGTCGTATTTACATTTGTGTTTTGTGCTAATTTCTTGCTGTGTTGTGTGCATCCTGTGGAACCACGTGGTTGGGGAAAATACAAGTACTGGCCAGAACTCAGTAGGTGATCATGCTTTTAGATAACGACCCCATGGACCCCAAAAGGGGCCCTTGACAGACTGAAATGTTTCATATGAATAGACAAAGTTTGGGGTTATTATTTTATAAATGTGTTTTTTTTATTATAAACAGTGGAACTACTACACACCTGAAAACATTCAATGTCCAATTGTTTAAGCCCAGATGAAGAGGAATCAGCATTTTTATGACCTTTACACAGTAAATCTCCTAACGAAGATAAGTAGCTAAATGCTTGAGAAAATCCCATAGGATCATATCTGTTAGCATAATCCAAAACATTTTCACTTTTTTGTTCTGCTATTGGAGCCTTAGGAAAATTTAAAAAAATATACATATATGAACTGATATTAAGAACACACATTCAATATTTCTTAAAGTTTTAGGCATGGTTAAAATAAATGAGCAAACTAGTGACTTTTTCCGATTCTTACCTCTTCTGAAGAGTAGAACAGGCAATGCATTAGATATAATTTTAAAATTTCTTTCAGAGACAACTCAAACTGTAATTTCTGATAGCAAATAATTTTTATGATTAAACAACAGAAATTATAGTCATAAAAAAAAGAATAAGACTTAGACTTAATAATCTCCACCTCATAAGGCATTTTTCATATTTACTACATCTTGAAAATTTTAGAAATAGTTAAGTTTTAATTCCTTTAAATAATATGTAATGATAATAAACAAAGAAGTCACATTATGTTGTTTAATAAAATGAAAATAAACAAAATCATTTATTTACTATGAGCTATCTAAGATTGTAAAACAAATTCAATAATTTTTTTTTAAATTTCACCTTTTTCTCTGAAACATTCTCAGCTTCAGTGACAAGTGAAGACATCACATTAGGCAAAACTTGCTAACAAGAAAATCAGCATTTATAAAAAAATACAGTAATTAATTTTTTGATTAATTACAAAATTGATAAAAAAAGTAGTACAAAATTAGCAACAATTAAATAGAATGTAACTTAACTAAGATAGTAAATCAATATCAATGTTTTCAAACCTTTTGCAATATTAAAAGGCTAACAAAAGCTTTTAATACATGGGCATTATCTTTCAATTGTTTTACAGTAGTTATATGAAGAGGTACACCAGGGTAGTTTACCAGGTGAAAGTCATGAACTAATGAAAGAAACAATAAATTGAATGTTTTAACTGAAGTAAAAGCCAAACACAGTTAACTAATCAGTAAAAAATGTGTTATATACATGTACTAAGCAACTTACTTTGTCCTGGACACAGAAAGTGAAGATTCTGAATTTGGCTTGTATAAATTAAAGACATTTCAGGAAATCTGTTAAAAAATGTAATACAATTTAGTAAAAAGGGAATTTACATAACTAAAAATGTAATCATAAGTTAATACAAAAATTGAGAATTTACCTTAAGTTATTTACTGATAATTCTGCTGGCAATAAGCAAAAAAAAAGTTTATGCAATTGAAAAAGTTCTCCAGACTTTATTTGTTCACCCACTTTGGAAATATATGCCTTTGTTTTGAACTCAATGTCTAATAGAAAAAAATTAATTTAGAATGAAAGTCAGAAGAAATATATTTTAAATACCATTAAAAAACTGTAAAAGAAATACTAATAAATCATGGACTAAAAATGTAAAAAATGTGTTCTAAAGGGTGCATTTAAAAAGTTTTAATCATTTAATTATGTTTAAACACAATACAATAAACATTTTCTCCAAAGCAATTATCACCTACATTTATGATGCATGTTAAACGTATAATGTTCAACTTAATAATTACTTTGAGAGGAAAATGGATTATTTAGACAATCTTGGTTAACAGAATCATCTCCTTTGTATCTGTTTAAACCAAAATCTCGTTTTAAATGAAAAAACAAATCTGGTGGAGTGTCATCAATTTGATTCTGAAATATCAAAGCATTTATGTTGAAGATATATATATATATATTTGACAAGCTTACAAAATGAATAGTACAATCAAATTTATTTACATCAAATTATGATATTGTTAAAATTCTCTCCTTGCAATAAGCGGAGCACTATAAACAGGGAATTCCCGTAGACCAGCGCACCATATAATTAACATACTGAAAGCAGTCACATTGTGATGTAGGTGTAATGATTCTGAAGAAAAGTGCCCATTAGCTATTGAGCCCGAATCCCACTATTGTGATTTCTTTAAAGCGTTTACCAATATTCAATAGATAAAAAAAAATTTACCTTATTGAAAAATTCATATGGTACTGGTTCTGCTTTCTCCTCTAGTAAATATTCTATCCAATCAAATTGCTTTGTATATTCTTGAAATATAATGTACATTTTAATTAATGCTTAGTAGAATAAAACTTTCAGAAAAAAAAGCTGTGAAGGAATAATTTCAGACATATCAAAAGAAAAAAAGTGAAATATTTGTTGTTTTTTTTTTAAATTAAAGAACAGTATAACTAATTTAAAAGTGAAAAAATTTACTTGGTGGAGGCTGAAGGCTAGGTTTTAAATTGCTCACTTCAGGAAGCTTATGTCCACAATGTGCCATAAAACCTGAAAAAAATAAACATGAAACTTTTGTGCATAAATGAGAATCTATTTAATACATGATATAACTTTAAGGAAGTTAATTGAATTTTTTTTTTAAAGTAAGCAGTTGAGTTATTTTGCTTGATAAACAATCTAAGCAAATATGGTACTAGTGTCTCATTACCTACTGGATGGAGATCTTCACTGTCAAAATCTGCCCAATAGTCAAAATCTTCTGGCCATCCATCAAAGTGAATGTAAACTTTTCTTGTGTCTTCATTTATTTTTTCTATTTCAAATAAAAAATAAAAATAATACCTTTCCAGGAAATGAAACAAGCATTTAAGTGTTTTAATTATTTTTGAGAAAGCTGTTCAAAAAATGTAGAAAAAATTTAACATAAGAAGCAAATGGAAAGCTGTACAGCAGACAGATTTAGTCTTGTAGTTGTTTAGAATTGTAAACATGTCCAAAAATGAAATGTGAATGTTTAGTAAATTGAAAATAGTTAATAAGACTTTACCAATGGTGCCTATACATATGTAATATCGATTAAATCGATCAACTCCTTCAAGCTTCATTCCCTTCTGAAGCGTATTCATGCAAGACTATTCAAGGAAAAGAAATTAAAAAGGACAATAAATTTAAAAGATCTATATTTAGTAAATCAAATAAATAATTGTAAAATGTAATTCTAGTTTAAAAAAAACACCAAAAAGTATGATTATGTCATCAACAAATATAAAAAATAAAATGGGATGACTGGTTACAGTAGTTTGTAAAAAAGTTCAAAAATTATTTATGAGAAAATATAGTTCACAAAGTATTTTTTTTAAATGCTTTAGAATTTTTTTTTCCGAGATTACGCTTTAGATAAAATTAAACAGCATGCTTCCAAAATTGACATGGCTAAAAATACAATTTTCCTGGCATGCCAAAAAATTTTAATACATAAAAAATATTATATTATAAATACTCTGTGTAAAAAACACAAGATTCTTCCACATGCAAAATATTTTATTTCAGTTTGCTTAAATTTAGATAATTTGATAACATCCTATTTTCCTAAGCCTAACCCTTCTTCAGACCATTTAGCATTATAAAAGTATTTACCTTAAAATTACTATGTGAAATAGTCACCATAGCTGTGCTAATATCTTCAAGTTCAAATGATGAGATGTGTAGCTCATACCTACATGATGATAAAATATATTATTTTAAACAATAATTTCAGCAAATTCTTATAAACATTTTTAATTGTGTGATAAATGCCAAATTTTATATCTCAAATTAAATTTCATTAAAAAAATCTATTTTTTTTAAAGAAATAAGCTTTTATTAAAATGTACTAATAAGTAAAAAAAATTACAAATATTTTTATAAATTATCATTACTTAGAAGCATCTGTGCCCATCTATCAACATAGATTATTTATTTATCTATTGTTACTTATCAACTAGAAGACATTTTTATTACATTTAAAAAAAGGCTTTTTTCTAGGCTTATTTTCTAAACAGTTTTTATTTTTATTTTATTAAATGAATACTTTTTAGTCTTGAAAGAATTAAACTTGCTAATGTTTTTGCATACTTAAATATAATTTGATTAATTTAGCAAGTCTATAAAAGACTGAAAAAAAACTTCGTTATTCTACCAAATATTAATTCATTGCTTTAATTACTAAAAAGCTTTAAGTGTTGTTTACAGTGTACATGTGTACCAGCTTTGAGGCTTCTCAATAAATTATAACAAGTCCATAAGGGAATTACAGCCAAGAGCCACAAACCCACAGAAAGTGAAACTAATTAAAAGCTTATAAAAATATGTACCTATAGTATGGCATTGGTACTGTCTGCAAAAGTTTTGGCCCCAAATAAACTTCAACTTCAAAAGATTTGTCTAGCTTTAGTTTAAAAGTGAGAGTTTCCCCTACTAATGAAACAAGGCTTAATTCCTTGAACATATCTATCACTTTTGTGCACTGTCTAGTATTTATTTTTATTTTTTGCTCAAACAAGTCAATGCATAATCTATCCAAAGCAGGAGAGCTGAAAATAGTCAAATATATGCAATTTAAAAAACAGACAGAATGTTTTAATGTTAGAAATAGTTTAAGATATTTTTATCTTGATCCAAGTACATGTGAAATGTTTCTACAGGTACACCCTTATTAATGCTGTCATTCTCTAATACTTTTTCACTATTTATAATGGCTGCATTTATCCATTAAGCTTGATTTTAAACACATTATATAAAGCCATGCTAAAATCTTCAGTATTTGTTGAAATTTCTGGAAACTAAACGCAAGTGCTCAGGCCAATAGAGGCCAATCAACGTTGATACCATCTTAACAAAATACAATAACAAGTAACTTTCCACATCAACATAATCAATAAATATTTTTTTTTTTAAATGAAAGCATGATGTAAATAGAAGTTTATAATTATTGGAAAAAGAAAATTTTCTACTATATTATTTAGATATTTATGAATTCAATGTTTATTTTCTGTATCCCAATTATTTAAGATTTTCCATTTTAGAGCTTTCATTTCTTATATGATTACCACAGCATTAATAGAGGTAAAACTGTACATTTATGCAATATTTACACAACAGACAGCTGTAGTTTGTTGACATTTCCTTGAATTAATAGAACTGAACATTCACGGCAACCAAATGGATCAATAACTGCTGCAAATTTAGCTGTACAAGGTCCAAGAAATTCAATAGCAGATCCTAGTATCCTATAATTAGACTCTGCACTCTTTAGCAAATCTTTATTCAAAAAGCTTGGCGAGTTTTTCATTTCCATGACCTGAATTGGAAATGTCACAAGCAAACCGTGTAAATCATAAGAGTTTAAAAGATACATTTTAGTTGTAGAAATATTATCAGTTGAATACTAACCGATAACAGAGAAGCTTGTTCTGAATCCATTCCACACTGCTTACATTTTTCTGGCTCTGAGTAATTAAATAAATGTCCATGGACTACACCATTTACAGGCTCTTTAAAAAAAATTAAATCAAAAGAACATTTTATTAATCATTATTCTATGATATTCAAAAGTATAAGAACAAAGATAAAATAAATATAAAAAAGTAATTAAATTAGTATTAGACTTGTAATTTGAATAAATACCTGCTGGAGTTTCAACATTTTCAGAAGCCAAATTAAAAATTTCCCATAGAACACCAGAAGATCGAAGAATATACTCTACAACTGTTTTATATTTTTCTATAGTAATGTAGATCAACCTTGAAGACATTTCTTTATCTCCTTCTGCAGTCATGTAAGCACAAAGATCAACAATTTTACTGTTATCTGAAAAAAAATAATTCCTACATTAATTTTATAAGAACTATTGCAAAAATTTTATAAGTATAAAATAGCTTGATGTAAAAATGTCATAATAATGTTTTTTTAGGTAAGTATGTGACCTAAGATTAAAGCGACAAGCTGAAGATTCCAATAGAGAAAGAAAAAAAATTAGATATTAGTAAAAGATGATCACAAAAATAAATAATAATAATTCAAATCAATGGAGTGGATTTGCTGCAGGGAGTCATCATATTGGTTAAATTACCACAATATGAGAAGATGAAAGTCTTGGGAGTAATGAAAAATCAAGACAGATTACATGACAACACCATATGAGAAAATGCCTAAGGATAGAGCTAGTAGAAGATCAAGAAAGATCATAAATCCTTGGAAGTTACAGAATGGAGGAAAATGACAACAGAGCAGGAAAAGTGGAAAGGATTAATACAGCAGGCCAGAACATAACTTGGATTGTAGAGAGGAGTGATACAGCAAGTCATAACCTTAAATGGAATGTAGAGTCAAAGAAGAATATTACTCAAAAGGTTATAATTATAAAATAAAAGATTGAACATTAGGATCCTCCTTGTGTAATGAATTATAAAATTAGACGTTATTCTGTATATTGTTTATTTTATATACCAGTTTGTCCAAGCATCACTGCAACTATGCTGTCATAAATGATTACACCAGTTTTCCATACATGAGCAGGTGGATGTATCTTTAAAGTGGTCATTATCAGATCTTGCATTATAGCTGGTGTGATAATTGCATTTAAAATAAACCTGTACTTCAAGTGAATAGCAGTTTCATCAGATTGCTTAAATTCATTGAATATTTTCTGAAAAAAAAAAAAAACCTTTTTGTCTAAAATCTCTGTCTTAAATAATTGTTTTTGTGAAGTCCCTTTAAGGATGAGATGAAATCTATTAGATCCTATATACCACTAACGGGATGGTTTTTATGGTGCCCTTCTTTCATCCCCACCATAGCCGATAGTGCAATGGCCATGGAGGCACCACGGGAGACATATAGGGAACTTGAGCCAAGACCTGAAAAATTTCCTTGGTCTTCACCGGAGATTGAACCAGGTACCTTCAGGTCGACAGTCGAGCGCTTTACCACACGACCATCCGTCCCCTTAAATAATTGTTAGAGACACCAACATATTGTTTTTTCTCAAGCATACAGTAAAAATGATGATTTTATACAGAAAGAAAAGACTTCTTACAGCTGGCACAATGGGTTTAACTGGAAGTCTTGACAGATCTGTTAATGTGGATGTTGTACAAATCCAAGGAAATGAAAAGCCTTTAAAGAGCTGCTGGAACTGTTAATATTGCACATGATTATTATACAGAAAAAGTAAAAAATTAAAATCTATCATTCATAGTAAAACTAAAAAAAAAAAACAACCTACCTTATCCCAATTTAGTTTTGCATTTATCACTTGATTTTGAAGAATTTCTAAAGGCCACACTAATACATCATCTGCTATGGTAGGATTTGAACCATCATTAGCCACTGTTAAGTTGTTATGAGACATCAACAGGTTTAGGCACTCACAAAGCCATGATGAGTTGCAAACAAAGGTTTCTCTGTTTTTGTTTGTCCAGCTACTTAGTTGTCCCTAAATTTAGTATAGATCAGTGATGTAAATTACCATGAATATTACATAATGTTTTACAAATAAAATGTTCTATTACTAGCTTGATAGAATGGGGTGGAATCAAAATTTAAAAAAATTGAACTTAAATTAAATGTACAATTCTGCAACAGTTATGAGCATTTTTATAAAAATAAAAGGCAATAATCTTGAGGAATCATGCTTTGGCCAGAATAAAAATACTCCCACATAGAAAAATGGACAATGTTTATGAAACAACTAAAATTTTGTCCACAAAAGTGGTGAAAAATTTTTTTTAAATGTTTGAATCCATCCCAGTGTACAAAGCGCAGCACTCTCTTACAAGCGTACCAAACTAATTAATAAATGAACAGCTCCAAAAGCACTCAGACTTTCAATAAAACCAGAACTTGCACCAATCACATCTGCTACTGTATTTAAATTATAAATCCCAGCTTTCAATTCTTCAGGGCACTCATTGTTAAAAGTCTGTAACCAGTTATAAATGATATTGCTATAAGTGAAGTCTTGTGATGTATACAAGTTTTTTGCAAGGTGGCACAACTCTTTAAATAAGTTCTGAATTTCCTTAAAAAAAAAAAAGAAATAAAATGGTTTAAAAAAATGTTTATATGTAAAAAAAATTATTTTAAATTAATTATATACATCCACTTTGTTTACCTCATCATCTTTGTCAATATCAATTTCAATGGAATCTAATGAAATTCTGCTAATAAGTTTTGCTAAACATCTGGTCGAAGAAAATTCCATTTGCTTACTTGTTGAAATTTGATCAATCTTTCTAAAAATTTAAAAAATTGATTTATCAATAAACTTAATTTATAAAGTTTTGTAAATATTTTGTAATTAATACATATTACAATAGAATTTCTTTACATGTGTTTTATTTTTCAATACCTAAATAAATTGCAAATATTTAAATAAATTACTAATACACATTGGGAAATAGCTTACTCAAAAGAGTAATTTGTGTCTCTTATTAAATCAGCAGTCCTATGAAGATGTTTCAACACTTCTTCTTTGATAATATCAATAGAAACAGTTACATTATTACTAGAAGAACATCCAACTAACAGAAAATGTAGATAAGAATGCTAGAAGAAAGTAGAAAAAAAACTTCATTTATATAGGTTGCATTTCGCGAAACAATTAAAAAAATACTCCATGCAACAGATACACTTTTTGAAAAAATAATAATTTATACATTGTTATATCAATATTTATTTTATTATTAATATATTTACAGAACTTGGCATACTTTTCCTAATACTTCTAAAATAAATGCGCCTATAGATGTAGCTTCTTCTGAAAGTTTGGTTATGTCTGTCAGCTCAGATGTTATGATAACAAGTGAGAGGTCAGTGACAATGAAATTTGATAGTGACTGAAAATAAAAAGTGATTAGGTTAAATTCTTTTTAATTGTTAAAAAAATTAATAAATGGTTTTACTATATAAAAAAGAACTAATACATTAGAACGGGACAAAATATCAATATAGTGCTTAAGAGAAATGTGAATTAAGAACTCCTCAATTATTTAATTTACAATATATGTGCACCATGCACTTAGGGCATTAAGGAATTGGGGGGGGGGGGCACCATAGATACTTTCTAAGCCATATTTATCATATAAATCTTTAATTTATCAAATGTTAACACATTTTAAAATTTTCATATCAATTGAAAAAAAAACTTATCGCCAATTTTTACTCTGCAACATTAAGTATACTGTACTCACAGCTAGGAAGTTATTTAATTCTAAACAAGTCTACAAGTTTTTGAAACAGAGCAATTGATGAGAACAAACTTATAAGTTTTTAGTTAAGTTGCCAAATGTCACTGGTGTTAATTACATATGCATGTGCATTCATAGCCCTGTTCTTGCTTTCTAAGCCTCAAAGTTGCTATTTATATGCAGCACATTCACTCCATCTGGTTGGCTTAATTGCTTTTGACTATTGTCATGAGACTGTATTTATTCTCAAGTAGATTTACATCTATCCTTTTTTTTGTCCACATCCAGCATGTGGGACATTCTTAAAGATAGTATCAAAAACTAAAGCAATCTCCCATAAACAAAATGACAGGCAAATGCAGAGGTGGATTAAATGGCTAGTGCACTGGCAACATGGATTGGACCACGACTTGGAAGAGTCATGCAAAAAGTCAACTTTACTCTTGGATTATAATTCTTCTTTTCTCCCTTTTTTTTAAAAGGGGAGAGAGATCATATTTTCTTCTCCATCCTGGGTCCCACCCATCCTAATTCACTTCTTGGTCACATGTCATGGCATTAACAGCATTTGTGAAATATTCCTTTGAAGTATTTAGTAGTTATTCTATAAAGTTGAAGATTATTCAAATAATGGGCTTCCTAGAAGAAAATCAAAATACTATTGCAAATATAAGAAGCAAAAGATAGAATTCATTTTGAGATATCTTTTTAGATTTAATAATTCTTGGAGAAAAAAAATTAACACTACCTGCTCAACTTCCAAAAAAGTAAAAGTCAGCTCTTTGTTGACCATTTCCTGTCTAAATCTTGCAAAATCTGGTAAGATCTTTTCTTTTTCTTTCATAATGAAATTCAGGAGACTAATATGTATATTTTCTCTCCTAATTATGCAGACTTTATAAATATTTTTAGCATCATCTTTAACTGCTTCTGTGAAAACAAAATCCATCATTTGTAGTAGCAAAGACAGTTACAAGTTAAAATGTCATTATATTTTTAGTTTGAAATTAAAAAAAAACTTTCTTGAAAGTGATAATTGTTATAAAGCTAATATCATACAGTGCAACTCAGCAAATAAAACAAAGGTACATTTAACAAACCTAATTTGTCATCATTTACATTGACTGGTGCCAGTGGAAATAAAATTGGGCAACCTGACATTCTGATGCCTTCACCATGCAGCCATCTTTTTGGAAGAAAATTAACAGAAGTCCCACTTATGTCCATTGAATTTAACTGTGCACATTTTCTGCTGACAGCAATGAGACCTGCACTTGTTATTTTGTTACATCCAACTAAACTAACCTGAAATAATATTTTTTTGAAAATATAAAATAACTGTCAAACCAATTAAGTTGCTTAAAAGAAAAATGATTTCATTCATCTATTGTTTTTAAATTACTAAAAAGATATGTATCTAGTTTTAGTTATAGTCTATTAATTTTTTTCACTGCTTGGAAATTTAACAACTCACTGTTGATAAATTTGGAAATGTTTCTGCTATCCATTCTAGTCCTATATTTGTTATCATAAAACAGCCATCAAGTATTATACTTTTCACTGCACTAAAACGTGACTCCTCCTTGTTTCTTAGATTATGTGCAATTTCAAAAACCATGTCGGTCAACTGAGAAATTCCTGTGAAATCTAATGTGACCCATGCATTAACTGGTATTTGGTGTAGTATTTCCTGAAATGAAGGAAAAAAATAGCAAAAAAAAAATCCAATTGAAAATAGTGTTTGTTCCCTCTTGATATATTTTAAGTTTGAGAAAGAGGCTCTGAATAAATATATTAATCACATACCGCAAGTTTATGAACAGGATAAATCTGTCCATCCCAAAAATTAGTGCAAAGAGCATTTTGATTTAATGTCACAGGTCTAAGTGATTTGTTCTGATTGTTTTGACTTTTTTCTTCAATATATTGATCTAGATCTTCTGAGCTTCTTCGTCTCTGTCTGTATCTCAGTTTACTAGGTAAATGTTTAGATGTCATAGCTTTTTCAGGACTACAGAAATATACATCTAATAATGAGTACAATCATAAAGAAATTATGTATTCTTAGTTACAATAAATCAATGTGTATCATAGCATTATGTGACAATGAACTGTAAAGCTAATAATCTAGTAATAATTGCATAGTAAATGTTTCATTTCACTTGCATATATCATACTAGGTTTATACATGTGCACACCTCAGTAAATGAGTAATAATTTAATTAATCATTAAATTAATGCATTCACTCATTTAAAAAGTGTAATAAACTATCAAGAGAATATAAAACAGCAAGCATACCAAAAATGTTCTAATGGTGTATTATATGGTTTACAAAGTGTACTTTTGAGTTAGCCTAAATTATTTGAAACTAAATTATTTTAAGTGTTTAAATTCTTGAACGTTTTGGTACTTAAGTCTTCACCATTCCCTAAGCTAAGGCTAAGGTGGATGCCTTTGAAATGATAAAATTAAAAAACAACGGATAAATAGCAAAGATCAACACTAATAAAAAGGCTTTTTATCAATAATAAATCAGTTGATGGCAAAAGAAAAAAAAAGACGATTATTATTGTATTTTAATATCATTATGAACACATTCACATGATTCAGTAACAACTAAGAACACAAAAATAATAGTCACTTATTGAGAATTATTCAAGTAAAGTGAACAGCATTGGCCTTTAAAAGGACTAATTTGTAAATATCTTTGGAAGACCAGTGGATGAGGGGACAGAGCCATTTAGAGCTAAAATCGAAGTATAAAATGTTTTTTAAAGGAAATGTTTTTGACTGTTATTAAAAGAATATTCATTTTTGCGTAGTAATCAGTTGTTTTCGCTACAGTAAATGGAGTATTTAGCGAGAAATATTTTTTTTAAGAAGACAACCCCCTCCCGTTGCTATGGAGTTTTATAAAAAAAATAGCATTTTTAGCAGGAATAAAAGATATTTAAGTTAAATAATTTTACATTTTTTTTTACTCAAACTTGTACATACACTTACGGAAAAAAATAACCAAACTGAATAAATAAAACTATAAGGAAATATTATTTTATTCAGCAAAATTTAAACTCAATAAAGCATTTGAAACAACGATCTACTTTTTGCTAATTAACTCAACATTAATACGCAAAATGAATAAATTAAACAATGCATGAAAACATACATTCAATTTATCAATTTATTAAATAATTATAAAGAGTGTTATAAAAATACAACTGTTTTTTTTTATGTAAGATGCCTTACATTCAGAAAATAACAGGACAGCGTTAAAGTGAAAAAAAACTATAAATCAATGGACCCTCTTTTGGCAAAGTGCCTTTTAATTTTTCCAATAAGGATTGTACGAGTTATGGGTCCCCAAAGAAGAATAAAAGTTAGATAATAAATTACAGATGATATATAGTAAAAAACTATGCCCCATTTAAAAAAGGCCCAAGCATGAAAATAGGGGGCTCATTATACTGTAACTCTCAGAAACTATACATAAATGGGCCCCCTCTTTTGGAAAAGTGCCTTTTAATTTTTCCAATAAGGATTCTAACCGTTATGGGGCCCCAAAGTGGCAGAAAGGTTAGAAAATAAACTACATAGGATATATAGTAAAAAACTATACCCCATTTCAAAAGGGCCCAGGCTTGAACAAGGGGAGCCATGATAGTGTGACTCTCAGAAACTATACATAAATGGGCCCCCCTCTTTTGGCAAAGTACCTTTAAATTTTTCCAATAAGGATTATAAGAGTTATGGGGTCCCCGAAAAAGAATAAAAGTAAGAGAATAAATTACAGATGATATATAGTAAAAAAAACTATACCCCATTTCAAAAAGGGCCCAGGCATGAACAAGAGGAGCCATGATAGTGTGACTCTCAGAAACTATACATAAATAGGCCCCCTCTTTTGGCAAAGTGCTTTTTAATTTTTCCAGTAAGGATTGTAAATGTTATGGGGCCCCAAAGAAGAAAGAAAGGTCAGAAAATAAATTACATAGGATATAGAGTAAAAATCTATGCCCCATTTCAAAAAGGACCCAGGTTTGAACAAGGGAGGCCCCGATAATGTGACTCTCGAAAACTATACAGAAATGGGCTCCCTCTTTTGGCAAAGTGCCTTTTAATTTTTCTAATAAGTGTTCTAAATGTTATGAGGCCCCAAAGTGGAAGAAAGGTTAGAAAATAAACTGTATAGGATATATAGTAAAAAACTAAGCCCCATTTCAAAAACGGCCCAGGCTTGAACAAGGGGAGCCATGATAATGTGACTCTCAGAAACTATACAGAAATGGGCCCCCTATTGTGTCAAAGTGCCTTTTAATTTTGCTAAAAAGGGTTCTAAATGTTATGAGGCCCCAAAGTGGCAGAAAGGTT
>JAGDYQ010000266.1:417230-550092 GCA_021962125.1 Bulinus truncatus
AAAAGATGGCATGTCATGGTTTATTTTTACTGTCCTAAAATTACTTTTAAGAAAGTTCATGTATATCTACGTTAAATATACATGTACTAATGAATTTTTAAAAATGCATACGTTATTTTAAAAAAAAAGCAATAGTAATATTCCATCACATTTAAAAATTTTGTACCTATTCTTCACATGAAACACAATAGTGTTAACAGTATTATTATCCCAGCATGCATGTTTAAAAGAAAAAAAAAAGGAATAGTATGCGAACAACATATCATGTATCAAATAATGAGTTGTACTTTTTATAAAGTATTTCCATTTACTTCTTTTTTGGTCAGAGCTATAAATTACAGAGCTATAAATTACACTGAAATATTTCAAAACAGTCACGAGGTAAACAATGAAAAAAAAATCTTGTTTGATTTCTCAATAATTAATTTTAATAATGACTGCATGTATCAACTCTAATGATTTAGTTACTGTGTTTTAATGAATTTTAATAATGACTGCATGTATCAACTCTAATGATTTAGTTACTGTGTTTTAATAAGTTTTTTTTTCATATTTATTATGAAAAGTCACATTTGAAAAAATAGATAGATATACAAATATCTCCTTTTCCCTTTACTTGGTAATAACATTAGCAATTACTTAGGGAGCATTTTAATGCTATTAGAAATCAATAAGTAATGCCTACTAAAAAAAAAAACTTAATGGAAAAAATAAAAATAAGATTCAGATGGACAATTTCGCTCCATATACATGACTAAAAGTGCTTGACATTTACAATAAGATCAAAATTAATTGTTCTTTTTTTAATTTTAACTGCAAATATATAAACTATATCATCTTTAACTAGAATTTTCTTATACGATAAAACCTTCCAAAAAAAAAAATTTTGGAAATGGCTATTCAAATAATCAGCTTTTTGTATTTAATTATGTCATAAAAAAATTTACAAAAAAAAATGTAAATGCTCAGCATAAAATGCATTTGTTTGATCTTGGGTGAATCACTGCAAGAATTGAAACTGATTCTTCCTCAAAGAAAACAGCAGCAGTCTGGGTCAGACTGAACGGTTTATCAAAGACCTTTCCTCCACCAAGCTGCTAACAGAATGATAACTGGATCCTGCGAGACTTCTTTGAATTGACCCATAAGGGGTGGAATGGGCTGACCTTAAATTTGGAACCTGAATATTTCCAGTGGATGAATTAGTATTGTAGCTATGATAATGGTTTGGTGAAATACGAGCTGGATTTCTTGTAGGGGATGGCTGTGGAGATACTACATTAATAGTTGAAGATAATGTTGGGACTTTTAGGCGCTTGAAAGACAAAATGCACATCACCTGAATAAAAAAATATGTACAAAATTGATTGAATTATGAAGGAATTATACTGCATCATAGCAACTCACAAATTTCTGAAAGCAAAAATTTTTTTGGGTAATTTTGCTCATTATATGCAAAATTATATTTAATTAATTTCACTACAACTGTCTAGAAAATATCACCATTCTTTAATATAACACTGTGTCTCAACATTTCCGTGTTACGTAATAATTAATAATGACCCATTTACTTATTTTTTATCTTGCAACAGACAGCATGGAAGAGGATCCCCCAAATCTCCCCCCCTCCTCTCCCCCCCTCAACCCTATAAGTTGCCTATTGTCTTGCACAAGGTCAATCCCACACTGTCAGTACTGCTACTAAACTTATTTTGACCCTTAGGCCTGGCTTGGTGAATGTTTTTTTCGACTGCTTGGTATTTTTCACAATAACTCTCAGTCTTTGATTACCATGCCAGACAGTGTGATTTATTAAATGAAATATATCCCTATTGTTACGATGTAGGGTTGTTTTGAGCACAATGGTTTACTCGTTCAGGAACAAAAATCAGCTTGGGAAAGGGGTGTGCCCTTGTGACCTAGGTCACCGTGTCAGATTCCTAGGTGGGAGGCTGTTAATTGATTGGGAATCGCCAGCTCGGGAAGGGGGTGTGTCGTTCCCGTGTCAGATTACTAGGGGGGAGATCGGGACGTTCGCGGAACCAAATTACCTGGAGAAAAATATGATCGTGACTTTGACACGCAGGATGAAGTTTGGGGACCGTGGATGCTGAGTTAGAAAATTTCACATGCCCCTTTTTCTAGATGTCAAATCTCTTTCCCACGTCCCAGACCAGAGTTAGTGGGTTAAGAATTAATTAGGAATAATAAATCACTCATGCCAAGCCAATCGTTTACTGTATATAAGCTGGACGATTTTGTATGTGAGACAGAGTCGGAGAGAGACAGAGAGAGAAGATAGTCGAGTGAGATTGCAGAGTTGGAGAGAGAGGAGGAGGAGGAGAGAGAAGAGCGAGACTGAGAACTAGAGAGCAGGAGCGGAAGAGTGTGACGTAAACTGAAGTATTGTATGTGAGGAGAACTGGCGTCAACATAATAAAACTTGTGTTATTGGCAAAGAAACCGGTGTTTGTTGACTTATTTGAGGTGATTGTACGTGAGCTGTAAAAATAGAAATATTGTCATCAGAACATCTACATCTACTCTCTCATACTTCTAGACAACGATCTGTACGTGGCCAGGATTAGCATTGAGGACAATCTATCCGGAACTTAACACCTATCCTCCCCGGTTCATTATTTGTACAAAATAAGTCATCTTTAAAATGCTTAACACAAGCCAACTTTAAAAAACAAATGTGAATTTGGGGGGAAAATATTTGCAAATGCTTATTTATTTTGCAAATACTGAGAATTTCATTACACCAACATATTTTTACAGAGGTTATATAAGCAAAGGCGAAGAGACCGGGAAAAAAAATATAAACATTGCTGATTATTTGGTTACAATAGAGTTTATAATAATGACATTTCACCATATCACATGTTAGCTTACCAATGACAAAGCCTGAAGGCCAACCAGGACACCCAATAAAACATAAGGCTCATTAACAGCAGATGATCCCCACAGGGGAGCTATAATTGTCCCTAAGCCTACGACACCACGACGCAAACCTTGACTCAAACCTGTTCACATGGTAAAAAAAATAAATCTTCATTCTACAATTGGACATCAAAAGACTAAAATGTTAGTGAAGTGGGGGAAATTTCAAAAATTATAACGATTATTTAATGCACAGGTTTTTTTTGTATTTTAAACGACTACATTTTTAACTTTATAAATTATAGAAACAGTGGAAGGATTTAAACAAGGAATCAACTCTCCACCTGTTTCAACAAAAAAATGTTGTGTACAGGGAAATTTATGCCATTTTAATAGCCATATGTGTTCTTCAGTACTTATAGTCTATTCTGGCATTATTTTTCTTTGCTTTGTCAGGCTTTTTGACTAATAATAAAATAATGAACAACATTGTGACACTAGTAAAATCTAAAAAAAAAAAAAAACTCGCCTGCAGTCTGTTTGCGTGTCAGTTTAGAAAATAAAGAAGTAGAGCAAACTAACAAGAATGGTAAACTTAATATGTCCAGAAATACTGCTACAGCAAAGTATGGAATATTTTTTATCCTGCTGTCTAAAAGAAATAAATATATAAACAAGTTAAATAAAGTTTCCAATATAAGTAAAATTTTTAAACCAAAGTAGCTGTAAATAAAAAGTTTTTTTTTTTATTTTACCACTAGGTAACGATTTTTTTTTCAAACAAAGGAATATGTAGTGAGAGCTGTGCCTAGCCTATCTGCCACCAGGGTGCAAAAAGTTATTTTTAGTATAAAATTATAAAAGTTAACATTTTTTAACAATTAGTAGTACTTACAACTGTGTAAAATGTTTTAAAAACTCTTGCACACACATTTAATAACAATGTGCAAAAAAAAAACTTCCTTCGTTCAATTCTCTTTAAGAAGAAACAACTTATTAACATAATACAACTAATTAACATGATCTGTCTTCACAAAATATAAGAATTAAAAGCTTCTAATAAACGATGAGCTCCTATATAACTTATGTAGTGTGTGAAGTCCTAGGAAGGATGAGATGAAATCTCTTAGAGCTTATTAATCACTTATGGGATGGTTTTTATAATCACCTTCTTTCATCCCCACCATACACCAGAATTAGTCTACGCCATCATTATCAAAAATAGTCACAAAAGCAAAACAAAAAACATTTTTCATAATTGATCTTAATAAAGCACTGTTTGTATTTTAACAATGAGAAAAACAAATTTCTGTTATGACAGTTTATCATGAATAAGTTATATAAGCTTTGACAGGTAAAGTGTAATTAAAGACGGATTAAATGCTGTTGTTTCTAGAAAATTTATGTTGCATGAATTACTTAACAAGTCCCCATCCCTCTAGTGGTTTCAGGTAAAAGCATTAGAAATGTTTCAAGTGTCTTGTGGCAATCCATCTTCCCATGCATTGTATACTGCTAGAACTAAATAAATGTGTTTACACATATAAGTCATATTAATGCAGTGCTAAAATATCTTACGGAATACAAAAAACTAGATAAATAACCTCTAAATTAAAAAACTTGAAGAATGAGAATAATTTTACTTACGAGGTGGTGCATTAGGCAAATACCACAATAACCAAATGTTTGAACCTAAAATCATTACTGCACCAAACATCATAAGGACACGATCAGATATGCAACGACTTAGTCGGGACATGATGAGAAAAACTATGAGAATCTAAAAAAAAAAAATAGAATACAAAAACCAATGAATTAAAAACAAAAGTGACTGTCTTAACTAATTTGCTAATGGACAATTTTCTATATTAAGCTGACTAACTTCTATAGCCAGACGTCTGACACAACACAAACATTGTATGTCAAATACTGTTTTTAAAAGCTTGAATCTTTATTTTTTTAAAAAAGGTTAAATAAACAAAAGAGTAACAAATTTAAAGTGAAAAAAATCCACCTATTTCCTTTTTACATATAATAAACTCCCAACCTGTGCATTAGCAGAGACAGATAAATAAAATTTATTTTATGAAACAGAAACCATCTGACAGTTTACTTTAATTTAAATAAGTAAACTAGATGTCCACAAAACAAGCTAAATATTATTAGTGTCAGAGATGAGGGGGTATTCCTGATTCCCATATTGAACGGAATGCACCACTTTGGCTTAGGATTTTAGTATCAACATGACACCCATGGTATTACCTATAAACAATAAGCTGTGGGGATGGTTTATGTTACTGGCACTGAGTACACTGTGTAAAATGCATCTCTTGGTGTGGGTAATTTCAAGCCCTTTTTATGTGGAAGTAACAACCTAGTTTGTTTACATGCAAATGTAAATAAATGTATTGTTTTAATAAATAATGTTTTTTTTTTGATATAATTAATTCGATAGAAGGCTTTTGATATTTGTTCTTTAAGGCCCCGAGCTTGCTATGAGCTGTTGAGTTAAGTAGCCTTAGTTAGGTACCTGAAATCTCATGATCATAGGAGTAATTCTTTTCTGCATGGTCAGGCTTAGGAATTGTCAGTTTTTAAAACTGACGCGAAAAAACGTTTTTTTGCGAATTTTGCAGCATTTGACAACCTGTTTTCCAGGCTTTAAAACCCAGTTTTAGCCGAGAACTAAACAATTTCCTTGTCAGTTCGACCCGTTTACATTGTCATTGTTAGAATACAGGAGAGTAGGCGGGACAATGGGGGGGGGGGGGGTATATACACATAGAGAGATTTATTGCATCCATTTCCTTGACCTGGCAAGAGGACTAAATTCAAGATGGGGGGGGGGGGGATAAATAATGGGTATCTCCTTAGTTCATTACTAAAAAATAGACAGAACGAGGCTATTTTTTCCAGTTGACTAAATTTATGTTCGTCATCCAACACCTCCACCACCACCAACCCCTCTAACCTTAACAAGGCAGGACCGTGGTACAGCCGCTGTAATGACTATTGTAACTAATACATCTCAGGGATGGGAGGGTGGTAGGTGGGGAGATAATTTTGTGAAGGGATGGGTGAGGAGTGGATTTAGAGTGCAACAGTGGAGGAATGTTTGAAATGGGCACTCTTATGTCGGTCCATAGAGGTGCAGAGGTGTTTGTGTACTGTGTCAGAGATATAGATAGCGTTAGAAACTTAGACAGAGGATGAGAGAGAGAGAGAAAGACAGAAAGTGAATACCAAGAGTAAAAAAAGGAACCTTTATTAGTATAGACTATATATAAATAGGTGCTATACACTGGAAAGAATTAAGTCTTATTCGTGACTGCTAAATATAGTTGAACAGTTCAAAGGTCATGATAGAAATATTTTAGTCATATTGCAATTTAAATGAATATATATGTACCCAGTAGTAGTATTTTTATTGTCATATTGTTAATTATGAGCTTTTATTTATATTTTGACGCAAAAACTGGTTGACATAATTACATTTTTCTTTATTCTTTATCACACACGTTAATTAAATACAATATAAACTGAATATAATTATTGCTAGAATGCTTTAAATATCCATTATTTCACCTATTTTTTTAGTAAAACCAAAAACCGGTTTTCGTTGGGTTTTTTTGAGAAATTGACCTTTGACAACTGCTTTTTTTTTAAAAGTCAGTTTTTGTAAAAACCCTAGTCAGGCTCTTAACCCCAACAGGTGGCAGGAAAAAGACAAGGAGGGATTAGCTCCATATCATGGCTGTTATTTACTAACTGAGGTGTCTTACATATCTGTATTACGGATGAAACTAGTTGTGTGTCTGGGGACATTATTACTACATTCTTGCCGTGGTCTTGGTTTAAATACTTTTTATGTACTTAGTAGTTGAGGTATTAAATTATAGATTGATAGTATTGTTAAATATTATTCTTACTAACTAAAATACATGCTAAATGTTAAACATCATTATTTATTTGAATGAAATTATCATTAAATTTGTTATTTTGAAGACTTGGTTAATTAAAAGATAATTGTATAGTTAAGTAAAAGGTTATCTATATATTTATTGTTCAGGAATAGTTCACCCCTCCGCTTTGTGCCCCTAAGTGGTTCCTGACAATCAGAAGGTTAGATTAGTACCTGAAAAATATCATTCTGAGTCAAATGTTTCACATTGTAAATTTAAAAAATTCTGCTTAATGTTAACTTACTTCGACGCCACATCCACAGTACAGAAGACTATTTTCTAACTCATTAAAATCCAGGTATTTTAACGTCAGTGGTAATACCATAGTCTAAATGAAATGATATTTTTCAACAATTAGTACCAAAAATCCATAAAAAATTCAAACTGTTAACAGTGGCCTAGACATAAAATTTATTTAAAAATCAAAACCACAAATAATTAGCAAAAGCTACAATAATATAAAAAATACAGGAATTATATTTGTACAAAACACAATAGTGAAAAAAATTATCAATAAAAAAAAAAGAAAATTCTTCTTTGGGTAGAAAATTTAACACATTTAAAAAGTTAACATTACAGAAATGACATGTCCATTCTTGGGGGGGGGGGGGGGGGGGAAGCTGACAGTTGATTTCATTAAGTCTCACCTCCACACAAACTTGTGAAAACATAGCGCAGAAAAGAAGGCACACAATAGCAATAATTTCATCTCTAATGTATTCTGAAAAGAAAATTAACATCTTTTTAAGGACAAGAAAAGTAAAACATGGCTTCAGAGTATTCTAGCTTGAGCAGTTAGTAATATAAATTTATAGATTTGTGCATCTATGATTTGCGTCTGAATAAAAGCAGCAAAAATTAAATAAAATATAATAGACAGCCTGTCTGAGAAAATTAATGTGTTTGTCATATCTGTAAATCTGTGTACACAAGTTGTAAGTATATTGCCTCCTACTAAACTTCAATGTAAAAACATTCATTAATGAGATCAAAATGTTTCCTCTCCATATGGAAACAAGATTATATAAATGGCGGTGTTCAAAATTATTTAGTGATTGTTGTAGTAGTTGAATTAAATGTATGCCTTATTGGATCAGACTGTTTCAATAAACTAACCATTGCAGAAAAATCCCATTTTGCCCTCTCTTGCGATAGGATCATCAAGTGCTGAAATACTTCTTTCTATATAGGGCTCATTGTACACTTGCTTTAGATTTAAAAAAAGATATTTTAATGATGCAATAAAATAAAATTGTATTTGAGCACATTAGTACAAATATCCCATTAAAATTCATCACATTTTAGAAGAAAAGTTTTTTACGTGCTTCTGATGGTTAGAGGACTCTGTAGCACAAAGAAGTGTTGGCAACAAAGAATTATTGAGATATGAAGATTTCAAGGACCAATAAAAAAAATCAACAGGTTTTAAAAACTATAGGCATGTACTATTGAGTGATGAGGATGATTAAATGTTTTAATTTGACAAGTAGAATTATTTTTCATATTTCCTGAAGAAAATATGCAAATATAAATTATTTTTATAAAATTTAATATTAATGGTAATGTTTCAAAATAAAAAGAATAAATAGACAAAATTCTTTTAACCAAAAGTTATTTAATAAAATTATATTCCTCATTTGACATTAACATTAATTACTCATATGTGTTCTACAGTTTTAAGTTCTTATCAATATTTTGTCAATTTTATTGAAAATAAAAAGTAAAAAAAGTATGATTTTTTGTGAATTATTAAATAAACTGGATAAGTATTCATATGTTTAAGTAACCACAGCATAATCCCAGCCTCCTTTTCCTAAATTAAAATTAGCCACCCATTTAAAGCTTGGTGACTTAAGGAGCTTTTAACCAGCTACCAGCTTTCCCAAGTTCCCTTTGTTCTCCCAAGATCCAGGGTCTCTCAGGTCAACAGTTGAGCACTCTACACCTTTGGCCACTCTTCCCTCAAAAGCCCAATTAGCTAATTTTTCAAACTATGTCTAAAACTACCCCTTTTTTTTATAAAGCCAAAGGTGCTGCAGTTTAAGAGTCAAAATAAGACTGCCTAGTTTGAATTATTTTGAAGCTTCAAACTGAACATCTATTTACAATTTTAACTTACAGATTTCATAAACCTAGAACTGCTCCTACTTAAACGAGAGTGCCTTCTTAGCAAATGTGTCCTCTCATCAGCTTCATTGTTGTCTCCTAGGATTAATTCACTGCCAACACTTAGCCCAAAGTGATCCTCATCAAAATAGAGCTCATCTGTCTTCCAGTAATCTCTCTGTGATAATGGTGTGGTATTCCAATGGCTGCTGTTAATTATTCTTTCAGCTGAGATCAACAAGTCAACAGAACAGCTAAGTTCCTCACTTACTTTCTCTCTAACTAGTTGCAGATTTTCATTTGTAATAGTCCTTTCACTGTCTTCAGAGCTAATAGTTGGTGGCCTTGTGTCATGGAAATCTCGAGACGTCTCAGAATAATCTGAGGCATCACTGGGAAAGGGAGACTTATTAGTGCTCGCCTGCTGACACCTAGAAGTTTCATGAGACAGAGGAGGAAAAATAAAATCCCCATCTTCGTCAGATGCAAGCATATCTTTAAAATGTTCATCTTGAGTTTTGTCACTAAGCTTTTCTGCTATATACAAACTTTGATCCTTTTGCTCCAGATTTCCATTTGGACAATTTTCAGATGATTTTGAATCAAAATTACTATTTACTAGGATTGAAAAAAAAAAAAAAGACTGATAAAAAACAACTCATCAATTAGTGTACTGAATCAAGTTTTACTTAAGGTGGTCCATGGGGCATTTAAGGTTTCTTTAGTTTTTGGAGAAACAAGTTGCATTTTGGGGGGGGGGGGTAGGTAAGAAAAAATTATTAAATAAAAAATTCTATTTAATATTTCAAAAAAAAAAATTGGACGTTTGTTTGAAACACACTCATTAACATTTTGATGTGCAAAGTTATTTTACGATATCTACAATAGATTTTAAAAATTGGTTCTTTGAAAATTTTTGAAAATATGTCTTAAAATTACACTTTTTTACCCAAAAAAGTCACAAAATACATTTTTAAATAAATTTTTTAATATTTTTTTTTATTTCTTTGCTCATTAATTGTTATGTTGTATGCATGTGCCAAAAATGGCTAGCGTATCTTAAAAAATAAAAAAGATAGAAAAAACAACTAGCAGATACCTTAAATGCCCCATGGACCACCTTAAACAATGATTATTGGACTTTTGGAGTTATTTATAAACATAAATTATTAATCAAAATGAAAATTTTAGTGAAATACTTCTGACTGAATACTCTGCATCTGAGGCAGCAACAACTGATGGCACACTGCTGTCTTGTGTTAATATTTGTCTTCTTTCTATGTCTGCTTCAGCATAGATTTGTTTAGGCTCTGTATACATGGTTAATATGAGAAGCATTAAAAATGCCCACATTATAACCATAAATGCCTATAAAATATGTAATAAAATGAATTATTCATCAGCAATGTTTTCTTTAAATAAAACATTATAAGCTTACTGTGCATGAATTGTATTGTATTACACATTTGATAATGTACCTGAATCAGTTCAGAAAGTAAAGTTAAAATGTTTCATCTTTTCATGAAAAAGATATTTTAGACTGATTAACTAGACAGATTAACTAAAAGTAGTCCTGCTCAAATAAAACAATGTTTTCAATTAATTTTTTTTATTTTGCTAATTTCTTGTTTCCTTAAAAAAATGCATCTCCCCATACATCTCTGGCTTCTCCAAACAAACAACTAATCATGAATCAATGTAAAAATCAACAAATATAAAAACTGACTAAGACACTAATAAAATATGAGTCAATATATTTGCTTTTTTTAACTTCATTATAAATAGATACTTACTCCTGGAGATGAGTATTTGCTCACATTAAATATTCCTATTTTGAAATCTGCCTCACGAAGAAATAAATTAAGACCTGGGCCTGTAAAAGAAAATTTGTTGTTTTTTTTATTTTAAAATAGGGCATTAATGGAGTTTGAAGCTTTAACAATTCCATAGAGAATCAGCTATCATATATGAAGAATAGTTTCATCCATTTCCCATTTCATGTGGATATTCCCAAACTGCTACCACAAAAAGTGTTTCAAAATTGTTAAGTATTTATTTATTTATAATTCTAATTATATAATACAAAGCCAGTTGATTCAATATTTAAACAGGAAATGATCTTAAGCTTTCTCAATACTGTATCTTTCTGTAATTTGTTTTAAAAGTAGATGAACCTTGACACATTTTTCAATTATGTTATAAGACCATTCTTTGTTTTTTTTTATTAATTTATTACTGATCAACACAAATGTCATATGGATAAAAATCTACCTACCAATAAGCAATGCTATTTGACGAGATGCAACCAAATTTGATATAATTCCAGTTCTTTCCTTTTCAGTGGTATATCTAGAAACCTCTGCAAGAGCAATGGCTTCACTTGCGGCACCTAGTCCTTCATGTTTTCAACAAAAATTAAAAAATAAATAAAAGTTCAAAATAATTACTATATCTTGTCTAATTTATTTGATTCAATAGCTTTCTAAAATTGTTACCAAATTTAGCAATCAAAAACTCATTCTGTGCTGTCAGCGGTCAAAGACTTTTAACAAACAAAATTTGCTTATCAAGAAAAATATTCAAAAAGATGACTTGTTCAGCATTCAATAAACTATTTGTTTAAATAACGTGACATTTTCTAATAATTATCCATTAAATGGCAGTAATAATGTAATCTAATCCTGTAGAGAAGTTGATGAACTTATTTCAACATTCGTAGCTGATCACCTGAAATAAATCTGCTTCCTACACATAACCATTGTGATACACCCACAAAATACAAAAAACTGCCTAGCAATTCAAATGTTGAACAAATGAGAAAAATATGTTTGGTGCACCCGATGCGATCAGATATTCTGAAACAGATAAATAGATAAACCTAGTTATATATGTATATAAATATATTTGTGAAAATTTAAGAACTATAGAAAAAAAAATATCTGAAAATAATTTTAAGCAAAGCTAAAACTAAAGAATTGTTTGTGAATGTTTTAAAAGTAGAATGTTGCAAACTTCTAGTTATTCATATTTTAAACTATTAAATTGTGACTTCTTTTTAATTTTAATACATTGTAAATACATTTATCAGGAAAACTATACATAGTAAAATAATTGAATTTCATATTTATACAATCAGAACAGTAAAGGATAATGAATTAGAATTCTTAATCTACCTAATATAAATAAAAGGTTTTCAAAAAAAAGAATATCAACATTTATTTTTATTTCTCTTCATATGGTTAACAAGCCAATTATTGAACATAGAATTAAGATAGATGATGTCAATATCATACCTTCCAAAGATTGGTGAAGAAAAAAATGCTGCCACACTGTATGCTGATAGCACTAATCCAAGCATGTATTCTGGTGAATCATATGTTTTATCTAAATACAGCCAAAGAGTTGGCAAGATAACAGCTGTGGAAAATCAAGTAAAAAAAAATACTTTTTTTTCATCTATTCTCAATTTTTTTATTTTATATAATTTTTTTTTTAAATCACAATCCACATTAGATTCATTAAATTCTTTTTTAATAGTATACTAAGAATATGATAAAAATTACCATATTCAATTCCACCAAAAATGAATATGAAAGCAAACACAGCATACATCATTCTCTTTTTAGTTTTAACTGTAGCCATGGCGTATCTTTAAATGTCCTAAATAGTGACAAAATAAGAAATTCATCACATATTTAAGATCATTTTTATCAGTAGATACAGGTGAATAAGTGGAGCAATTAAGATCTTCAAAAAATATTAAATAATAATATATTATGTCTAGTAAAATAGATGGCAGATGCGATGTCCGGAAAATTTCTGGATTCATTCATGAAGATTATGGCCAGGAAAATTTTCATAAACATTATTCATGAAATGGCTACGTCCAAGAACATCTCTGTTAAATACCACATAATATTTATTATACATAATGTGTATCATTATTTAAAAGTCCTCTATTAATGTCTTTAAAATACTGCTATTACTATTATTGGCTTTCTAATAGAGTAGCACCTAAATGTTGATATACACTGAGTTCATAGAAAACAATATGGCAGCAATTTAAAAAAATCAATCAAACCAAGGATGTGCATTATGTGTAATGTATATTATGTATTCTGTGATTAAATAAAGTGTCCACCCCCTACCCTACTCCATCTAAAGACCTAAAAAAGTGTTTTTCTAATATAAATAAATTTTTGCCCCATCCTTGCTAACATAACATACAGTTAAGTGAAAGCTTTTCTTTGCCCTAATTCATGTATGCCTTTATAAATGGTACCTGGTAGAAAATTGTTAAATGTAGTCATGGATTCTGCAGCACCTGCGCATTAAAATCGTATTTGTATACTTTTGTGAACAATTTATACATTATTTTGTTTTTTTTTCTACTTCATGATTTTTGTTTTAATTCATTTTTGTGTCATTTCATGTAAGGGTATACAACCTAATTGATAACAACATAGCATAGATATTTTTTACCATTAAAACTTAATGCTTTTGTGAATAATGTATGTATCAATTTGTTTATTACTACTTTCTGAACAATCAATATTGTGGTATTTCAAGTCGTGGTATACAACCTGATAAAATGTAATTAAAAACACTTTAAATGATTAGGAAGGAGTGACACCTCAATTTACAGGGCAACGGGGTATATAACAGCTAGTGTTACATAAATATTACAATTAAAAGAGAAAAATACACACACAAAAATGATGATCATAAGAAAAACAAACAAAAAAACATTAAAATCATTGGGATTGAATCGAATTCACCCTGCAGGTTGACACAAGCCAAGTGTACTAACAACTTTGCTAAAGATTCTCATACCAATAATATTTTAATAGGTAGTCACCCAAACCCCAATTTTTTTTTCATGGATGCAGTCTTTTCATAACGAAGATTCAATGTACCAGATTTTAAGTATACCAAATCTACAGTAAAGAAAACATAAATCTCATCATAATTAAAATTTATTAACATTATTAGTCATTATCAACATCCATATTACTCGCTACTAAGTTAATAAATAAAAATTATAATTTAATTTTTTTAAGCCAAGTCGTGCAAGTTCAAGTATTATAATAAACGCAGTGGCTACGGATATGGCTAACGTACTCCGTTTTTTTTTTTTCGGGGTACGTGATAGATATGCACATGCGCTCTAGCGCTCTAGACAGACTTTATTTTTTTATGGCTGTATATGTGCACATGCGCGATAGCCGGACTTTGTATTATTATTTTCGGGGTCCGGCTATAGATATTGTCTGGCTATAGATATTGCGCCTAACCCTAATCCTTACCCTATTCCTAACCCTAACCCTAAAAACAAAAATTAGCAATAAAATGCAGTCCATCTGCTGCACATGCCCACATCTATCCTGTACCCCGAAAAAAAATACGGAGTACGTTAGCCATATCCGTAGCCACTGCGTATAATAAATTATACACAAAAAAGCGGTAACATATTTTAGCAACAATTAATATTTTGTTAAATATTATCGATACCTTACATTTATAAATGTTCCAAAATCATAGTATTTAATCAAAAAATAAGAGAAAAAAATTTGTTAAAATACATTTTTTAACAGGAAAAACAGTCCTCTATATTATAATCACATCAAAATTAAATTACAATACTTTAATTTAAATACGTTTAGTGTCTTTGAATCAAACATAGGAGCATCCATCTACACTTTCTTAAATGAAAGATAACAAACAATACTAATGAGGAATGATGGCGATGATGCATACTTCGTCTTCGGATACGCCTGCCTTGTATGAAAGCCTTGTTTATAAATTACAAACAGGCTTTCAGAAAAAAGATTTAATGAGCTATCATGTTATTTTTTTTAGATTTTCGATTAATAAAGACATTTGAGAACATTAATTCAGTGAACTGTATAAGTTTACTTATGTTATAAACATTTGTAAACCGTGAGTCATCAGAGAAAAATAAAGTTTCTCTGTTGTTTTTAAGAAGCTTCGTTTCGTTGGAGTTGAAAATTTCTAGTTTCTATCAACATCCGGCTCATCGATATCTACTCGGGAGGATACTGCCATAGTTTTAGTCTTATATTGTTATATATCTAATTCCTTGGCTGTAATTATATATATATATATATATATATATATATATAGAGAGAGAGAGAGAGAGAAAGAGAGAAACAGTTCAACTGCTGAATTATCTAACGTTTGGCCTGGGGATACTTTGAAAATTTCACTTTCCATCATTATTTTTTAAAGTTGTTTTTTTTTTTATTTTTGTAGATATTTTTTTTAGTGAAAAAAAGAGTCATTCTTATGGATATTGAAATAGACAACTGCCAAAGGGCCTTAATCATGTACATGGGTGCAACCGATGTACGGGTCGTCCGGACCCTACCAAGAATCAAGTCACTGGTATTCGACCCTACCAAAATTTGGGGGCAGACAAACCAATATTCATCTTACCTATTATTTTGGACCCTACCAACTTCAACATACTGGTTGCGCCCCTGTTCATGTATGATTTCTTATCAAATCCGATGTTATACGAGCTCTTACTGTGGCCTAAGACTCCCACCCAATAAACAATACCCTCACGGACAGATAGAGGTCACCTAGGGGCATAAATAGGGGAACCCTAGGGGCAGCCACCAGGTGACCCCTATTTATTTGCACCCTGGAATTGTTAGGGGGCACCTAGGGGATGCCGATCGGCAGTCGCCTAGGTGACCTCTAATGGTCATATTGTGACCTAGAGAACTTTTTTGGCCCTTCCCTGGATAATATTGCTCACCCCTTATAATATATCAACTCATTCAGAAAGTACAAACATTAAAAATGTGCCACTTTTGTTGACATGTGGCATTAAGTTATATTTTTTTTTTTACAATTTACAAACAAACATCACACACAAAGAAGGAAAAAACAATCTTTTTGAGATATACTGTTAATTTTATTCTTATAATAAACCTCAGTCAAAATTACATATTACAACATCAAATTTAATGAAATCTAACAATAAATAAAATAGTTATGGCATTTCATATAAAACACACATTTTATGAGCCAAAATTATCAGATAACCAAAACAAACAAAAAAAATTCAAAATGAATAAAATGCCACATATTATACATTAGTGAGACCAAAAATGCAAAATGTTTTATCATCTGCTAGATTACTTTAGACAACTTTTTTATAATGATTTTGTGGTAGGCTATGTAAAATGTAGAAAAATTTTTATTCACAATTAAAAAAAGAAAGAAAGGTAGAAATAATTTTTTTTATAACAATGCCTGTAATTCTTATGATCATATTAAATCTACACTAAAAATACACAATATACTAAGGATTCATAAATATTTATATACAGATATGTTTAAAAAATCAGTGAAACATGCATGAACATTTCTTTATCGAAAAAATTAAGATTTTTTTCCTGAAATTAAGTGAAAGACATTTTAACATTGTGCTCATTTCTTCAGCATGTATCAGCTAAAACCCAAATATTCATCCCCCATTTAGTTGGCTTTAATGTATTGTCTAAAACTATATTTACCAATGTATATTCTTTCATCTATATTAAGATTTTCACAAGCCTGGCAGCATTTCATTCACTTTTTTCTTCTGAAAAAATAATGCATATTTTACCTTGGCTGGAAATTTTGTATTTTTAAAATCCATGAATTAGTTTGAATCTGAGCTTAGATATGAATGATCACGTCCAAAGTCCATAGAATAGCACATCGGTGGAGAAATATGAATGTGTGGAGAAATATGAACGTTAAATTGGTGTTTGTGAAATACTCATGCACAAAACAATAAATATGTAAAGCTCATTGGGTGTCACTTAGTCCAGTACTCCGACAGGGAACTTTTCAGGTCTTTCTCGTGTTGTGCATTTCTGTTTGTATATTTCCCTATTCATACCATAACTCCAGAAGAACACAACTTGATAAAAGCTCCTGCAGAAAAGTAAAAACAATGTAAATTTTGAGTGGGATTTTTTTTCATATATGTAAAAGTACAATACAGTTTGTATTACATAATTTCTCCATACATGTAATAGTCAAAATTCTTATGATATAAAACTTAACAAATTAGTAAAAGTTACCTTTTTTCCATAATATAGAATACATAATCACCAATGAATTTATTAGTAATTTATTACTATTTATTAGTAGGCTATTTAATTTATAAATGATTGTTACCTAGCATAAGAAATTCAAGATAACATTGTCTTGTTTCTTGTGAATCATCATCGAGAAGATTAAGATCTGGTGCCCTAGCTGGAAGTGTCAAATCGCTTTGAGAGGTCTATCAGCAGTAATGCCATAGTCATATGTTTGTTCCCAAATCAACCGATATATTTTCTCCAGATGTGGCAGATGATGAACTCTGTTGCATGTCTTGGAGCGTCTCCTTTACCTCACTAATTTGATTATGTAGTACCCTCATTTCTGATTTCAGTTCCAGCATGAGGGAAAGCAGAATTTCAATTTTTTTATCACCTGCTATGAATGAAAAAGGAAAAAAAAATCCATTTACAGCAATTTTAATACATTTTTTTGTCAGTTTGTCATGAATGAATGTCAGAATCAGTCAGCCTGGTAATTCTAACTACATCTGGCATTGACATGAATTTAAAGGCAGAAATGTAATAAAAACAGCCTTACCAATAACTTCTAAACTGGTTGCGATTGCATTTCCTGCAACATCAGATCTTGGAGCTGGCTTTGCATTTCCAGGTCATCTGATTATTCCAGATGAAGCTAGTGTGGTGTCCAATCTGTCATCCTGACGGTTAGTATATGGTGCCCAATATGATTCATCACCATCTAACCAATTTCCTGCTACAACTGCAACACTTTCAGGTCTTTCTCCACCATCACCAATGAATACAACCACTGCAAACAGTCCTGGCATTCTAAAGAAACAACAGATTCATTAAATTTATGTTGATTGAAAATTGTTAATTGAAAATCGCAAATACCAAATACAACATATTTGAGAAACACAGGAGGAATGGAATGTAGACACTATGGCAGGCTTTAGTAATACAATATCAGGTTCCATTAATCCATTATTATTAATATAAATGTAATATGCAGAAATTTCACCTTGTTATAAGGAAGTATGTATGATAGAAAAACCAATCTTCGAACTCTTGTACTGAATTACAAAATATTTCCTCAGCATGTCACCCCTTCTGCAGTTGTTCAGAGTTCGACCCAGAGAGACCACAATTTACTATTCCAATCTTCTCTGATGACAATGGATACGTATAAAAACACTAACCCTAATCTAATACTAACCCCTAACATTAACTCCAACTAAAACTAAACCTAACTCCTAATACTAACCCTAACTAACCCAAACCTCTAACAATAATAATATCCTTAACCCTAAGACTTACTACTAAGATGATTTACATTGTGGGTCCTGTGTGGTAAAAGTAAATGGTTCTGCCTACCTACAAAGTTTGTGTGTAATTTATGTTTGACTTTTAGTGAAATTTTAAATAAAATAAAACGCAAATTAAATAAAAATAATTATTTAGGGTTAACGACAAGATAAAGTTAATATACCTATACCAATTACACAATAGAAAATTTCATTGGTAGGCAAAACTATACTTACTATCACCCCGTAGCCAGGTCAAAGTAAGCAGGGAGGCACCAATACCCAGGAAGGGGGCACCTTTACTTTTTCTTTATTTTTTCCTCTTTTTCTTCTTTTTTAAGTGGGAGGCACTCCACACCTAGCGGGGGGGGGCACGCCCCCCCCCCAGTGCCCCCTTGGCTACGGGGCTGGCTAAACCACGAAGTTTGAAAATTTGAAACGTATTATAATATAAGTTCGCAACCAGTGCCGACGAGTGGGGGCGGGGTAGGGGGCAATGCCCAGGGGCCCGGCGAGTTTTAGGGACCCGGACTGAGCTGGCCAATCAACTTTTTAAAATATTAATATCAGCCCAGGGGCCCGAGATTTCTGTCGCAACCTTGTAATAGTTTTATATATTGATATCTTCTGAGGACAACTAGCAACTTAAATAAGTTAATAAAATAACATTGGCTTCTGACTTCATTTTTATACATATGTATAATAAAATAATAAAGTACAAACTCCTTGATTTCTGAGTGATGTTATTTAATTTGCAAATTTACTTTTTAGCAGAATTAATTTTATTTTAAATTGAATAATTGCGACTGTTGTTGTTGATAGATCTGTTCTTTTTTTTCAATATTTTATAAGAAATATCACACAAATAGCTAAGCTTTATTCATGCATCTTTGTCGTTCTTCCCGGGTTGTACGTTAAACAAACAGTATATTAATATAAATCAGGTATCTATTATGTAACAATTGTGTAGCAGAACTATTGGTCAATATATTTATAACAGGAATCAGAAATTGCTCAGCCTCAATAAATTTATATCATTAAAACTCTTTACTATTTAAATTATTTTTAACAAAACTGCAACATGCCATGCATTATTGAAACGTAGTTAAAATTATATATTTCTAATTAATAGCTAAACAATGGGTACTAAAATGCACCATTCCAGATATGGAACTGCAAAAAATTTCTTGGGGAGGGGACTCACTGAGATCCCCTCCCCAAACCCCTCCTCTCCCTTCGCAAGCTTTCGGCGCTTCGCGCCTCCATTTTCGCCCCCCCCCCCCCGAGCATTTCTTCTACCCTACCAGGGGCGGATTTAGGGAGATCGCAAATTGCTAATTTAGGTAATACATAATTAAATTGTCGAAATATTTTTTGTTCTAAGACCAATTTTCAACAATGAAAACAGTTGTGCACCCCCCCCCCGGTCAAAGTTGTCTAGATCCGCCCCCATCATTTCTTCGCCCCCCCCATCCCCCGAAAATGTCTTCGGCCCCCCAATCCAATATTCCTGGCTACGGGCCTGAATGTGCTAGTTTCAAATTCTAGCAGCGTTATGATTACCAAGCAATTTTTTTCAGGCTGCATATTGTCTTAAAACCCCTTCCCCCCCCCCCCCCCAGGGCTCAAATGTCCCCAGTCAAAATTCCTTAAAATATGCTCTGCTTTATCGCACTAGTCTTCAATGAAAGCATGTCTATTTCAGTTTGGACGTTTTATTTTTTTAGGACGGCTTTTCCGGCAAACTACCGTCAGAATTACGTGCATTGTAGTTTTACGGTGAGGCATGACTGAATGATGTAATCTTTCCTCATTCCTTATACCTCTTTATCCAGCAGCGATTCAGGGTTCACATGGTTGAGATTATCCCTTAAAATGGTTTTCGTTCTAATATCATTATTCCTTACAATGATTTTCATTCTAATATCATTATTCTTTACAATGGTTTTCATTTTGATATCATTATTCCTTACAATCGTTTTCATTCTAATATCATTATTCTTTAGTGGTTTTCATTCTAATATCATTATTCCTTACAATGTTTTTCATTCTGATATCCATGTATGATATTTTGAAACTTTTTTTTGGGGGGGGGGGGTCTTAGTCTCAAACGCCTTGATCATCTTTCTGAATTTTTATGCATTTTTCTAGGACTTATACTCGAACAGAAATGATCATATATCACCATTGGATTACAAAACGTGTTAAGTGCTGAGCCAGTCCTGCTTTTACGGATTCTGTCAAGTCTGGTCATAGCTGTTGCTCGGATCTCAATAGTCGAGTTCCGCCCTTGACGAGTGAGTGTGGAGATCATGTTTATGAAGCTTCACACCACCCACATTCTTTTGCCCATCCAAAGCTATTTTAATTTTGTTGTCACTGTGGGTATTAAACTATATCAATTATCTCCCTTTTTTCAAGTTTTGTAATCAGCCCCTGGAGATCGTTGCAACTCCCATAATAAATTGAAAAGAAATGTTCTATTTACAGTGGCGTAGCGAGGGAAGGGGCAATGGGGGCATCATGCTCCGGGCGTTACTCACAAAGGGGCGCCAAATGCATATAATATTAGCCTATATGGTTTTCGAATGGCGGGGGGCTAAAAAGGTATTTGCCCCGGGCGCGAGTTCTGCTCGCTACGCCACTGTCTATTTACCTTTACCTAATTAGGCGGGGGGGGGGGGGAAATGTCAATTAATGGCGATTAGGGAGAAAATAAAAATCAGACCTATGGGGTAGATTAGCAGATAAATGTATCAATACAAATTATGACACGGGAACTGAAAGGGGGATCAGGTCATGGTCATACAATTTTTTTTTTAAAACGTCAATGGATTTTGCTAGAATAGGATATTACTTGGCCATTTATTGGTTCTGTTGTGTGCATCTCTATAAGGTTACCCTGTGACATTCTGTGACTGATAACATTTTGTAACTGATTGTACAGGGACATTGTGAAAAGGAAAAAGGAAAAAAAAACGTCCATGAAATTAATGTCAAGCTGTCCTTGACAGAAATATATATAATACATATACATTGCTATTTTTTTTTTTAAAAAGGAACCGGAACGGCATCGTGTCATAAACAAATAACACTGAAAATAATGCAGTAAACAAAAGTTTTGCCTTTTGACAGGTGAGTCTTCCCAATATTTCCTATTGAGATTCAAAACAACAATGATTTTCCGGAACTTGATCATCTTGGATTAAAAGGTTTCACTGCTTATGTTTTGACGATAACCTGCGATGGTACACACAAAATATGGAAAATACAGTCTGTTAAGAACTTAAACGTTTTAGAATTCGAACTATTTCCATGACTGATGTAGTGATATTCAGACTCTATACCTAAAAATGGCAGCAAAAAAATGTAAATAATTAAGTTCTTTTTTTTTTTTTTGGTTCCAGCAATGATCCATCAATTTTATGATTATAATGGATTAGGAACCGATTTGGAATGCTAAGGATCAATCTCATATTCTGACATAGTTAAGCACGGCTTGTGCTGATCGTGTTTTTTATAGCACTGAACGCCAAAAATGCAACCAACTCCGGCAGCAGATATAGTGCTGCCCAGGTCGAACCGCCCCTCCACCATATTTAGGACACTGCGCCCCCAAATGCACCCTTGCCTAGGCCCCCCCCCAGAAAGTAAGAACTGCTCTGCTGTGACGTAATATAATAACAGTGACGAACCTCCATTATTTTGGTGAAGGATAATTCTGAAATAGCACATTAGTACGTAATAAAACAACAAAAAGATACCGGAGTTATGCTAAAGATAAGCTTCAAATAATATGACATTATGCATGTTATTACAGTAGTGGTTGTCTAGGTGTGGGTAGTAACCAGGGCTCGATTTACCGCCGGGAATATCCCCGGCTCTGCTTTAGCTAATATATCCCTGCCGGGGATGAAACCATAGACATTTATCCCCGGCTCTGCAGAATTTATTTTTTTTCATCCCCGGCACAGCTTTTTTCTTAAATCGACCACTGGTAGTAACCCACTGATGTATCGAAAGCTGATTTGAAGTGGGTACTCAAAAAGATTGCTACTTGCTTAGTCGAGAATATAATCCATTAAATTTAGCTTTTCTCTTCTTTCCTTACTGTTGGGTTCGCAAAAACCGTAAAGGTGGCTTAATGGTTTGCGAATCGCTAAAACTTGAGAATCACTCTTTTATCCCACAAATTGAAGCGGTCTGACCTTATGATGGGTGCCGATGTGTTAACAATGACAATAGTCTGTACACAAAACATCCATTTCAACTCATCTACGCCAAATGTCGACTGGGTGGGCCTAACTATCTCCAGTGAAATCAATACACCCACTGGCTAATTGAATCAAATATGTTCAAATCAGTGCAACCACTTGCTAATTGGATATCAGATGTTGAGAAGGCAAAGTAAGAACTCTTTTTTTTCTCTATTTTTATCAATCTTAAGTATACATTGATATGCTCGTTGCAATTAGAAGAGTGAAAAGCTTGTTTTCAAGCTAAAATTTGCTATTGTTTGTTGCACACCTTAGTCTTATTTGGCCAGTTTATAAAAGACTAAATAAAAGTTTCACTATTTCGCACACTTAGTTCTGGTGCTGTACTTCACTATTTCGCACACTTAGTACTGGTGCTGTACTTCACTATTTCGCACATTTAGTTCTGGTGCTGTACTTCACTATTTCGCACACAGTACTGGTGCTGTACTTCACTATTTCGCACACTTAGTACTGGTGCTGTACTTCACTATTTCGCACATTTAGTTCTGGTGCTGTACCTCACTATTTCGCACACTTAGTTCTGGTGCTGTACTTCACTATTTCGCACACTTAGTACTGGTGCTGTACTTCACTATTTCGCACATTTAGTTCTGGTGCTGTACTTCACTATTTCGCACATTTAGTTCTGGTGCTGTACTTCACTATTTCGCACACTTAGTTCTGGTGCTGTACTTCACTATTTCGCACACTTAGTACTGCTGCTGTACTCCACTATTTCGCACACTTAGTACTGGTGCTGTACTTCAGATATTTATTTGAATATGATAATTTCGAGTCGATTTTTTTCCAATTAGAAAACATTACTACAGCGTATTTTAAACATTCGCTTCGTAATTCTACCAGGTGTTAACTCGTGGACTCGAAATGTTTAAAATAATACATTTTCATGTAGAATCTATGCACGTGCCGAATTTGAGCTTTCTTAAAAACGAGAACAGGTTAGAAGATTTACAGACCAACAAACAAAGAGAGAGACTGAAGCTAATAACAACTTCGTCCATTAAAATAATTAAACAATGACAGATTGCTAATAAAAATGTCGGTCCGGCATTAAGAAAACTAAATTACATTATTTTCTGTGACCTTGAAAATGGGGTATAAAAGAAATGCTCGATAAACACGTGTCCAGTGATGTATAACGATAACAATATTAGTCTCACTGGGTTCACAAATAACAATAAGGCGGCGATCGGATATATCGATCAAATCGAGCTTGCGCATTCTGTATAATTATATTCTCTGGCCGCGTGTGGAATGTCTTATCAATGCAGACGTTAATGCAGCCACCACCTTTTTATGCTTACTTTCGCTGCTAAGTTCCCTAGAAAATTTGCCTCCCATAGGACTTAACGATTAGTTTGTTTTTCGTCAGCACCAAACGCTTTCGTAACCCCAAACATAAGTGAAACACATCAACAGTGCTAACTCGTTATTGTCATCTCGTAATATTCCTGGTCTATAGCCTATACGGGTAAAACGATGTGCCGATAGAGAATTATAAATGATGGTTTGTTTTTAAAAAAAAAAAATAGACCGTTCACATCGCAAAATCTTTCTTTTTTTTTCTTTTTATAATCCCCAAACAAAAAATTAAATATATATATATATATATATATATATATATATATATATATATATATATATATATATTATTTACAATAAAAATATAAAAAAAGTATCCCCAACCCCTTCGATATCATAAACTGTAGCATAACTGTGGAGAAATAGTATAGCCCATAGCCTAAGCTTGATGACGCAATTCGGTAGGCTCCGCCCACCGCAGTAGCTATGGCGTCATTCCGCCATATTGTGTTGTGGTTTATTGTAGATTTTAGTGTATACGTCATTTGGTAGAAATGACGTATACTCAACCGACAGTTGGGAGCACATGCTTTGTTTTATAATCAGTCGAGCTCTGGGCATCAGAGGATGCGGATGTCTGTATTAGTAGAGTCTAGCTTTGGGCATCGAGATAGTTTGCTATTGTACTCCTCCTGAATTTACCTTTATGTCAGTTTATGTTCAAGAATTAAATGATTGTTTGATGTTACTTCACTGGAGTTAACTTCGTGATTTGTGTTGTCTGAATTATTACACCTTCTACAAGTATTATCAAAGTAAGGACCCGTAACAATAACTATTTTAGTAGTGCCCTGGATGGATTCTACAAATGTCGCCCGCTTTCCATGCCAAAAATATTAAAGTGGTCAAAATGCCGCACCCTTGCTGGAGGCAACTTATTTCCGCCCGAAGTAGATTTCAACTCCCCCCCCCCCGGGCCCCTAACTAGTTACGCCATGGATCATAAAAAAATCAAGATCCCCCCCCTTCCTTCTTGTAGTTATGTAACAGAACGCCCAACCACCGGCGCCCGGGACGGAGTCAAACTGTCATCCATTCTAGAGTCAAGATGTACTAAACTACTAAAGTAGTGATAAAGCCGCAGCTGACTGGCAAAACGCTAGGTTTTGTACGGGTGCGGACTGTTTTCCCCTCTCCAGCCAACTTTTACTGACTTTCATCGACTTCCGTAGGTCCGCCCACCCAGATTTAGGCATTGTGTTTTTCGTCTTTTTCAAAGGTTCAATATAATTTTTTTTATTTTGCTCGCAACATTTACCCGTGGTAAAGTTGATGTATTAGGTCAGCACAATCATACAAACTTACTTCCTTAATAACCAACCCGGGCGGCACTAAAGCTATGACGCCACTGAACGTACAATGAAGTTCAATGATCAAGTAGGAAAGGTTGACTCTATTGATGAGGATTTTTGTGAAATTTTGCGAGTACCTGAAAAAAAAAATGTATAGATGAGCAGTACAAGAGTTGAGGTCAGATGAGTGACTGGCGCGAGAATTGAAATGTAGAATAAAGATACGGCCATTCTTGACCTTGGGCTTGAACTAATAATGTTGTTTGTTCTACATGGTCAGATAAGCTGTCTGTTGATATAATATAAAGCTAACAAAAAGTTGACTTTAGATCACTGTGGCTCGAAGGGATAATGCAACTTAATGAGTTTTTATAGAAAAAAAAATCCATTTAAAATTTATTTATTTTTATTTGTATATCCAGGTATTTTAAATTACATTTTATAATAGAAATGGGGGCTAAATATTACATTTTTAGATATAAAGGTGGGGGGGGGGGGTTCCGTGGGGTTTTGTCCGGATACTGTAAAAGAAAAAACAACAATCACTGTCAATTTAATACGCTAACGATCTTGAAGTGTAGGCCTACGTGAGTCAGATACTAGCAGTTTATCTCATTGATGAGAGAGGCATCTTAGTCCAATAGAGATCCAGAATAGCTTAATTTTTTTTTAAAAAATGCTATCTGGAAGAACTCTTTTCTAACCCGTGGCTGTGCATTATGTCTTATGCCATTAGAAAACTAATGTCGGCAGAGCGTTCATTTTGGCAAGCTAACGATTGAAGAAAATATGTTCTAACTTATACATGGGTGTGCTAACTTTTTGTGTCACGGGCCACATTGGACTCGTAAAATTGACCGGCAAGCCAGCTAATAGCAAATGAGTGAAGTGTTACATGCACTAATATAAATTAATAATGCAAAGATCATTTACATAAACGGCTAGTGCTGTGCTTCACACTGAAACGAGTGGCGGGCTGGATTGAATAGTCCGGCGGTTGTGGACATGGTAAGTCTGATCTGATCTAGCAGAACAAGTCTGAATATTGGCAAAACATTTCAATTTGATCACACACACACAAATACATTCTCTCAAGGGAAAATACTTTTTTTGTTTTTATTTTTGCATTTCAAGGTATAATAAACTTCTAAAATCTTTACAGTATACTATTATTTTATTGGAAAGATAAAGTAGACTTTCGACCATCCGGCCTAATGTGACGCAATTATATTGCCTGCATTGCCCACGGATATGCCGTAGCTTTGTAAATAACAACTAACTGCCTTACATACACTGATTAAAATACAATTTATTATTACAAATCTTAATAATGATTTTTTTATTGCTAAAACTATCTGATATTACTTTTATTAATGCGACTAAATGTTAAATAAGAAGTATAATGTGAATGCCGGATAGTAACAAATGGGATAGTCGAGAACATAGATGTAAAGAATGGTCGAGAACTACTTTGTGTGTGTATTATTATGAACACATAGATCTTTATAATTTCGTATAGGGGACCCATTTTGCCTTCTTTGACCTAGAGCCCAGAATTTCTCTCCCTTTTCATGTTTCTAAATTGATGTTAAACTCAATTTTAGTCAGGCCCGTAGCCAGGAATATTGGATTGGGGGGGGGGGCAAAGACATTTTCGGGGGGGGGGCGAAGAAATTTTTTCGGGGGGGGGGGTGCTGAAGAAATGATGGGGGCGGATCTAGACAACTTTGACGGGGGGGGGGGGTGCACAACTGTTTTCATTGTTGAAAATTGGTCTTAGAACAAAAAATATTTCGACAATTTAATGATGTATTACCTAAATTAGCAATTTGCGATCCCCCTAAATCCGCCCCTGGTAGGGTAGAAGAAATGCTCGGGGGGGGGGGCGAAAATGGAGGCGCGAAGCGCCGAAAGCTTGCGAAGGGAGGAGGAGGGGTTTGGGGGAGGGGATCTCAGTGGTCCCTCCCCAAGAAACCCTTTTGCAGTTCCATATCTGGAATGGTGCATTTTAGTACCCATTGTTTAGCTATTAATTAGAAATATATAATTTTAACTACGTTTCAATAATGCATGGCATGTTGCAGTTTTGTTAAAAATAATTTAAATAGTAAAGAGTTTTAATGATATAAATTTATTGAGGCTGAGCAATTTCTGATTCCTGTTATAAATATATTGACCAATAGTTCTGCTACACAATTGTTACATAATAGATACCTGATTTATATTAATATACTGTTTGTTTAACGTACAACCCGGGAAGAACGACAAAGATGCATGAATAAAGCTTAGCTATTTGTGTGATATTTCTTATAAAATATTGAAAACAAAGAACAGATCTATCAACAACAACAGTCGCAATTATTCAATTTAAAATAAAATTAATTCTGCTAAAAAGTAAATTTGCAAATTAAATAACATCACTCAGAAATCAAGGAGTTTGTACTTTATTATTTTATTATACATATGTATAAAAATGAAGTCAGAAGCCAATGTTATTTTATTAACTTATTTAAGTTGCTAGTTGTCCTCAGAAGATATCAATATATAAAACTATTACAAGGTTGCGACAGAAATCTCGGGCCCCTGGGCTGATATTAATATTTTAAAAAGTTGATTGGCCAGCTCAGTCCGGGTCCCTAAAACTCGCCGGGCCCCTGGGCATTGCCCCCTACCCCGCCCCCACTCGTCGGCACTGGTTGCGAACTTATATTATAATACGTTTCAAATTTTCAAACTTCGTGGTTTAGCCAGCCCCGTAGCCAAGGGGGCACTGGGGGGGCCGTGCCCCCCCCCCCCCGCTAGGTGTGGAGTGCCCCCCACTTAAAAAAGAAGAAAAAGAGGAAAAAATAAAGGCAAAGTAAAGGTGCCCCCTTGCTGGGTATTGGTGCCTCCCTGCTTACTTTGACCTGGCTACGGGCCTGGGTTTAGCACTGAAATTACCTAAAAATGCTTCAGCATTCAGATTGTCTGTTAAATCTTTTTCAAATGCAAGCAGGAAAAGATTGTTTAGACGCTTTTGTAACATTGATCTGCGGTATGGGGTGAGCATTCGTGTGAGGGTTGAGAAACTGTTCTCACACACGGCTGTTGAAGCACCAAATGCCAATGCTGCCCAAAATACCCAGAAGTGAACTTCAATAAGATTTAATCTTTTATGCCCAAAAATTAGATAAGCTATATATTTAAGAATATATAAATAGCCTGAATGATTGCCAAAATATAAACTGTTAAATTTTTATTATCATTGATTTATTAAACAAAATGATTGATGTTTTATAGCCGTTATTATTCAAATTTTGTCAAAAAACTAAAATCATGCACGGGGGGGGGCTCAGGTCATGCACGGGGGGGGGGGGCTGAGCCCCCCCTAGCACCCCTCTGGCTACGGGCCTGATTTTAGTGTGAATTAATATTGTGATTTTTATCATTATCATTGCAAGTTAACTTGAAAACTTGATAAAAAAAAATGTTTCACATACAAAATGTGTTGCTCAAATTATAGTATGAGTAAATTATATGACATTCTCCTTCCTTCTTCATTTGAAGCTTAAGTTTACTTATAAAAGACAAAGAGCTGCTAAGAGAGCTCTCACAGCTAAGTGATGCAAGAGCAATGTTGGTACCAGCCTCATTTTCAGCTTGATGGGAGGAGCACAATACAAATAAAATCGAATATATTAAAATTTTCCGTAGTCGGCATTTTTTATGTTTTCATTCATTGGCTGCATTTCACACACTCATTGCGCTACAATCGAATGTGTTACGTCCATATCCGGTTCAAAATGGCTGACACATAGCGTATTAACTCAAGTCAAGTAGAATGCGCAGGTAAAGTAAAAAATATAATGAAGCGCAAGCTGTCTGGTTCGTGCACACTTAAAACACTTTATAGATTCATTAAACACACACATTAAATAATTTAGAGATGTGTGAATCCTTCATTATTGGATGCTTTGTGTTTGTTTTGTTTTGCAGTATGACTTAAGAAGCGAAGTATCGAACATGACCAATTTTATGATAATAAGAAAAGCAAATATAGAGCTTGAGAAACAGTAATATTGAAATATTTAAACGACATTAAATTTTATTTACTTACCTTGAGTAACTTATATGCTTAATTATTTGACCTCTTCATATAAATTGACGAATATACTTTTTGTTTAGGAATATATTTTTTTTCATTCAAACTAATAATTTAAATATGGATTATTGCCATTTATTTGGATATATTATATAATGATCAAATTATACAAAAAGAAAGAAAATGAAACTTATAAATTAAATGTATTGCCAAGAATATAACAGCAATAAATTAGTCTACTGAATAAAGATTTTTGTGTTTACTTGCTGGTTATGCCATTTAAAAGTAAATTAAGGGCATTTTCAAAAGTAATGACAATATTGTGATTTTATTATTAAAGAACTTAACTCTAATTAAATTGAATTAATTCTTTACTATTTCTAAAGCTCTAAATTTGCTTTTCTTATCATAAAATCTGCTATGATTGATACTTGGCTTCATTATGCTCCTACTGCAAAATAAAATAAACTGTTAGTCAAACATAATATCAATATTATAGAATAGATATATGATATATCATTGGATCCAATTAAAAAACTTAAAGGGTTCTCTGATCTCTAAATTATTTAATTGGATATTTAAAGAGTAATTATGATTTTTTTAAGCGAGCAAGCACCTGATGCATTTATATCTATTGTATTTATTTTTTATGAACTAAAGTACAGAAGTTTGTCCATAGGTTCGCCAACACTGCCCTATTGTATAGCAGTTATATTTCAAACATATTCATTATCCTTAAATAAATATAATCACTATTATTTGTTAAGACTGAAAAAGATGTATGAAATACATTTTCTGATTACTTTGATATTTTTATGCTTGCCTTATTAAACTTAAAATTATAAAACTATTTGTGAATTTTATGTTGATTACCTTTATTTTTATTTACAATTTTCCTTTTTTTTTTTTTTAGTTTCAAAATGTGCACATTATTTTAAAAAAGCTAATTATAATTGCAACATAAATTTCATAATATGTAACATTTTATATAAGAGCAGACTGAATTTTGAACTTTAGCATGGATTCCTATCCTGTAAATGATCATGGAATGCCAGGGACGGGACCTCCAGGGCCAAGTCAGAGCCCAGACATTATGCAGGACCAACATCTTCAGCAGCTACACCAGTCCATTCAACAGCAGCAGCAACAACTACACCAACAGCTTACTTCTGGCAGCAGCAGCATCAGTGACTTGATTGGGATGCTTCCTCAAACTGCATCACTAAGCAGCGGAAACTCTATGGCGTCACCAGGTGGCTTTAAAACCGTTTTCATTTGCCATATTCACTTTATATTATATGAAATTACCTGTCAAAAACATTTCGATAATTTATTAAATATTTTCAAATTATTGTGAGCCACGTATTATTTTTTTATACAATATTTATTATTCACTTCTTAAAAAAAATTTTGTTTTGAAAATAAAATAAAAATGGTAATAATCCACTGACCACGCATTAAAGTTATCAAATTAGCTCAATGAGGTTTATTACATTAAATAAAAGATCCATTGGTTGATTACATCTGTACATTTAAGTTTTCAGTTATCTTATGGGAAATTAATATATCTAGCAAACGTAAAAAAAACAATTTATGACATTCTCACTCTTTTTTATTTATTTTTTTTTTAATTCACATTTTAGTGTACACATGAGGGTTTTAATACCTTCAAGTTTTCAACAATGGTAACATTTCTATTTAGATTACAGGTCAAGCAGCCATCTCCCGTTGTCATCATCTCCCATGTACTCAAGACATTCTTCTAGTTCAAATCATGGATCCTCTCACTCAGCCCCTGGTCCATCACATTCGACTCATTCTCACCAGAATTCGTCAGATGTGAGTCTTAATTTTATGGATAAAAAAAACAACAACTTTATTTTCATTTAAAGAGCAAAAGCATCCCTTGAAAAAATAATGATGTTTCTATTATAAATTGCAAAATGTTCTATAATAGAGACAATAAACATCTAAAGGTCAGCATCCCTCTCTCTGTCATTTTTTTAAATATATATTCATATTCCTTGTCTATAGCCTATAAGGGTAAAACGATGTGCTGATAGTGCATTATAAATGATGGTTTGTTTTTTAAAAAAATAGACCGTTCACATCGCAAAATCTTTCTTTTTTTTTTACTTTTTATAATCCCCAAACAAAAAATTAAAAATATATATATATATATTATTTACAATAAAAATATTAAAAAAAGTATCCCCAACCCCTTCGACATCATAAGGTGTAGCATAACTGTGGAGAAATAGTATAGCCTTAAACTACAAAAGAAAAATTTAAATATTATTTTATATTTCATAAGGTACAATATTTTCTATAAAAGCATAAATGCTAATTCTTTGGCCATTTATTCTAATTCTGTTTTAATTTCTTTACTACCATTTACTGACTCAGTTTTTTTATACTTGATTTGAATGAGTGAAACAACAGAAAATAAGTTGCCATTAAAAATGAAATTGTGCCTTCCCGAAATACCTTTATCATAGTTTTAATTAGAAATAGTAGACCTGGGTTTTGCATTAGTTGTCGACATCTCTTTAGCACCTCAGCCAGGTTAAGACATTTAAATCATTCTCATTTGATATATACTACCTTTTACTTAAATGTGAATAGAGAACTAAGTCATAGAACCTAAAAAAATAAAAGTGTTAGGATATTTTAAATGTAAATCTGGTTACAGTGGATACTCATAACTTAAAAAAAAAAATTTAGACAATAGGGAGCACCTTTATTTACACTATTAATAAAAAAAATGTTTTTCTTAATATAGTTTTATGAAAAATAATTTTGTTTTGTAGCCTCATGATCGTGGAGAGCCGAGCATCTCATCTATTGCTTATACAAGACAAGGGGATAGTTTTGTCTGCTCGCTCTGTGGCAAAGTAATTTAAAATTGCATTTTACTTTTTTTCTAGTTAAAGGTTTGAAAACTATGTTTTATAGATTAATTTTGAAAAACTTACAGTTATCCATTTATTTTTTTGCAGAAAAATTGCTATTTATGTGTTATAAGCTATTTTGACTTTAAAATAAACTTGTTCTATATTTTTAGGTTGTAGTTTCTAAAGCTGCCATTACACGGCACATTCAATTAACTCATGAAAAGAAGAAACCTTTCGAATGTAACATTTGTCACAGACGCTTTGGATACAAGAATATTTTAATGGAACATCAGGTTTGTATGTGTTTATTTACATATAATTTACTTTAACTGTCAAATAAAAAGAGCACTTTTTTAATATTCACATTTCTAATTATACATAACTAAACAGTAATATAAAGTTGTGAAACTTTATATAGGGCATCATTATTCTGCTCCAATCTTACAGTTCTTTCATAAGTGTAAATTGCATTATTCTGTTACAAATCTAAACTAGGGCTGTACCGGATTGTAATTTTTAGATCCTGCAGGATCGGAATCGGATTTAATATTTGAATCCTGCCGGAATCGGGACAGGAACCGGATTTTACCGAATTAAATAGTAATTTTTCTGAACGGAGTAGTAATTTCTCGCCTAACATAAAAAAGATATAAGAATGAAAAATAGAATAAAAATTTAGTTTTTAAGTTCTAAATAGCAAAAAACAGTATTAACCATTTAGATCTTGAAGACTGTGACTAAAACTCCTTCGCCAATCTTGAGTTAAGAAAGATAACTCTGTCAAAATAACAGGTTCTTCGTTTTAAAAATTAATTTTAATAAAGCTGTACCTAATTTAACTTGATTTCTATTACAATCAAACAAAGAAATGGGTAACATATCTTAGAAAGTATAATAAACATGTTTATTAATAAATGAAATTCCAATATATATATATAAACAGTGGCACCACCCGATAGTTTATTTTTCTTTAGTTTTCCATAGTGACGTCACCAAACCGTGTTATTTCATTCATGCTTTCATTTAAACCATTATCTGACTATTTCCCATAAAAACGCAAATTAAAATGCAATTCAAATCTAAATCAATATCACTTTAATGTTTCCTTAAAAATGTATCTTCAAGTTATTTATCTAAATATGTGAGGAATTTTATCCAAATCGTGACAAAATCCACTAAATATAAAAATGTGCAGAAAAATAAATTATTGAACTATTTTTAAACTGTAAACACATAAAAATAGATCGTTGTCTGCTCTTTAAAGAAGTTAAGCTAAATATAGTTTAAAGAAAACACGGAATCAAAAGTAGCGGAAGATAAGGTGTCGTATAATTGACCAGGGGTCGGCAACCTTTTGAGACGGAAGAGCCTAAAGTTATAATTTACAATTCTCTCAGTTTTTAAAGAGTCACTAAATTTGCTGTTTCAATATTATGGTATTTGATTAAGGCGCAATTTGACATCGAAAGAGCCGCAACTTTACATTGAAAGAGCTGCATGCGGCTCGCGAGCAGCAGGTTGCCGACCCCTCTACTAGACTAAATACGATTCAAATCTTCCTTTTTAATATATTTTTACTTACATATAGAACTAAAAGCGATCGACGCTATTGTAGTTTTAAAAAAGCAAAGGTAGTTATTGTTTTAATTTAATTGTATAGCGCTAAATATTTCAAAATTATGTTGCGCTAAAAAAATTTCTTAAGAATTTCAAACAACAAAGAAATCCGGCACATTTTAACCGGAATCGGAACCGGATTTGTTAAAACTGCCGGAATCCGGCTTAACAGGGACCGGAATCGGATTCCGGTACAGCCCTAGTCTAAACTGTGCCAATATTCAGGGTAGACAACTATGTAGTGTTCAAAGAATGGTACATGTAGTATTATGAAGGATACTGGAAGAGAAAATATTTTTCTTTATGTCTTTAACGTCTTTAACTCCTTTGTGAAGATTATGTGTGGCAGATTTGGTTAATGTATATTGTTTTATTGACATAAGATAATGAAAAAGTTATGGAATCAAGATTGATAAAATGTTAACTTTGCATTAATGCCCAGCCATCAGAAAGACTGTTTGTAGAATTTTATGGCAAATGGAAATGTTGTTTTAATAATTACAATAATTGTTAATGAAATTAAAGAATTTCAATCATTTTTGAAAAAATAAAATTAAATATTTTATTAATTTGTTACACTAATTTGTTACTGATTTTCTCTAAAATGATATCTTATAACTCACATTTAATAGACAAAAAAAGGAATGTTTCTAAAAATAATTTGTGCACCCAAAGCCTTATCATTATTGTATATATCATGTTAAATCCATCATTTTCAGAACATACATTTTGGTATTAAACCATATGCTTGTACATTGTGTGATAAGAGATTTGCTGCAAGATCAAATCTCTTTCAACATCGTTTACTTCATATGAAGCCATTTTGCTGCTACATCTGCAACAAGCGTTTTGACAGAGATGAGCAATTGCAGAGACATCTTAAGCTCCACCCAACTGCCAATGTTTTATCTTGCAGGTAAAAAAAATTATTATTGCTCCATTTTCTAATAATTTCTCAAGTTGATTTGTTTTTTTTTTTTTTTGTGAATTTTTTTTTTTTACAGTTCACAATTCCTTATGGCTATGGACATGGACATTTTTAGATCTGAAACTATTCAGTGTATGATTATTTCTTTTTTTTACAGCCAATGCCCATTTACTGCTACTAATGTTGAAGCTTTGAACCAGCATCTGCAAGAAAGTCACAAATTACTTACATATGATACCCGTAGACACTCATCTAGTTTTGACAGTGATAGTGGTGACCCACCCTCTCAGGTTTCTGGTTTTCTATTTTTAAAATTTGCTTTAGTTGATATTTTGATAAATATTTCATGATAATTATTTTAGAATATCCATATCTATTTTGGAATAGTTTTAGAAATTAACATCAGGTATAAATTAATTTAAGCTCCTTTCACTGATTTTTATTTTTCTCTGGTGTAAATTTCTTTTACTAATATATGGCATTTTTTTTTACTCCCAAAGTGATGAATTAAAATGCCTTTTTTTAATATTACAGGTGGTCATGTCCTTGCCTAGCCCAACCTTAACATCACCAGATAAGTCACCTGGACACATGTCTTTGACAATGGATTCTGATGCAATGAGACGTATAGATACTATCTGCTCACAGCTGGCCAGTAGAGGACAAAGTCATCATAATGAAAATTCTCAAGTAAAACAAGAGCCACTTTCTCCTGGAGGAGTTAGATTTCCATCAGATGGAGCGCATCACCATTTTCCACCTGCTTCACCATCTTCAAGAGATCATCATCATTTCAGTCATGGTTCTCCAACATCAACAATCAACTCAGGCGGTCCCGCACGTAACCAAAATCGCCTTCCCCCATTTTCAGCAAATTTGGCCAGGTCTTACTCCAACCCTTCTGATCCAGAACAAGGCAGTCCTCTATCAATGGCCACGGGGCGCAAAGATCCTTCTCCCATCCCAGGCTTAGAGTCTCTTGCCAGTAAGTTTCACAACAGTCCAAGATTTTTACCCCCTAATCGCAGAGGCAATTCAATGAATTCCCTGAACCACATGGGATCATTGAGACATGGCTCGGAGCATGTTAGATCTATAGCTGATTCTACTAGTAACCTGTCAGAGTTTTTCTCAACATTGCAAGGCCTTGTACAGAGGTCTCAAGAGATACCAGAGCTTCACGTTAACATCTCCAAACCAAAGGTAGAAAAAAATACACTTAAACCATTAAAATTTTGTAATATAAATAAAATATGATGGCTGGCTCAAATGAATATACATAGCCTTTTACTGTTATATTTCTGTTGTAACATTTTTAAAATTTATCTTCTTTATTAATCAGATTACAAGGGAAATTGGTACTCAATACAACAACACCAGCATGCCTGGAGAACTTCCTTCTCTGGAGGATTTACTCATCTATTATGAATCTCAAGGACGACTGTATCGCTGCCAGCACTGCCGCATAAGCTTTGAGGAGCGGGGCTTGTACTTCCTGCACAAGTCTCTGCACGGTGAGATGAGCCCTTGGCAGTGCAGCATCTGCCACAAGATCTGTGCTGATAGAAATGATTTTCACCTGCATTTTGTCAATCAGCAGCACAGGCCTGACCAAATGATGCATTAAATATAGTGCATGTGGTTATAGTTTTTTTTTTCTCTTTCTTTTACTGTTTTCACACAACAAAGAAATATTTTGTTTAAGCTTATCATTTTAAAATTCATATCTTATGGTGTTAATATAGAATAATATTACATAGTTTTATTTTTTTTCCCTGATTCTGAGTATAAATACTAAGATTATTTTTTAGTCTATTAGGGGAAAAATGTTTATGAAGGCTCTCTGACTGCAGTAGAAATAACTAGAGAATTGACATGAAAATCATTTTAGGGGCAGGAATTGTTTCCCAATTGTATTAGACATTAAAATACATTTAACTTTTTCATCAAAGTAAATGTTTAAAATAAAAAATTTTTTTTTTTATAAAAATTGGTATTGAAACTCTTAATTAAAAGTAGTTACAGTAACAACACCCCCCCTCAGTATTTTAAATTAACAATTTTAATTCCCTCATTGCAGCAGGAGTCGTAATTAAAAAAAAAAAAATTTAATTGCTTTTTAGAAGTTTTTTTTTCTCTATCACATGAGCTGCATATTGGTTGTAATTATACAATTCTACCTCAATTCAACTTGCTGAATGGTATGTTAAGTGAAATACTGTTTGGCATTAGAAGACTGCATATATAAGTAAAATCTTTTTTATTGTTTGTTATATAAAACCAGTTCATTAACTTCAATTCTGAACAATAAAATTTGTACAGTAATAGATTTTTTTTTTCACTTGATTTATTGGTTATTAGGGTGAGATTCTGAAACAATTATTTTACATAATGTTTTAAGTGTCATGAATTTTACAGAAGCAGCATATGTTAAAACTTTTTTTTTCCCTTGTGTTTTATGTTTTTTGTTAATCGGTATACTTTTTATTTTTCACTCAGTCTAATTGATGGTGTACTTTCCCCCACAGTTATGCTACTACTTACCTACTCTTTGTATCTTTCAAATTTTTAAATTGCATAATATATTTTATTATCTGTATTGGTTTTTGTAAGTGTAACCACTTTTCTTGTATCTTTGTTTTCAATATCAATGTTATTGATCGATTTAATTATGAGAAAATCATATATTCAAATATTCATCTATATTTAAATAGTTCATCGGCATCTGAGGTTACATTAAATGCTAATCAGTATTTGATTAATCCTAAAAGTGGAAGAAATATTACCTTCAGACATTTATTTACTTGTATTAATATGACAGTTTATTCCAAACTACATTTCAGCTTTATACATCTTAGTTTTTTTGTTTTTTTTTCATTGGTCATTAAATCCAGTCAGGATGATTGTACGCTGCAGATTATTCAGGGATAAAGCCTTCCATTCAAAGGCAGCAGGAAATAATTATTTTTTTTTGTTCTGTGTTTGAATGTAATTTGATGACTTTGATCTTAGATTGTTGTGTTATATACCTCACTCCAGTCAGCTACATTTCACCCTAAGGGTATTTAATAAAAAAAACCTGTCTATGACATCTAAATAAACAAATTTTTGTATCATATTTATTTGTAATAATTCAAACATTCTTTCAGGGACAAATAATGTTAAGCGTTATATTTTTTCTCACTGATGCATAACTAGGTGACAGCTTTCTTGTACAGGTATTTTGTTGCTAATTATAATTGTAATTTTAAATTAAATTATCTTTATACCTCTTTTTTTTGTAACTCAGTTAAAATGTATCAGCATTATCTTCCCTGAAGATATTTGCAGATAACTTTTTACTGTCTATATATATTCTATATTTATAATTTGACCTTCTGACTTTTCAAAGGGTAATTCCCATAGTTTTTTTTTTTTTGTGCATACTAATTCCAGAACAGAAATTTCTGCATTTTTGTATAGCTAGCTATATACTACCTCTAATTTTGTGTCATTTTAAGACCCGTCCTAATTTTTTTCCTAAAAGATTTGAGTCTAAATTATTTGTCTGCCTGTATGTGTTAGTATACACTCATACACATAGATTAATGTAGATATACATATATGTAGTGAAAGAGATATCATTAGGTAGATTTATGCTATAAACACATATATATATATATATATTTACCAAAAAATGGTTATAATGTAATTGGGTTGGATATGTGTATTGGACAATTTCCTTCTCTATACATTCTTTAACAGATTTCTAAATAATTGTTACTATTTTACTTTTACTCTAGAACTACCTTACATTTTTTTGTCACATTTGTTTAATGTCTTGACAGCTTTCTTAATGATTTGAGAGCTTCAGATATTTCAATCTACCTCATAAGAATTATTTAATATGCTCAGGTCTGGAATTAATGAAATTTGCATCAAATTTTAAACAGCCTGTAAAATATTTTTAGCACTGCAATGCCAAAATTTTTATAGTTTCTAATCATAGCTAAATTATTCCATTTTTTATTTTATAAACAGCATTTATATTTTAAGTAGGTTACCAAAGACATTTTTTTTTTAACTTTTTTCTTAACTCAGCAGTTTTATGTCTAATTGTTCGACTATATTATGAGCTTAGTAGGTCAGGTATGAATACCACATAAAAAATCAATTGTATGCCATAGCCCACTCTAGTAAATTACTTTAGTACATCCCAGTAGTTATGTTTCTTATGAACTGCTGTGCATGTTTGAAAAATTTACAGAAAAGTAAACTAAGAAAAATATGGTCCAAATTTTTTTTTATCCAACTTTAGTTGCAGGAAAACAAAATTATGTTGGCTATTGATACATAATTGAAAAAAGAATAAAAATGTACATTTTTAGTTACTCTAAAACATGTTAATGGGTTTATTATCTGCTATGCTAAATTTTGCTTCTCATTAAAAATTGTGTCACCCTTCCTCCCATTCTGTTAAATTTACTGTTCAGATTATTCATTCAAACTTTCACATTGATTAGTCAAGTCACTTTTAATGTTCAATTTTTGATTCATAGTGCTCTAGAAATAAATTTGTATCATGTCTGAATATGTGTATTATAGAGGTTGGATAGTCTACTGTTTTGTGCTTGGAAATAAAATTATTTTATGAAAGATTTGCACTATTTGGGTAGGGTGGGGGGAAAGCTCTTAACTCAAATGCAGCATTATTGATTAACAAAAAAAAAACATTTTTAAAATCAAGGGAACATTGTTTCTAATTACAGATTCTCATCTTTTGTAAATAGCTCTTACATTAATGATTCATCTCTTTGATGTTTTAGATATTTTTCTTGGATATTTACATTAACTATTGATTGATGGAAGTCTATTTTATATATGTTTATTGTCATTTCATTTCTAAAACAATTCATTATTTTTATTTAGAATGCATTGTCATCTTATGGTTCTTACTTTGTGATAGTTGTTCTAGCATCATGTTTTCTGACAAATTGTCAGGAATGGTTTTTTTTTCTTTTAATGATGCTTTTTTTTTTAATTATATATTTGTTGATAATTATATTTAGTGATGTTGCATTGGCATTGGTATCTTCTTATAGTTTACATTTTTTTAAATTATCACAATACCTTGTATCCTGTGAGCTTAGAATCTACTCTCAAGGAAAAAATCAACAGAAATTCTTTCCATATTTTGTGCATTTTTAAAAACAATTCTTTTTCAAGTCAAAATATTAAAAAAGTATTTCAGTATGCTATGTTGACTACATTTTAGTTGTATGAATAAAAAAAAAATCTATAAAAGTTAAATGAACCTGAAAATATTTACTGACAGAAGAATTATAATTATTTTACCCAAATATTCTAGCATTCATTCTGATAAAAAGAATTATAATTGGTGTATTGTTAACAATTCTTTATTTATGTAAATTAAATGACTGAACTGGGTTTTTTTTTTCTATACATATTGATAACCCATGTTTTGTTTTTTCCATTGATATTTCCTTCTAAGTGGTTTTTCATTGTATTCAAAGTGTTATTGTTAAAGAACTTTCAATTTATTAACTCTTTATAACTTTGTGATGCATATTTTATTATTAGTATATTTTTTTTAATAAGCAGAATTCATACTGTAGCAGAAAATTTTAACTCAATGTAATTTTTTTTTTTATTCCACGAAATTAAGCTAAATCTATATAATATTACAAAATAGCTATGAGTGTCATAACAAATCATATTTCCACTAATCACTTAGCAATATTTATAGGCTCATATTTTAAGAATTTTAGAACTCTTGAATATTTCCCCATATGCATAACAAGAAGAAAAATTGTGTATTTTTTTTTTATTTTATTTTATTAATGTTGCATTTCTTATATTTCAAAAAAAAAAAAGCCCTTCCCAAAGTTTTGTGCACTTATATATATATCCTTTAGATCTTAAATGAAAATCAGAACTATGCACAGTTGGTGCAGCTGTCATTTATACCAATGTAATTCTGAAAGTTATTGTCTTTTTCTCCCCATTGTTTTGAGGAGAGAAAATATCATCATTCACCAATGAAATTATTACCTCAAAGCCAAACTGTATTCTTGGTATCATGTCATTAATATTTTTTTTCTTTTCAAGAAATTTTTAATATTTGCAGCAGACTAATAACATTTTTTTTCTTATAATTTATTATTATATCCAACAAATATGCAGTTGACCTACGTGTTAGCCAGCACCTTGGCATTTTTGCAGTTTAATCTGCATGAAATCCCATTTCCAGTCTGAAAATATAAAATTTGCATAATTTGAGAGCAGCTATATATAATTATTATTTTTTTTTTATTAGTGGGTGCAATAGAATGCTGTTATGAAGGGATTATCATTGCAGAAAATAAATTTGAATTTGTCATTATTATTTTTTTAAGAAATATTACTTAATACTTATATATACTTTTATATATAGATTGATATGTGTTATGTGTAAATATATGTGCATTTGTATTCCTTTAAGTGTGTTGTGTAGTTAATATATGTCATAATATTTTTCAAATCAACATGTAGATAAGTACATGCCTTGGAAGTTATCTTTGAGGAATAAATCAGATTTCATTTTCCTACATCAGTTACTTCAACGTGCTCTGAAACAGTTTTAATTAAAATTCAAATCAAAATTTTGGTTGCTTTTTAACTGGAAAGAAAATAATGTTATCACAGGTTTTGTAAAAAAAAATTGCTCAATATTATTCTGTGTAATTTTACATAGTCATTACATTTGTGTCCTTTGTAACTATGGAAACTGTTGTAAAATTTTGTTTCAGTGTTAGTAATCTCAATCATTACAGTATGTTGATGGTTTATGTCATTTTAATTTTTATTTTTATTTTAACATCAACATTTTTTCATATTTTAACTTCATACTAATAACTGCTTTAATGTTAATTTTTGCTAGATAGACTTTTTCCTCTAAAAAAAAAAAAGAAAACTGTTGATATACAAATCATTCATGCACTGTATTCAGTAACTTCCTCATTTTTTAATAAGCCTGAATTCTGGACATGCCAAAGTTTTTTGAAATGTCCAGTCTGTTGTTTTTGTTTAACGGGTTTGTAAAATAAAATTGTGAAGATTGTATCATTTGCCTAGTTGTGCACTGAAAAGTGGCATATTTTTTTTTTTTTAAATCTTCTTTCTCAGGTATTTTATATATATAAATGAAGCACCAATATTTAGTTGTTTTTTTTTTCCCTTTGCTACAGATATAAGTAAATCAGAGCAATAATGAATTCAATTTTCTTGGGTTTTAGTTATATAATTTTAAAGAAAACTAGATTAAACTTGATCATTTACTACATTGCATGTTGAATTTCTATTTACTTGTACTATTCACCTCGTTTTCCCAAACTCCCCCTTTTTTATTATTTAAAAGAATTTTTTTTTAATTGTGTAATTAATCTATATTTTTCTCAAGTGATTCTATATTGTCATTTTGATCACTTTACAGTCGTGTTTTTTTGTGAGTGGTTAACCTCACTGCCATGTTGACAAGCCTGTAAATTAACACTTTACTAAATATTTTGTTGTACAAGATAAACAAGAAAATTTTTTTTTTCAATTGATTAATTGATTCAGCCAATATTACTTACTAGAGCAGCTCAGTAATACTATACAGATTTATTCCATACATTTTTTTTTTTTTTTTTTTCTAATTTTATTTGAAATATATTTGTATTTAATTCATGCAAGTTTGAGATTTTTTTTATGATCAAATTAAATTATTACCTCTATAAAAAAAAAAGTGATAACTGAAAAAAAAATTAAAATTAAAAAAAAATGTATTGAATTGTTGATTAGCATGACCTTAAGTAAATTAACTGATTTATATTGTAATGAAAGCAAATAGCTAAAACCTAATGGAATAAAAAAAAAAGGGCTGTGAAGCAATATCAATCAGATTTTATCAGGCATTTGTTTTAATTGGTGTTGTTGTGTTTTTTTCTTGTTATAATAGATGGTGTTGTTTTTTAAGCCATATAGCTGCTGTCATTAATAAATGTCTTCATACTCAACGCTCTGCGAGTCTGTTGTTTTATTTAGCTTAACCTTTGACCAGAATTAAAATGTGCGCAAGCATTCTTATTAGGGATATGACGAAGTTCGAATCCGACGACATTCAAACTTTGACGGTTTTATAGCAAATTCGAATCCGACGGGTTTTTTTTTTAATTCCATCGGGTTCGAATTAGAAAAATTACCGTTTTCAGATCAAACACGGCCGTAGAAATCGTGACTAAAATTAAACAAGCAATTTAAGTCTTTTTCCGCTTCGGACAAAGGACATATTAGAGCATTTTCGTACGCAGATAAATAGAGAGGGAAGTAATCATGTTGAATAACTGTTACAAAAATAAATAATGATTAAGCCCCTTTTGATTAGCTTTTATTATTTATATTTAAAATATAAGCAAAAACGGTACTTAAACGCCCCCTTTTTCGGCCCTCAGGAGGTCAGATCGTGAAATGGACTTATGTACACTTGGGTACAATAACTACAAAATGGTATATACATCATGGGTCTAGGGACTCTATGGTTGCTGTAGATATAGGGCGCCCTTTGTTAATATAGCTTATATAGTAAAACGGTACTTAATACGCCCCTTTTTTCGGCCCTCAGAGGTCAGATCGCGAAAATGGACCAAAGTGTTTTTTGGCAGCCCAAGACCTACAAAATGATATATACATCATGGGTCTAGGACTTATGGTTGTTGAGATCTAGGGTGATGACGGACAGACAGGCAAAACGGGACAATAGAGTATTTTTTTTTTCGGAAAATGCTCTAAAAACCTAGAGACTTTCGAAAACCCGAAATTAAGAAAACAGATAAAACTTGACTCCTGGACCCTTACTCAGTTTTCCATAGATAAGATGTCGTATTTGGTCATGAACATATTTTAGATACAACCCTCTCACCAGATCCGCATTCGAATCCGACGGATTCGGATTTTCATCAGCTCCGCCACATCCCTAATTCTTATAGCTTTTTAGCTTTCTCTTAGTAAGAACTACATGACTGATTCATGGAATGACTTGTATTTTTCTTTTTAATATGTTTTATTTTTCATGTGCTTATATAATTTTGCTTTCACAGTCTAACTAGAAGTTGAATGAAAGCTTTGAATTAGTGATTTATTATAGGGAGTAATTCAATCAAAATGACCATATCATTAACGTACAGACCGCGGTGACTTTGTAGCAGCGCCGTAGCGTGAAAATTCTACAGCAAGGGCGAGGCAAAGCGGGGGGGGGGGGGGCAGGTAGTACATTTTACTAAGTAGAACAAATAAGCGGGGGGGGCAGACAAAACGCAGGGGGGGGGTCCCCACCCCCGCACGCAACGGGCCTGCTCTGTAGGAGTTGTGATGATGTGTGGCACAATACAGCACCAAAATAAAAAAAAATATATCATCGGGAAATGACGTCACAGAGGATTTTTATTTATAGCGATGGCTTTCCCATACCGTGATTACTTTAATATAGTAAAATACATGAGATATTTTGGCATGAAATAATTAATTACAATTGAACTACCCATTGAGATGGAACGAAACCTGTTTCCCCATGTAATTATGTGTACGTGTACCAAATTTCACGTTATTTGATGTCTGGATCTTGAGTTTTGGCAATGGGGACAGACAGACAGCAAATGTCGTCTTATAAGTATAGAGATAAATATAGCCTAATGTAACAAAATGGTGGGAAAAGTGACAGCTTTAGCATAAAGAAATGTTGACTGCCTTTTAAATACCATCTTTATTAAGAACATCTGTACGCCTACAATAATAATTAACTGCCTTACATATATTGATAATTATTAATAACATATTTTTATACTATAATTCTATTCTAGTTCTTTTTCTATATTTTTCATTATTACTAAAACTACTATTCATACTCATTCATTTTATTGCTTTTAGGCCTAAATATTGATTACTATACCGAATAGTCCTAGTAGCGCTGGGCGGGTAGAGCGGCCTCACAGGGTGCCGAGCTGGTAGAGTGGGGCGCAGGAAGAGTAATGTTGAGAATAATTTTCAGCCTCTTGACAGGACATGGACAATCTACGGTCCGCGGGTCAAGTACGGTCCGTTAAGCAGGTTTGACGGCAGTACACTCAACTTTCATTTGCATTGATAACGTTTACCTATAATTTTAAGTTGGTTTGATCCGACACGCAGTACACTCAACCTATAATTTAAGTTGGTTCATATGATAACGTTTCATTTGCATTGATAACGTTTACCTATAATTTAAGTTGGTTCATATAATAAAGTATAATAAACACTCTATAAATAAGCCTCGGTCCGTCCCAAATATTTATATTGTTAATAGTTTCACACTTTTCAGAACGGTCGAATGAGGGCGGGGGGGGGGACAGAAATAACTCACCAAGGAGCCTAATAGATAGCCTAGCAACGGCTGGCTCTGCGGATAGTCTGGTGGCCGGATAATTGCGAACCAAATAATCAAAACTGTACAAACAAACGAACAAAAAAAAAAACTTATTGAAGAGCTGCATATGATAATGTAATATTTGAGGGCTAGAGATGGGTTCCAGTTTTTGTAAAACCTCGTTATTTAGGGAAGTGACCAGTTGATTTTGTTATATTAGTCAAATTAGATTTCAATAATTCCGATTGGGGGGGGGGGTGAAGTTTGTTATTTAACGTTATATTTAAGAGAGGGGGTATGTTTTTTTTTTTATAGTTTTTATAAGTTTGTATTTTAAGGGTGTGTGAGTTTGTTAAAAAAATTGACGTAATTTTACTGAAGGAGGGGGGGGGGTGTCACCGAAAGTCTAAAAAGTGCTGTGATTTGTTGACGTATTTAATGGAGGATGCTCTAACTTTTATGGTGAGGAAAGCATAAAGCATGCAAGGATATTGGGATTCCGGGTCACATATAAAGTATTTTAAAATATCTATAGTTTTGAAATTTGTTCATTGTAAATGTAGAAGACAAGACATAAACAAAATAGTAGTGAGATGTATTAGATGAGACACTAGTAACTAAATATGTGGTTACATGAAAATGGGTTGAGTTGCAGTCTTGCTTATCAGACATTCTAATTAAATTTTTCTAACCGTTTTCCCCACTTAACTCAAAACTTCTGTTAATTTATTTCTTGCCTTAATCAATTTTTGAGGCACTTTTTTAGTGACAGACTTTCTTGAAATTTTGCATATATGTTCTTGCTCCATGACAATGCATGTGATTCAATAATTAATTTTACAATTAACTAATGTTTAACAAATGAGTTAAACAAATTCTAAGTAAACTAATTAAGGGATATAGCCTTGTTTAACTATGATGAACCTCTAATAAATGGGCTACTTCCCTTGCATTAATAATCTACAATTCTACAGTGTTCAGATCAAGATCTATGCCAGCACGTGATTACCGCTTGCTGCTAGGTCAAAGCATACACGCAATCGCTACATTGTATGTCTATCTCTTCAATTGGCAGTGTCTTTAAAAATGTAAACAAAACTGATTTTTAAGTCCAGCTAAGCAGCCCCGTAGCCAAGAAGAAAAAGAGGAAAAAATAAAGAAAAAGTAACTAAAATGAGAAGGTACCCCCTTGCTGGGTATTGGTGCCCCCCTGCTTACTTTGACCTGCAGGCTACGGGCCTGCAGCTAAGGGACAATCAAATATTTCTACTATTCAAAGCATTCCATTAAAAAACTTGCAGTTATCATGCTGATGTCAGCTGAAAATGAATTCACAAATATATCCAAAGATTTGGGATTTTTTTTTTCCCCATTCTGAAATCTGTTATCAAATAAAGTTAATTATTCTGTTTCACCAACAAAGATTTCAAACTTAGATCAATACATTAAAGGCCAAATGTATTCAAATTCAAACGCACCATAAAGATAAAGGTAATGAACAATTGCTCAACTCGCTTTATTCTACAAAAAGGTATTTTTTCCTCCCACATTTTCATTCAAAATAGTTTGTCATAATAATGTTTTCTCAGATTTTTAACTAGACCTGAGTTTTAATAAAGAACGAGTTAGATTTGAAACATTAATTTTTTTAAAAATCTTGTTTTAATATTTTGACTGTCTTTGTTGACAGTAATATATGCAAACTGCATTTTGGACTACCCTACAATTCTAGATACATGTACAAGTACACAAGGGCTATTGAACCAGTGGCGTAGCAAGCTTAACTCGCGCCCGGGGCACAAAACCTTTTTAGCCCCCCCCTCCATTCGAAAACCATATAATATGTAAAATATACCATTTGGCGCCCCATTGTGAGTAGCGCCCGGGGCATGATGCCCCCTTTTGCTACGTCACTGTATTGAACATACAATTGTAATGGATAATACTTATACAGAGTGAAAGGTTACATGGGGGTTATTAATTACTTTTATAATGTTAGAAGCTTCATTTTTGTATAACACAATTTTATTTTAATATTTGTATACCGGACATCTTAAGTTAAAAATAGCTACACACATGACTGACTAAAAAAAAAAAAGAAATAAAAAACATATTTCTTTTAAATATTAACATGTTTATTCATCAATTAAATAGTTATCATTTAGTCGCTATTTACACATACCATTTATTTAGTCTTGGTTTTAACAACTTGACCTCATCCATAAAAAAGCAAAACAAAAAATATGAAAGTCAATTTTAAACAAGTTATTTTTAACCTTACATCAAAGAAATTATTAAGTCATGTACAGAACAAATACTGCTGGGTTGTTAATTTGTTTTCAACCACAAAAAGACTACAATACATTCCAAGCAACCATTAGCAAAAAAAAAAAAACATCTGAAAAATGAACAGTAACAGTGCTCTGAGTAATTATTTTTTAGTATATCCTTCAAAGATTATCGTTGAAACTTATCAGAGATGTGTCAACTAATCTCTGCTATCATGATAGAGATCCTGTAATTGGATGTACTTTAGAGTGGCATGTAATAATTAGATTATCTCAAATAATGGCATCTTTAGATGACCATCTCTCTTGTATATTTAACTTCAAAAGTTACAAATTAACACTAAAAGTAAAGCATATCTTGACTCTACAGTACCCAAGCTTAAAGAATACTTAACTGCAATGCAAACCCGCATTTATGCTCACACACCAAAGTTTACTGCAAATAGTCAAAATATTCGTGATGTGCTATATAAAACAATGTACAATTTAATTGCTTACAATTGTTCTATTACATGTCACTATGAAATCATGAATTTAAAAAAAAAAAGTTGAATGAATAAATGATAATAATGTCAGTAAATTATGAAGGCAAACAGTACATTAAAATGTATCAAAATTTAATGCCCATCAAACAAAATTTTAGAGAATAAGATGTTTATGCTGCCTGAAACATGTTGGATATTTGTTTCTTATTTAATGAAATCTTGTATTTAAAAAAAAAAGATAATAACAAAATAAATGCAAGGAGCTATGTGATAAAAAATCTGACTCAAGTTGGAAGGGCTAGCCAGTTATGTAAGAGAAGATCATTAGATAGTAAATAGCTAAAAACAACAACAACAAAAAAAATTCTGCTCTTAGAACATTCATTAAAAGAAAAGCTGATGTAAAAAAAAAAATTCGTTTAGAAAAGATGTTTAGAAAAACAAATAAATACAATTGGCAGTAATTTATTATTTACTCAATTTAAACATTGAACAGATTGGTTAGTTTTTTTCTATTAAGGAGGAAAGAAAAATGCTTGACCTGGTTAATCTGTTCAATAGTAAAACTTTGGTTAATAATTTATCAAACTATTCTCACAATTTAAGCTTGTTTGAACTTGAAAATAATGTGAATTAAGCAAACATAAGAAAAATATTTTCATTCGTAACACAAAAATGATCAAGATAGGTATAAATTGTAATATTATTAAAATTTCACTGTCAAAAAAGCTAGAGGAAGACAAGTGGTATTGAGTGTTGTTCTACGCCATACTCTTAATTTTAACGGTTTAAAATAGAGTAACTGTACATCAGTATCACAATGTAGCAAACATTTAACAGATTTTGTAATCAAAATATCAAACGGTCATCAGCTCACCAAATAATGAAACCTAATAGAACAATCTCACCATAATGTCCTCTATCAATGACATTAGAACAACAAAAGTAAACAAATTCTGCCATTTTACAAAAAGGTTTTAAGACATTTAACTAAAAGAAACTAAAATTTTAACAGAGTTATTATCATAGTTAATATAAAAAAAGATTTGTGGTTTAATTTAAACAAAGAATTCAGAGCCTGTTTTGTCCTGAATATGTTAAGTTTTGACAGAAATAAACAAAATATTTCAACATAAATGCAATTATTAATATAAAAAGATAGACCATTTAGCACTAAGTGGATTTTGGCTACAAACCAAAATAACTAATAAACAAAAGGGAAAAAAAATGGTCAAATCTAATAAATGATCATATCCAAGAAGACTTATTTTATACAAATAATGAGATTCCGTAAAATAAGTTTTGTAATCATTGTGAATTTGTACATAATTTTAACAATTTAAAATTTGTGAAAGAAGTGGTTTCCAACTAGTTTACATTAATGTAACAGAATTAATGTAAGAGAACTTTGTATTCTTTTGAAATAAACCTTAACTAATAAAGAGCTGATGCTGGCATCCTAACTAGCATTATCCACATGCTGTACAACACTGTGAACACTATTAGATTCATCATTCAAAGGGGAAGGACCAGCTTAAACATTTTCATTACTTGCACCAACATCATCAGGCACATTTGCCATTTCAGGAACCGCTGACTCACCATTGTTTCTCTCTGGCAGATCTTCCTGTACAATATCTACAGAAGGTTCAATTAACGCTGGGCTATAGCTATCAGAATTACTATTTGAGTCTCCATTAACCCATCCAGCTATTATATTACCATCCCCAACAATCCCATTTTGCATTTGAAAGTTTTGACTGTGGACAGAAACTTCACCATTAGGTTCATGTTGAATAGGACTATAGTTCACATCACTGGTATTTTCACCATTAGTATCACTGAGGCCAGGGCTGTAATAAGAACTACCAGTACTTGAAGATCCAGAGGACCCTGACCCAGTTGTGCTAGAGCCTGAACAACTTTCACTTAAGCTTTGAGAGACAGTGCTGATGTCTGATCTGCTACTGGAACTGAATTTACACTCTTGCTCCAAGTTTCTTACTCCTTTCCAGTTATCACCCTCAAAATTGGACACACTCATATCCTGAGTGTCATCCATAGGTTCATTTCTGTCTGCACTCAATGTGCATGGATCTAGAGGATTGGAGCTCCTTTCATCCATGTTACTGAATGACAAACTAGCACTGGTACATGATCTCTGAAGCGTAAAATATGGAGAATCAGAGGATGCATTTGTAGGGTAGTTTATGTGGTCATACATATGGCTTGCGTAAGGACCCCGTCGCATGCCAGTAAACTGGGGATGGTCACACTCAGCTTTGTTTGTGCTACCACACTCTTGGCAGACATCCCGATAATCTATTTCTTCATTTGAAGAAATATTGGGGGTCTGCTTACTGTCAGGCTTTGTAAAAAGGATAAGAGGGCGTCTGAAACCTATCACCAAAGAAATAAAAAGGAAACACATTTTTAAAATGTTAATAACAACTAGGTATCATTTTTACCATGAAAAAAATGAAAATACAAGAATAAATTAAGTAAGCAAAATCTAATTAAATATTAAGTTAAACCCTGGGGAATAGAGAAAAGAAGAGAGCAGTATTAAGCAACACATTCTCTTTCTATTAAGGGCATAATGTTTTTTTTTTACTATTTTAATATAGTTAATGCATGGTTTTATGAAAATGTTTAAAGAAATTTTTTAAATGATGTTACCATTATCTATCTAAATTATATCACAGCTAAATAAATCATCCACATTGGCTGCTAATCATATGATAAGCATTACAGCTGATGCAGCAGCCACAAATATTTAATAATTTTACAGCGGACTGTTATACCTTTTGCTTTAGTAACAGGTACTCCAATGACTTCACATTTAGCAAATCCGATAGACAGAAGGTAATGCTTGAAAGCTTCAGGCTTCAACTTGATGGACTGGTATTTAGAAAACATCTCTTGCTGAAATTATAAAAGAAAATGCAGCATATATCCTGATATATAAATAAATATAGATCAAATTCAGATTATATATATATAATACATATACATGTATAATGTCTCTGAAATAAAAAATCAAACAGAAAATTATATCTAAAGAGATACTGTCCATTTTTAAATAGAGAACTCTAGTAGCTTAGGACATATTTCAAACCTTTGTTTCCCATTACCACTGAAACCAACTGCATTTTCTGTCAAGCACTTGATTCCACATATTTTTATTTTTCATCATTGTAAGTAAAGAATGATCTATTCCATAACACATTGATAAACACAATTTAACCAGATATTATAAGAAAGATGTTAACAATCTTAGATTTTCTTATAAGAAATCAAGTTGGCTAACTTTTTTTTCCAGTAAAATTAGTTTTGTAAATACTCTGTTAAAGAGTTTTTTTTTTTGTATTTACTGATAATGAATAAACACATTCATATCTGGTATCAAATGAAACCGATTTCATGTTAAAATAAGAAGAAATTAACTTTTTATATAAAAATATGCTTTTTTTTTGGTGTAAAATTGGTTATTGTTGTTTTTTGGAATGAATTCATTTTTAAGAGTTGAGATACAAACATGATTTTTTTCAGAAACAAGACAAATCTATGATTAAGCTAAATAGTTACAAGTTCATAAACACACAATATTTACTTACAGAAAGCTTAGCTCTTTTTCTGTAAGTAGACCAAGGTTGAGGCTCCAGTATAAGTTTTCCACCAGGACGGAGTTGCCTGAATATTTTTTGAAAAAACAGCTTCAGCCCATCATCACCATTATTGAGATGAATCCACTTCGTGATGGACAAAGCTAAAATAGTATCATACTCTTCATTCTGAAGTTTAAGAATTTCTTCACTTCCAGGAACATAATTACCCTGTGCAATTGAATAAAAAAGGCTCTTTAATGAATGATTCAGGCAATATACCTGGGCTTGTAAATAGTATTTTTAAAAAGTGTTTTGCTTCTCATTCTACTTTAACAGATGACTAAAACAACAACTGAAACTTGACCAAAAAAAAATTTCAGATTTCTATTTGAGCTAATACATATATATATTTTCTGCAGTGTAAATGGTGATACTTTATTTTAAATGTTACATTAAAAAAAAAGTTATTCATTCTGAATGTATTACAATGAAGTAACTAGTTATAGGCTAATATTAATAAGATATTAGGAACCAGCAAATATTCCATTAGATAAAAATATGTGTTAATGAATTTTACCTGTAAGAAAAGAACATTGTTTGGAAACTGATCAGATGATCCCATTAGAGGATGAGCTTCAAGAGGACCTTTGGTCATTTCAAATACTCTTGGATATTTGGAGGAATCTTTCCTCCTCAGACTCAACATGTGTCTGATATTTTGTCTAGCAGACTGAATGAGTTTGCCATCAATATCCATTCCAAGAATTTTGTGTGGATAAAACTGTTCAGCCAAAGCCAGGGTGATGTGACCAACATTACAGCCAATGTCAAGAACATCTTTGTCTTTAAACCATGTGGGGTTGAAATACTGTAGACGAGGGTCAGGCTCATGATCTCTGTTGCGATAGCCATAGTATCTGTTATAATTTCCTAAGGTAAACATCGGCTTCTGTGGAAATTTAGTGGGTTCATTAGCAGCCCCTTTTCCCTTTCCTCCACTTATTTGCCGTTTAAACTTTCTTTCTGGGCTCATGCTCAAAGACCTGGATCTTGAACGCCCTTTACTGGTGAATTTAACAGGCATTGGAATTTCTTCTTGTTTTAATTTCTTTGGTGTGTGTTCCTCTTTTGGCGGTGAAGTTGGTTTAGGTGATGAAACATTTTCAGCAACAAGACTATTAGATTCAGTACTACAAACTGGTTCTGGTGTTTCTGTATCAGTTGCCAGGGAAGTGTTCATTTGTTGTGCCTCATCATGTTTCTTTTTCTTTGATCTGTGTCGCTTTTTAATTGTTGCATTTAATAGCATATCAATAACTTTCTGATCATGTTTACCTTCTAAATTTAAAGGATCTTCAATATTTGGGGGAACCTTTACATAGACAATCTTTCTAAAGTCAGGGGTGGGTAGTGGAGAGCTCTCAGGTGTTTTCAAGTTCAAAAGTCTGCCTTCTTCACTGTGAGCTAAACCATTAAGATTCAATGGATCATGAGCATCACCTCCCATTAATTCCCATTTAGGCATATGGTCTCTCCTAGGTCTTTGATCTACAGAAGCTAACCTTTTTCGTTTATAAGTAATATCTTTATCATGTGGTCGGCCCATGTTAGAGCTTAAAGACAGTCGTCTTTTGCGAAATTTTGGTGGATCTGGTAAGCCATCAATTTTTAAATTCTTTTCCAACAAAGCATGTTTCCTTGATAATTCTCTCATTTCTTTTGAGGTAGCATGAGTTCTTGGGTAAACAGTTTTGCCTTGCTTCCCTTGAAAACCTTTGTTGCCTTTGCTTTTTATTTTCTTTTCTGCATCACATTTTATCAAAGAAGCAGGCTCTGATTCATATTCTTTGTCATCAACGGCTTCATCTTTATTTTCAGTATCTATATCACTATTACTACTGCTGCACTGTTTGATTTCAACAGCTAACAGGTTTACATCCTTCAGTCCGTTATCATAGTCATCATGGGACTTTGGTTCTGTTATGATTTTGTCTTGAAATGTTTCTTCGTGATTATTAAAATCATTTCCATTACTTTTACCTTGAAAAAATTCTGCAACTTTAATTTTATCCGTACTATCAAAGTCTTGAACTGCACTTACATTTGCAGACTCGGAAACAACATCCATTCTTGAACGTTTTAATTACGATCCGGAATACAGATAGTAAATTGAACGACAGAAAGTCGAAGAAGTAAACAGCTAACAGCGCTACCTGGTGGAGTTTTTCGAGCAAACCACTAAGTAATAATGTAAACAACCGAATAAATATTTTTTTAAACAAAGAATTCCGAATTAATGTCTGTGCAAATAACAGAATTCATTTCATCATATCACTATTTATTACTGAGGTTTAAAACGACACTTAGAGTTTTATTTCACATTTTATACTTGAAATACAAGCTAGACAAAAATTTGCAAGTCGTCGATGGTAGCCATCAACTACCGTATGAAGTACGCATGCCTAAATTTACAAGAACTCTGGGATGTCGAGTTCCGAATTCGTCGTCTGCTATAGTCTTTTGAAACAACAATTAAAGCATTATTTCACCGAAGGATTAAATGATTTTTTTAACTTCCTGTCTAGAGTAGAAATATTTCTGATTGTTGATGTTAATTAAGTAAGTGTTTTAGATATCAGACACGAATAAAGAAATTGTTACAATATAATTGTATAACATAGATAGTATTCATAGTTCATTACTGTCTTCACTACTACAGTCACTACAGTGGTCTACAGTACACTCTACATCCTTCAGTGACTCCAATTTACACAACGTCGTCTACTTTACAGACTCTTAACTTATAAAGAGCAATAAATAGAATTCCACTTATTAGTTATTATTATTATCTTTGTTTAATTGATATCTAAAATGATTTTAATTTTTTTTTGCAGCTCTACCATGGAAAATGACATGAAGCCTTTGAAAAAAACATTTTCAGGTAATTAATTTGTATTTCTCATGATATGATTATATGTCTTCATACCTTTTTTCTTACCTAGGACTCTTTGTTCTTACCTAGGATTTTTTTTGGGTGTGAACACCATTGCATTATAGCTCAGCTTATTTTATATAGTCAGTTTTTAATAAACAATAATATTTACAGTTTTACTTGCCTGTTTCTTTAAGTTTAATAAAAGTATTGATTTTAAATGTTATACTAAGTTATAGAACATTGGGAGATTCAGTGTCAGTGTGTGTATTTTCACAATTCACACATTGTGAAACTCACTGAAGGCAAAAAATGTAGTGGCATTCATTGTGTGATTTGTGTGTTAAGTGGGGTACCACTGTATATATTTTTACATTTTATTAATAATAATTAGCCCAATGTCAATACGCGGTGGGCTCGGTTTCCCCTGGGTAATCCATATTTTTTATTCTACCATAATTTTTCCCACCCTTCTTCACACTTACTTATTAAAAAAAATAATTATAAAAAAAAGGGGGCGCGGGTGTCAATATAGTTTTCTTATCTTTGGTTTTCCCAAAATAAAAGGAGTAAACAATGACAGGGTTGTCATTTTTTAATTAACAAAGTTCTCTGGAGTTACATGTATACTGATACACTGAATATTAATGAATAGTTAATAGATTTTTTTTTGTGAGTTCTTTATAACTATAACAAATGTGTACTGCATTATTAACTTCTCTAATAAATCACTCCTGTACTATAATAGTTTATTGTGTTCTTTTTAACAAAGTTGTTAACTTTTCTAATTAATCATCCATGTGCTGTTAATGTGATTTATGTTTAAAAACTAATCAGAATAATAAATTATGTTATCTCTCATGTGGTTATGAACAAATTTCTTTAATACTTTTTCTGCACAGCCCCAAATAAGATACCTAATACCAATGCTAAAAAATTGCTGAAAATAAGCAAAACAGATGAAAATATTGCTTGTTGTGCAGAAAGCTCAAAGGTAGGACAATAATTTGACTGATAGATAGAACATTTGTAAGATAGGGATGGGCAAACTTGTTTTGAATCACAGGTCACTTGGGTTAATAAATTTGACAGAAGGCCTAGACCGGGTGTTACATGGTTAAAGGATATTGAGATTCCTTTCCATGAACGTTGTCTTAAAGTATGAGAGAGTTTGTTCTAGTGGTCTGATGACAATATTTTTTATTTTATAGCTCACATTCAGTCTACACCAATAAAGTCAAACAATACCGGTTATTTTGCTGATATAACATGTTTATTACAGGCAAATATTGACGCCAGGTATTCTCTAATAAACTGCTTCAGCTTATGTCTCGCTCTCTCTTCTTCTCCTCTCTCACTATCTTACAACATCGTACAGCTTATATACTGTAAACGATTGGCTTGGCATCAGTGATTTATTAGCCATAACCATTGCTAGCCCCAACTAACACTACCCTCTGGACAATTTATGTGACAGCTCTGGGAGATGGGAAAGAGATTGACTCCCAAACAGGGGACCTATAAAACTTTCTAATTTTCCCCCCATGTAAATTCCACCATAACAGCCTTTTTAAATAAATCTAACCTCCCCTACAATTTACTGACGGGTCAGATGAAACTAAACCTGCAGCCCACATATCACAGTCCTTCTTCTACAAGTATTTGTTTCCCCTGAGTCCCAGTGCTCACCCATTGCCCGATGGTTTTTGTTCCTGAGACTTTTAAACTATTGTGCTAAAAAAAACCTGCTTCATAACATCAGGAGTAGAAATTAGACAGAAGGGCCAGGCCTAGAGCAGATGGATGAAGTAATTGTATGAACAATTGTAAATTAAATGTATTTAAACTAGAATGCCCTGACTGGATCAAATAGCCAAATGGACTTTATTTGACCTGTAGGCAGCCCCGGCCCGGGGGGCTGGGGGGGGGGCCCCCCCCCGTGGGGGGGGCAGCCCCCCAAGATGAAAAATGAAAAAGGGGTAAATAAAAAGAGAAAGTAACTAAAATTAGGTTATTACCCCCTTCTGGGTGCTGTTGGCCCCCCCTGCCTTCTTTGGGCTGGGCTGTAGGTCTCAGTATGCTCATGTCTGATGTAGGACATATTTAAAAAAATGATTTGTACAATCTTTAATTTAATGTAAGATGTAAATGTTTATCCTTTACAAATCAGGGATTTTAAAATTTTTCTTTTATGGCAATAGCTTTTTGACACAAAAATTGCACTAGAATACTATATAATTTTTTGTAATGGTTTTCTTTTGGTACTCTATACAGTGCAAAGGTAAAAATATAAATATATATTTTAAATTTAACACTAATTTATTATATTAAAAAATAATATTTTTTTTTGGCCACTTCATTACCTTTTTTTTTATTAATGTTATCAGAATGTCACTCATGTGACATACTATGTGAGTTATTGATTTGATGGAATGACTTATTTTTATACTCTTTTTATCCTAGCAACCTTTCATAGGCCATTTTTTATATATTAATATACCATGCATGCATTTAATACATTAAAAAAACATTATAGGCCTATGCAGCTATTAATGTCATTAAAAATCGAATGATTGGTAATTAATTTCAGTTATTCAATATGCTATTGTCTCAAAAATCTTTTTCTCACTGTTGCTCAAAAAGTTTACCTGATAATGGGTTATTGCATTTTAAGGGAACAGCTGCTATTAAAACATTAAATAAATAAACGAAAAAAAAATATCACCACAGACTGGCAGAATGAAACTATTTTGGTAAAAAGTGAGTTATAAATAACAGAATAGTTGATAAAAGGAAATGTCTGGTACATTGAATAATTGAATGAAACATGTTTCATACAATTTTCAAAATCATATGTGATAAAAGGATGAAATTAACATTTCACTTTTATAACAATTACATAAATCAAGTTTAAATATTTGATTTCTTTAATACTGCAATAGAATCAACCGAAAGTTGAATTTCTTAAAATTTTGAAGAATGCAAAAGTATACCATCAAATCTTGTTTCACCTTGAAGTCTGAATGTCTACTGCATTATTTGCAGTATTTTAAAATATTTTTTTGAGAACTTTTCTCTCATGTTACCTTTATTCTGCTCACTCATTTTTCCTTTTTGTAAAACATCTTGTGAGGTTTTTTTTTCAACTTTTTTCTGTATTAAATATTAAGTTCTTCTTCCTATTTTAATTATTTTAATATGATGGAAACTTAAAGTATAAGTAATTATTTTTTTCAATATGATTTCTATTTATTTGATCTAAGGATTTAAAAAAATGGTTTTGTATGTTTGTTATTTATTATTAAATATTTTTTTATTATTTTGTTAAGTATTTTAAAAATAATATGCATTTTAATTGGTTGCAATTTCTTGCTCTTTTTTTTTTTTTTTAAATTCAGAGATCAGAAAATGAAGCAAAGAAAAAGACTCCAGGCAAGCATAATCACAAATTAGGACAGAATATTTGTAAGAAAAATAAATGTGTCTGTTAATTATTATTTCAACAAAAATATGTAAATGAGCTTTTATAATTATTCAGATAAGTATACATTGTTACATTTTTTCGTGCAACTATCATTCAAATTTGCATTATTTTTTCAAAAATAAAAAAAAAATATGTTAAGACAAACATTTTTATTACTTTGATTTGGATTATTTTTCAGCCAAACAAGAAACAAGAAAACCTAAATCACTTACAGACAAGGAATATGAAGAAATATTCAGTAATGTTATACATGCTTTAGAAATAGAAAGTTTTGAAAATTCAGTAAATGCCAGTAAAAATGAAAATTTGCCACATAATAAAAGTAAGTCAGTAACATGATAAGTTTGATAAAGAAAAGCATTAACACTGAAATGCGTTAGTAGGTGTTTAATGTAAAATAATTAAAACATGTAAATTTAGCAGATAACAACTTCTAACACTTTCCGTATCTATGTTTTCCTTAGTTTTTTTTGGTATAGCTTAAAAATCAACTATAAATTCATTAAATAAAAAGCGCTAATATTTTTTTTAGTTTTGATAATTCTCGTTGGTAAATTAAATGCAACTTATCTCTTGTCTTTCAATTATTTTCAATGAAACTTTTTTGTTTTTTTTTATATATCTTAAGATCTTACTAGTGCTGAAAAAATTGACAAAATAGTAAATATAGAAGACGCTGTTGGCTCTGATGACAATATAGTAAACAATGAGAACCATTACTTTGTTGATGAAACTAGTAAAAAGTCTTCTTCTATAACTGATGATAAGGCAGTTGATACAGATTCTATTGACAGTGAAGATATTGATGAATGGGATAATTTGTAAGTGTATTTCATATCTTGTAAATAATTTTAGAAATCAATTCTGTTCATCTAAAAAAAGTTTTTTTTTTCTTTAGCTGTTTTCCATGTATTCCACAAAAATGTCTCCCACCTGATATAATTAAATCTCTTATTTAAAAAAGAGCCATGAAAAAATATGCCAGTAACTAAGAATTTTTGTATTGTTTGTTTCAAAGATTGAAAAAAGATATTTCAGCTTTGATTTTTCATTGCATATAAGTCTCTTCTGAATTATTTTTTTTTGTGACACCTTAGTTTCATTTAATCTTACTTACCCTTACTAGTATGTTGATGTACATTTTAATTATTAGGATATGACACTAGATTTAGGAAATAAAAATGTTTTCTCTCAATTTATTTTTTAGATCTAATAGTGTTAAAGAAAAAAAAAAATCAAAACCAGATAAAAAGTTAAATTGTAAGAAGCCACTAACTATCACTAAAAGCAAGTCAGAGAAAAAAAAGCATGTGGTACCAGAACAGTTATTAAATCTAAGTTCAGGTGAGTAACATACATAGAAAGATCTAATGAATTATTTACTTAAGAAGTAAATTTCTCAACTAAAGGTTGAAAATGGGACTGCAGAAATACCTTCTGTACTGTATGAACAAGCACATTCTATCTGCCTTCAAAATTTAGTATCTTGTGGGTTAGGATTATATTTGAGTGACAATGTTAAACTGCAAAATATATTGTTATCCAACCATTGCATCCCTTACAGATAGCTTTCATAGCATTATTTTTGTTCTTTTTCACAGATCTTCCTAATTCAAAACAAGAATATAAGAAAAAGAAAAATTTAAAATTCGGTAGACTAATTAAAAGTAACTTACAAGATTATTCTACCGAACCAGAAAATTGCTGCAGTAATGAATTAGAAGAAAAAGGTTTGTTACTTTGTTGTTAATTTGTCACTTACCAGCTATCTTAAGTGAAAAATTGTAATTTTATTGAATCATAATTATATGTTTAGAACTTGACTGCATTGAAAGGCCTGTTTAATTGTGTGTGCATTTTTTCTTACATTACTGTATTACACTGAAATTGGATATAATATGTGAGTTAACTATATTTATGAGTCAGTCTCTTCATGCTCTAGGATAAACTGCTTATTCCAAGGTTAGGGAAGTTGACTTTCAAGCTAATGAATATTGTAGTGTCCTATGTACTTTTCATATATTATTTCATTCTCCAGAATTTTTCCGATTTATTGCGTAAATCTTTTATAATATTAGAAATAATAATAGCAGTATGGGTTCTGTGTTAAATCAAAAGCGGGAAACAAGAATTTAAAATGGCGTTTTGTTAATTTGATAAATGTTTTTTTTAAAAACTACAGTTTTGAATAGTTTCTGCTGTTTTTAAATATGAAACCCAAAGGCCAAAATCTAACATATAACCGTGTGTCTACCTCAGGTTAATGGTTCGTACACTTTCCACTAGATAATCGCTGTTCGTATGCCACATGTATATTTCTTTGTTATCCCTTCTGTCGGATTTCGTTCAGCCAGCTTCAGTAGGCTTTTCAACTAGTATCTAATAATACTCTTATTTTATCTGATTTCAAATAGCATGATGTGAAATAAAAGTTTAGAATATTTAAAATATCTATCAGTATTATTAATATTATGAAATATATGTAATGTAAAGTGGTTAGAGGAAGTGGAGTAAAACCTTAAAGCCATAGGAGGGAGAGAGTGGAGGAAAAGACCATGGATCAGGAAAAGTGGAGAAGAGTAGTATGGCAGGCCAGGGCCCTAAATGGGCTGTAGAGCCAAAGGAAGAAGAAGAAGAGATGTAATGTAAAGATAATGGGACAAGAAGAAAAATAATTAAATTGATTGTAAAATCAGTGCTTATTAAATTTAGCGGGATTTAGCTAGTAAATAAAACTTTGCTGTCTTGATGCTGTAAACCTTACTGTTTTGTGGCAGTATCAGTGACCCTGTTATATCTGCCATTATTTCATGCAATTGTTTACAGTGATCTTATCTTTGAAGTACATATAATTCACCAAGAAAGATTTCTTTGAGACCATCAAAAAGTTAGTATCAACAGTCAGTGTAACATACTTTCTTTTGGCATATGCAGCACTTATTTGGAAATTCATCTGTTGCTGTTTTGGTTTGAATAGAAAAGTCATTGAAATCTAATTAGTAACCTTATTTTCACTTAATAATTTATCACAGCTCCTACATTTTAAAATCAATTATATAATATAAAATATCTTGGTGCATGTCTTTACTGAAACTGATAAAAGTTTAGCTCAATGTTCTTACATCTGTCATGACTCTTAGAGGCGAAAGAAAAAAGTTTTTTTGGTCTAATTTAGCATATGCTCACTTTTAGGTTCAACTAAAACATATTGAAAGATTAGTATTTAAGAATCCAGTTTTAATGTTTCACAGCTGCACAATTTCTCAACTGAAATATATTTATTTACTCTTCTTCCCTTTGTCCTATAACCACTTTTCCAATGATTATTAATGGCATCGTTTACATAATGTTAAATAACATGCAATCATTTTAAAAATATGTTTTGAATATCTAATCATATATCTGGAACATGAAAACAGAAACCTTTTATTTTAAGTCCATTAAAAGATATTTAAAACTACTAAACTATTAGTTTGTTTTTTATATGCAAATATTAGGGGCATATTACAGATATGATATTTAAGAAAAGTAAAATAAAAATAATACATGTACATGTATAACTTTTTAAGGGACATGGGTACAATGCAGTAACAGTATTTGTAACAAGTGGAGATATTTGAAGGATATTGAGGATCCACAACAGGTGCCAGAAAATTGGGAATGCAGAATGAATTCTGGTATTTTAGTTTCTTTGTAAATATATTTTCTAATTAGCATTAAGTTTTATTTTATTTGAAATATTTGTTAAATAATTTTATAACTAATGGACATATTTAAATTTCTTAACTGTTTTTGTCAAGTTATTATTATGTAAATTGGGATGTTTTTTTCTTTGGAAATATTTTAGATGTTGACCATAATTCTTGTGAATTGCCGGAAGTGCAGTATGATGAAACTGAACATATCTTTACTAAATACACCCTCGGGTCGGTGGTGTGGGCTAAAATGGATGGCTATCCTTGGTGAGATAATAGACTTAATAGTAGATTCTTTTTTTTTTTATTAGTTCTAACTATATGATTAATATAAATACAATGTCAAAAAAAGCTAGTATTCATATCTACAGGTGGCCAGCACTGATTGACAATGACCCTGATTATGAAATTTACTTTGAAATTCCCTCAGAAGACAGTATGATTCCTGTAAGTCATTTGCACATATGATGTTTTATTTGTTACTTTATTATTATTTCAGAAACAATATACTAATTGAAATGCATTTTCTCTACAAGTATTTGTACTTAATGCATGCTGGGTCTGTTTGTATATTTAGGATTTAACTTGTGTCAACTACAACAACCCCACTGACCTCTACAATAAAGTAGATGCACTTGTATCAAATGACAGAAAACCTTTTAAGATCATATCGATCACTCAAAAATATTGTTAACTTTCATGAATAGTTTTATAAAAAAATCATTAGAAAAAGGATGTCAATAATTTTGATGGAAGAAATAAAGCAACCTATGTAATGCAACATTGTCAATATAATTTTTAAAAGATCAATGATTGATTTTTTTATTACTTCAAATAAAATAATTTTTCTCATGTTTAGGTTAGACTTGAGGCATGCAAATGACAATGTATATATGTTTCTTAACTGTTCATCAGCATCATTTCCGTCACTCCATCGGGGTATGGGCCACCAACTAAAGATCTCCAGCGACTTCTATCCTGAGCCATTCTCTCTAGCTGCTTCCAGCTGAACCCCATCCTGGTGATGTCTGCTTCAAATTCTCGCCTCCAGGTGTTTCTAGGCCGACCTCTTTCTTTTCAGAAGGGTAGTCGGCTTTGTGGCTTCCTTTCGGCTTTCACCACAACTAAGCTTCATGAGTCTTCGTGACGAAGAACCTTCTTCTCCCAGGACTGAAATATCTGTTTTTTCTTTAGTTCGTGTTTCTGTGGCAAAGGGTTTTTAACAATAGCCACACGCCCAACCCTCCTCCTTTTTCAACCGGGCTTGGGACCGTCCTTGGCTTAACTGTTAGAAACATTCTATTTATTTGAAAAAATCATCTGCACTGTTACATAATGCTTTGTTTAATCGAAATTAAATTTTCCATATTTTTTTTTATTCTAATAGACCAATTTTCATGTTACATTCTTTGGTAATCATGCATCAAGGGCTTGGATAAAACCTGCTAGCATTATTCCTTATGTAAAAGATGATCCTAAGTCAAAGGTAAATTATGCAGTAGCTGCTATTTCCTGCGATTCTTTAAACAATAAAAAGAATATACTGTTTATATGAACATTTTACTATGCTCTTTTTTATTAATCATGAATTATTTAAGTAGGTTTTGTAAAGCTCAGAAATTAAAATCAACATAATCACTAAAAATGCTAACATTTTTAGAATAATTCATTGATATTTGTTACATGAAAATTTCATTCACATGAGAGTTTTAAATTGGTTTGTTAGTTGTCACTGTGATACACCATATTATATTTATTGGCTATAAAACTTAAGTGTCATCATCTGATTCTTCTTTCTTGTACATCTTTTAAGTAGCATGTTCAGGAAGCATTTCTCAGATGTCAATCACATTCAATTAACATTAAGATGATTTAATGAAATGGACAGCAGAACACAACTCCATATTCCATAACACTTCTTAAATCCTCATTATCTATGCTTCAATTCAGTGCCCCTAAGTCACACATCATCCAACTTCTCTCTACAACCTTCGACCACTCTGTCCATCCCCATTTGACTTCCTACTCTGCTGTCTTCTTCTGAACTGTGGATTGTGTTTTTTTGTGTGTTTCTCTTGAGACGGGGGTAGTTATAATTGTGCAGATACATGCTCATTGTATAATGTTCTATGTATATTTATTTTTTATTTTTATTGTTCTTTTTTTTTTTTTAAAAGGGGACAGGGGGTTGAGTGGTGTAGAGCGTTTGACTGTCGACCGGAGAGTCCCAGGTTCGAATCTCAGTGAGAACCTTGGAACTTTTTCAGGTCCTGGTGGAAGTCCCCAATTCCACCCAGCTTTAAATGGTACCTGACTTTAAGTTGGGGGAGTAAAGGCGGCTGACGTTAGTGCTAACCACACAATCCCTTCATATACCAAGGTTACTGAAAACAGATGAATTCTACACTTCATCTGCCTGATGAGCCCTTAGCTTAAGGGAACTTTTTTTTATAAAGGTAGGGATGAGTGTGGCAGAGTGGTCTATGTGCGTTAGGGCATGGGTGTTTCTGATTGTTTTGCCCACATGGCTGCACAATAGTATGAATGGTCAGCTACAGTTTGGTAGGGAGATTGGATTCTTGGAGTACATGGCTATGTGTGTGACTGGACAAGTGTATAAGGACAGTCCCCCATTTGATGATAGTCTTAAAGGACTATTTTCTGTGATGAGTAAAGTATTTTTGTGTGTGACTATAAAGAGGACTTGGGTTAATGTTTATTCAAGTGTTGTATGTGTTTGATAGAGGATCTATGTTACTCCCCTAAAGACAACAAGCTTTTCACATGATAAGCTGGTAATTTTTTGTTAATATTTTAATAGCTAACATGCTACACTAACATTAGATTTCAGTGACAATTTTTCTTTTTCATTACAATCTATTTATTCTATTTTTAAGCTATCTATTGGTCATAAAAAGGACATTACAGTTGCTTTGAATCAAGCAAACTTGGCAATGGAGATGAATTTACAGGTAATTTATAAATATATATTTATTGCAAAAAAAAGGACTGAATTTATGTATAGTTAAAATAAATGTTAGAGTAACAAATTTGATATAAATAATTTAACATTATATTATGAATTATATCCAACTTAATCTTTAATTTTTTCCCTAAATTTCTGTGAGACTTTCAAACCTAAAAGAATGCACACCCCTATTTTAATATTAAAATTATTTTCTTTTTTCCAGAAGCGTATAGAAAAATATGGATTTACTCAAAACTTTACTAAGAAGTCGAGTGTTCTTAAAAAATGTACTTATACAAAATGTTTACTTTAAATTTTTTTTTCAACATTTAGTTTTTTTATTGACATTATTAATAGGACTCAGATTTCTTAACTCAAAACATTCTAGAAATATGTTATCATTTGTCCTGGTTATTAAGAAATAAATTATGGAATGTATGATAAAACATTATATTGGTTAATATCTCTGGCCATTTCAACAAATTTAACTGAATTTTATTTTTATTATAATGCCTAATGTAACATAATGTTCTAAAAATTTCATTAAAAAACTATATCTAATAGAATAATATATGCTTTAAAACAGGGACTGTGTAATTAGGTGATTGAAACAAAATACTTAAATCTTGAGTGAAAGTAGTCAAGTTGGCTAAACAGGAACAAATTCTTCAATAGTACAATGCTAGTTTTTATGTGATTTATGGTTTTTTCTTATTTAGCATCCACTAGTCAGCTAGTCTTTAATTTAAAAATTAAAAAAAAAAAAATTTCTACCCTAACAATATTTGTAGCAGACGTATAAGAAATAATGCTGAAAATTCTCTCTATAGCCCTGATTAAAGCAATCAGAAAATATATCTTATAACTTAAAGAAAACTTTCTAATTGTGAAAAGCTTGATCATTGCAAAAAAGAAAGAATATTTACATATAATTATCATAAAAATCTGAGCTCTAGTTTTAATTTAGATGCAATTTTCTTAATTGAATATTTATAAGTGTAAAAATTAATATGTTTTATTTGGATAAGAAATTATTAGCTCTGGCTAACATCTTGTGCGCCTTGTTAATAGTTTTTTTTTAAAGAGATATAGCTATTTGTTTTAAAATAGCGCTAACTTTGAAGCTTGAGAGGATGAAATATTCCTCATTTGAAATCCAAAAGCCCCAAAATCACATGAGATGCTTTCACAACTAGGAGTAATAACCAGGTGTGATACGTGAGAGAAAAGGTACTCAACAAAACAATGCATTGGATAATGGAATTCCAAAGGAAATTTAGATTCTGTAGAAAATTACATACACATTTTTTTTATTGTGTTGTTAAGGATTTGGGGCATTTGGATTTCAACTAAATGGAAAAAAATTGTATTTGTATTTTTGTTTAAATTTTTTGCTTTGTTGGTTCTTTTTACTAAGAAAATTAATAATTTGTCATTAATCATTTACTTTTTTGGGTAAACAATATTTTCTTAAACAATACTTTAAACTATAACTGTAAATACATCTTAATCAAATTGCATTATGAGAAATTTTAATGTTAATATTACAGCTTCAATTGACTCAAGAAAGCAATTCCTAAAGCTGAATCAAAAGAGTGATACCAATCCTAAAACTAAAAAGAAGGTTAACTTATCTGACAATCAGCAAAATAAGATCAGCACAAACATTGATGAAAAGAATGTTAGTAATGTCTCTTTAGTGGGACGGAGCTCAAACATTGATGAAAAGAATGTTAGTAATGTACCTGACTTTGGGGGAAGGTACATGTACAGATGAATTTTTATTATGGCCGTAGGGCTAAGAAGGGAACTTTTTTACATTTGTTATTTTTTCAGTAAAGTTTGTATTAAATGAACATTTTTTACTCTTCATTTATCTTTTTTTTTTCAGCTGTCTATGAAAACATAAGTACTGATGAAAATGATGCTATTAGATTAATCAATAAGCAAAAGATCAGCACAAACATTGATGAAACGAATGTTAGTAATGTCTCTTTAGAAGGTACATGTACTTTTTATTAGTTATTTTTTCATTTGTTAGTAAAGTTTGTATTAAATGAACATTTTTTACTCTTCATTTATCTTTTTTTTTTCAGCTGTCTATGAAAACATAAGTACTGATGAAAATGATGCTATTAGGTTAATCAGTGAAAATGAATTAGTTGGATCATCAATTCTTAAATTTACTAAATCAACGCCTGAAAAAAGTACATGTTCGTTAACTATGAAACCAGAAAATGTAACTGAGCTACTATTAAAAGGAGAAAAAAAGCTTATGCCTGATAATTTAAATAGTGAGTTAATGAATAAAAATGAACCAAGCAACAATTTGGCTTATAATTCTGGAACTCAGTATCAAAAAGAAAAGAAAAAAGGTAAAAAGGATATTACAGCTGATACCAAAATTAAAAAATGTAAGTTGAAAAATGCAACTTGCCGAAAAAGAAAGATTTCACCTAAAAGAAATGAGACAGAAAATACTGTATCAAATAAAAAGGTTTTCAAAAGCAAAAAAGTAAATGTACAAGTTGAACAAAATGCGAATTGTAAAGATGAAATTAAAAATAATCAAGAAATAGTTAAGAGCTTTAGTAATTCATCAAGTAAATCTGTAAATATAAAACCAAATCTAACTCCCTTAACAAAGAAAAACTCAAGTCCAGCTAGAAATATAGATGCTTCTGTCATGTGCTTGGATGAAGAAAAACAAGAAGAGAATCTTGAAAAAATATGCAGAGAAAATCAAGAATATAAAAGTACAAATGACATTTGTACAAGTAAAGCAGTCAAATTGGAAACTGATAAAATATCAGCACTTCATGAAAAAGAAATAAGTCATACCACATCATTATGTTTAGACAAAAATCATGCAAATAAAAAAAAATGTGCAGTTAGAAAGAAAAAACAAAAGTCTGAAGAAGTGGATAGTGTTGGTTTAGTTACAGTTGATGAAGTTACACTGAATAAAGTAAAGAAAAAGAAAAAAGCTTTTTTTGTCCCCATTACAAAAAATTCACAAATCATTTCTTTGTGTGCTGACTTGTCAGATGATAAATTACTACAAAATGGTGAAGATAATTCACGTTTAGTGCCAGATATTAATGTACCAGTAATTTGTGAGGATATAAAAAATGAAATTGAACATCAAAGTGATATTGATTTACCTTTTATGGATATAATAGAGAAAAATAATGAGAAACTTGACTTGGAATGCAATTTACCTATAGAAGACAATAAAAGAGTTTCAAGTGATGATGATAGCAGTGATTTCATTCTGGATATAGAAGCAGAGGATGAACATAGAATACTTGTGGATACTTTGAAAGAAGTAGAAGGAAGGTTTGGCGGTCATTGTTTTGGACATAGTTTAGATTCAGATCCTCTAGATTTGATTGAAGAATGAAAATTGTAAACATTTTAATTAGCTTATTTGTACATTTATATTTTAAAAGTTTGTGGAAAAGAATTATAAAACTTTGAGCTGGGAGCATTTGACAATGATTTTTTTTTAACTTTAAATAATGACAGCCTTTTAGAATTACTTAAGCTTACAACTAAACTACTAATGGATTTTTGTCAAACCAAACAGCATTGGTTTCATAACTATTTAGAGACTTTATTAAGACCTAAACCCAATCACTAAGTCCAAGAACATAGCATAAGTTAAATATTAACTGAATAATAATAATTACTGTCTGTGCTTTACTAAAACCTTTTCAAAATACCTCACATCGCAGTCTATATTATTTTCATTGTATACATATTTATTTCAAACATTGTAACTTAATTGTTAGGTACCGAATTTTGTAAGATTTAGATCTAGTGTGGATTCCTGCCATTGAGCAGCCCTGCTGCCCCTATATTTAAACATAAATACTATTGAAATACATATACTTGAATAATTAAATTGTTTTAAGATTATAATTATATGTATATTAAATACTTTCTAAGAAACTGAATGTGATATTCAAATGGGTAGCAATGACTATTTGTTTAATAAAGCTGAAAAGTAACTTACTTAATAATACCATTTAACAAGGAAAAAAAGGGAGGCTACAGCTCAAAGGGTTGATGTATGGTGAAACAACGTAGATGACTTTTTATTCCTTTTTATGTGTTGGTTAAATAAAATTTTCTTTATTACAGTACATTTTAGTATTTACATGTCATTTTCTTTCTTCTAAATTAAAGAAAAACAACATATTTTATTCTTAAATATAAATTAGTGACTATCTGGACTAACATAGCAGAAGGTCATACATGTACCATGTCATTTAATATCTAGAACCAGTAGACTTAAGCTATGTACATCACCATCTGCCATCTCAACTATGCCAGAATTTTTTAGCTGGATAGTCTAGGTCAGTAAAGTGCAACTCCGGAGCCGCATGTGGCTCCATAAGTGCGGCTCTGGCATTTAGTTTTAATTAGTATACAACTTATTTAGTGTACTACTTATTTAGTTTAATAAAAGCAGATTTGGCTCCCAATTTTTTTTAATTGTTGTAATGTTCATATTTGGCTCTTTGGCTGTTAAGTTTGCCGACCACTGGTCTAGGTCATTTAATCCCAACCTTTTTAAGTAGTGTCCCACCTATACTTTTTTAACATCTTATTCTATATAACATGTACTTAACCTTTATAATAAAAAATTGATTAGTTCACACAAAGAAAGGTTTTACAATTCATAGTTTAATAGAATATGAGGATAAAACATTACCAAAGCAAACCATATAAAAAAGAATTACACAATACAATATTCTGAAATAAAGATCATGTACACAAAAAATTCCATTCATCTCTGAAATTACAAACAAAATTTATCAAGAATTTTCAGCTTGTTTTTGAACAGTTCCACTTGTATTTTCATCAATTTTAATGTCTTCATCTCTTTCATCAGCAATTTCCTGTATAAAAATAATGATCATCAGTAATTTCTTAACAAGATGTTAAAAAAAATAATATGCAATACAAAGTAACTTGCTAGAAATTTAAATCAATACATACATTATTCAATGAAACATTTCTAACTCACCTGAACAGGTGAAGCCTGAGTTTGCACTCTTTGCCATGAGGGAAGGACTGGGGATGTTGTTGGTGCAGGAGGAAACTGACTTCTGAAAATAAATTGTTTAACTTACTATTTGTTATGTAGTTTTCACTCTTCATTTAAGGACCTTGATTAATCAAAGTATGTTAAGTATGTTCATAAAATGTTATTGAAAAAAGTACATATCTCTACAATTTGTAAATGTGGGGACAAATTATCATATGGTAAAACGCTCAACTGTCGACCTGAGGTCACTGATTTGATCTCTATTAAGTACCAATGTATATTTCAGGTCAAGGTAAAAGTTCCGCCAAATCCCTCAAAAACATTGCACTACATGTATCAGCTATGGTATGGATGAAAGAAGTGCACTGCAAAAACCATCCCATTAGTGGTTTATAGCAGTGGTCCCCACCCTTTTTCTCACCACAGACCGGTTGGCATTTGATAATGTCACCGCGGGGAGACTATTTATTTCTTGTCCATGGCAAGTCGCACAATCACTAGGAGAAATAAATAATAAGGAAAAAGTTTAATGTTTCTTGGGCGGCCCAGTAACATTCGTTCCAATGACAGGTACAGGTCCACGGCCCGGAAGATGGGGAACACTGGTTTAGAGGATCTAAGAGTTCATCTCATCTTTACAGGGACTTTGCACACACACAATTTGTGAACACAGTGGCAAAAAATTTGGCATTTACATTATAAGTAGTAATTATAGAGCACATTTTATGAACTTTTATGTAATTTTTCTAGAAGCCTTTTAAAGCTTGTCAACATAAAATCTATAATAATACTATAGCTTTTCTATTTTGTCTGGCTGACTTAGGATGTGCGTTTGCTCAGGAATTATCCCGTCAAAAGTAAAATACTAATGGCTGCAGATAATGCTAACATTCTTAAGAAATAATTATTTTAAAAAATGCCCGCTCTTACAATAGCTTTTTATACTTGTGGCCAGGTTCGCCAAATATGTTAAAGTAACTTTTTAATATTAATATAAAAGAAAAAACTCAAAAATGCTTTCATAAAAACTTATTTAAAGATCTAACTATCAACAGGTCTACTATAACAAACTACTCTTAACCACCTATATCTACTCTAAGCAGTCTAAGCCTGTCAACGCTAAACTACTCGCTCTTTCTCTCTCTACTAACTTATTTCTAACTTTACTTAATATGGCAACACAAAGGTCAGGGGTAGGGTGATGACGCTTGCTATGCATGTGACATTAGCAGGCATCAATTCTTAAGTTGAGAGCTTGGCTTGAGACACAGCCATGAATATAGGTTACATAATCTTGTGGAATAGTCAACAAAGATGGATCACTAGCTTGATAGGGACCTGCAGATGTAGGGAGGAGGCGGTGAAGGTGGGGTAGATTGTAAACGCTACACCCGCAAACAATTAAGTGGCCGGACAGTTCGACTCCACTACATTTTGAACACTGGACAATGTGAACCTGATAAAAATAATGTAAATTGATCAAAATTAGAATTACTATTTCTTTGTTTTAAATATGTTTATTATCTTTGTTCAAATTCAGTGTTTAATAGTTTAAGATATTTGTTTTGTTAAAAATATGTGTACTAGTCTTTGTGTTGTCTAGCAAAAAACAAAATGTGTGAATATGTGATGTAATTTTTTTAATCAATGAATCTTTTTGCCCCCTTCCAGTCTTTTGATTATAACCAAGCTTAGAAAAAATTACAACCCGTCAATCTCACACCTCATGTCAAGTCTAGCAAAAACGCAAGTGTGTTTAGTGTTGCCAGAAAAATAGAAGAAATAATATACAGATAAGTCAGCAGGTAAACCTTTTAATGAACCCACCCACCTTGAATATTGGTCAATTAGGTCATTTGTGGGAGTGGCTAGAGTAGACATAGATAATTAGTCAGTGAAACTCATACGAGCATGAGGTGTGTATGTGAGATTTTTGAAAATACCATAATTTGAACATAGTAAATAAACACATTTCAAATATCAATTCAATCAGCTGACAGGGTTGAATACCCGGGGTCAAACTGTCACAGGGTCGAAATAGCAGGTTGAACTGTCTGAGGTCGCAAAGTCATTATACCAAATTATTACAATCTACATCAACCCATCTATTAAGCTAAATTATTAAAATCTACATCAACCCATCTATTAAGCTAAGTTTTTTTTTTAAATAATGGCTTATAAAAAAAGGTCTGTATGGAATGAGCTGATTGAAGAAATTTTAAATCAGAAGTATGACCTAATTATTATCATAAACAAAACAACATGGTGATGACATATTTCTCCATAACTCTGTAATGCTACAAAATACATAAATCTGTACTCAAGCGTGTTGAAACGGTGAATAGTGAAATCATGGCTGGTTCTAACCCAAACCTATTCATATCTTTTATTTATTTCACTTAAAATATATATTATTATTTCTTTAAACATTATAATTCTGCATAACGAAAAATAATTGCAACAATATATGTATGTTATTGATAGACTGCAAATATAAAATATTTGTTGAATTAAATGTTGCACTATTTTTTTAAATTAACAAAGATATGCAAAGATTTTGCATCACACTGCTAGTTTCTTTTTTTTTTTTAATAAATATTTATTGCTAAACAAAATTATCTGTACCATACACACTCTGTATATCATAAAAAAATAAGCACATAAAGAGCAAAATTTAAAAGAAGTTTTTATTTATAAAAATTTTAACTAACCTGTTCAATAAAAGTCCTTTCAGAGATGCAATATCTGCTTTTAAATCAGAAATACCTTTAAGCTCCCCATATCCAATTTGTGGCTAAAATAAGAAAGTATGCGAACACACTGGTAACCATTTTTTTGTATTAATAATAACTCCTGAGAGTGTGATTAATTTACAAATAAATATGATTTGAATTAAAAATTTGCTTTTGTTTAAGAAGTATGATATTTATCTTTATAACTTTTCAAAACCAATTCAGAGCTCAACAGAATTTTAAATGGCTGGTACAATATAAAATGATTATTATTTTCTAAAATTCAGTTCAAACCTGTTTCTGTTGACTATTTAAAGAGGCTTGAATGGCTAACAGGGTATTGTTTATTTCAACCAAGGAATCAGCTACAGATTTTTGATTCTCTAGAATCTGGCTCTCTAACCTTTCCAGTCTTTTTTCTTGAAAAGACTTACCCAGCAACCAAGGGCGAAAATATTTCTGAAAAAAAAATGGCAATAAAAAAATAGTCACAAAACGAAAAACCCATTTTCAAAAAATTATATTAAAGTTACTAGGGCTGCTGATTTAACTGTGTTAATTTGCGATTAACGCGTCAAAGAAAATTGCGATTAAAATTTTCAACGCAACACCTAAATGCGTTAATTTGACCAAAATGCTGAAAGTTCACCAAATCGATAAATAACAGAATTTCACTCAACAATTTTAAGTTGAGGTCCGTTCACTTATTAAGTAGATCTACCACCCCCACCCTATCGCAATTCGCACACACCCACTTGTAATATAAAATGAAGATGTTTTTGATATATAGCCCTTCGACAAGTAAACCTTCTGCCCCCTTGCCGGTCGATATACAAAGAGAAAAGTTTCATTCACTAGTTTACATTATATACTGTAGTGTATTGGTGGCGGTACTATAGTGTATTGTTGAATGTAAAACAACAACAAGTGTATAATGAACCCGGTTATAATTAGATCAAAATAACGAGATGCTAGAAATTTTGTGTCATCATTTTTTTGTGCATAATTTTTTTCATATACATGACACCTGTATAAAGTGTCTAGACTAGGCTGATGCACACATCTATACATGAGACAGTGGTTGTATTTTTCAGAATTATTGTGACACTGAGTTAAATTTAATATTTTATATAGGGCTGTTGATTTACTGCAATTAAAGTGTAATTAATGCGTTAAAAATGCGTTTTTTAACACAAACACCTAAATGCGTTAAATTTTAACCAAATGCTATTATTTCAGTTACAGAAAAAATAAAAAATCCATAAATAGCCCAATTCTATAACCAGATCAAACAAAGATAAAAAAAAGCAAGAAAAAATATTCCAACACAGAAACTGTCATGTTTACATAAAATCATAACAGCTTTATGACCCTGAAACAATAGGATTGTCAATTCTTAATTCTAATTTATGACCCTGAATACAATTAGTGAACATCTGCAGAAGCATGCTCCTAGTTTGATTGTCAGGTGCCATGGTTTTGAATCAATGGAACTTGTGTAAACTTGTTTTGGGGGGGTATGGTGGTTAGGTAAGCCATAAGTAGGTCATCTTTGTGGGGGAGGGGGAAGAGAGAGAGGCTGCTAAGTGTGTCAAATATGTAACTGGGTTGGGAAAGGGGAATAAATAAAAAAAACGCATTAATAATAAGTGAGCAACTACTTTCTGGCTATACTATTATTTTATGAAGGAAAAGGCACATATAAGATATAAATGACGTGTGTATTTTTTTGCTTTGGGAAGTGGAGGGGGTAAGTACGATAGTGGAGGGTAGGGTAAACAAGACAGACGTGAGGCGAAGTGTAGCTAAATATGACAGGGAAGGGGGGAACAGGGGTTGACATAAGTCATTAGTTCGGAAACTACGGTACGAGAAAAACACATGTTTGGCATAGCTATTGATTTAAAAGAAGACAATGAGTCACTTGACGTGATTGATACATGTCAATATTCTGGTCTCAATAATTAATTCAATAGACATATATGCAATTGCTTAATAAATCTGTTACAATTAATTATACCTCTTTGGTAAATTAATCTGACTTGTTTATTATACCATTTTTATGCTATGATATTATGACATACTAGCTTGAATACAAACTAATGTATTATATTGTGTTGATTAAAATGTGCGTTAATTTACGATAAAATTTTTTAATCGTGTGTTAATTTCGATCAATTTTTCAATCAAACACAGCTCTAAAAATTACTAATAACTAGACAATGTGTAATTGATATCAGTTTCATCAATAAAACGGCTGACTTACTTGAAAAATCTGGTATACTGCATAAGTCACACCAGCAACAATGACAGTAGTAAAGGTCAAATCCCTAGCTCTACTCAAAGCAGACTGTGGTGGTGGGACTAATTTAAATATACAAAAATTTATAAAAAATTAACAAATTTATACCCCCGATTGTTATTTATGAATTAAGTATAAAAAAATGTATATCAGAGATTTTTAATTAGAAATTTTTTTCTTCATTGACTAGTTTTGCTAAAACATAAAATATTATGTGCATTACTCTTTATTTAAAACTCTGCTTATGAATAACAATTTACTTGCAACAATTGTTTGTGAAGTCTGCTGATTCACTGACTCATAATTCACAGGAGGACCAGCTCCAGAAGTTTGCAAGGAATTTTCAGTTTCTTTAACTCCTGATCTTTGCACAGCAATATTAATTTCTTCAGCTGTAAGACCTGAAAAAAAAATATTAAGTTAAAGTTAATATTTAAGATTTAGATTTTGCCTTGATAATTTATCAGAAGCAGCTGCTTTTGTCTATGACAACTGTAGAAAACTGTGAAGTTCTAGAATTCATTACATTAGTCAAGGTTCTATGTAATGTCACTGTAGATTGTGATTAAGTGTATCTGCTTTGTGAATAAAGGTGGGATTCCTGATGCAGATACTAGTGATTTAACATATAAGACTAAAAATTTATTTTAGCTGACAGATGCTTCAGAGATGGTATTTCTTTGTTCTCTGGTAAGCTTGATTTATCAGACATTCTATCTACTTGAGAACATAACCGAAGTAAATAGTAACTGAATAATAATTATAATCACAGCCAAAATCTTTGCAACATACTTCCCATTATTTACATTGCATTAATTATATCAATACATGTATACTTTCTGAAAGGGATATTTAAAATGGGTGTGTAAGCCCATAATATTGTTAGCCATTTTTAAAATTTAAGATTACAAGTGTATTAAGAACAGCCTACTTGACTTTCAAACAGTATTCATCATACGTGACCATGAGCTATAGGCACACATAAGACCATGTAAAACTCCAAGAGAAAATAACCAGCATCTTTGGGGGGTGGGGAGGAGGGTATAGAAAGCCACTTTCACTGAAGTCAGCAATTATTTGCACCGACACTGGACAAAGTATTGACCATAACACCAGACAAAGTAAAGACACAGGCTCTCCAGCCCTCATGAAATCTCTTAGATACTGTAAATCACTAATGGGACTGTTTTTATGGTGTCCTCCTTTCATCCCCACCATAGCCAGTAGTGCAATGGCTTAGGAGACACCACGGCCAATATTAGATATTTGATAATATTCAAATGGGTAGCAATTATTAATTTATGTTGAAGTAATTTGATGAATTTTTATTCATTTTAATTGTTGGTTAAAAAGAAATTTGTTTATTACAATTTTTGTTATATTTATATAAATCTCATACAAATATTTATATAAATTATCATTATTAAATTAAAAACGGGGGTGACTAAAATATACTGAACTAAATATGTCTTTAAATTAGTTGATGAGTAGCAGAGATATTCTGAGCAATGACCATGCAAGTTCAAGTACCCAAGGAGCAAATAAAATACAAGTACTCAAAAAATGTACTCAAGTAAAGGTGTTTTACCAATACTAAGTACCAGGTCTCTGATAAGTAGCAATAAAAAATAATAATCTATAAACTTACATGAGCACCCAAGCTAAAATTTTGAATAAATATTAATAAGTTTTTTTAATACATTTTAATGAAAGCTTATGTTTGAGATAACAATGGCTGTGATGCTAGTCAACATATTTTAATATTTATTACAATAATCTTTATATTTTAACTAAATACATGTATTTATTTAATTTCTGTTAAAAAAAATATAACCTTTTTTCTCAAGAAAAGCTTTTTTTTGATATAGAGGACTTGACATAACTTTTGGGTTCTGAAGAAATTTAACTGCTGTGTTAATCTGAAAATTATAAGTAAAATCTATTAAATTTTGTCTGGTATATAGTTTATTTAAAAAAATCATCTGATAAACATTTTTAAACCTAAAAAAAACAACAGATTACTATTTGGGCATAACAATATTTGATTTCTTGATTTTCCCATGTGAACTCCGATATGACAGAATTAATATTGTAAAGACCATGATTCATATCAAATGCCACATTATTTTTGCTGTGGACTACAAAAAAATTAAATATTTAAAAGGATTCAGCCTGCTAATAGTTTAGTATTACAATTTAAAACAATAGATTTATCATCAAATGAAACTTAAAAATATCAGTAGTTGATTTCATTAGAAAGGTTTATGAAATTTTGTATTGATTTTTAGAAAAAGAAAAAACAAATGTAATTTACATGATTCTAGACAGGATGGTTCCTTTTTACAAAACCAGTCAGTCTTTCTTGGAAAAATACTTCATTTGGTAAAAAAAAAAATCCCCAATACATTACTTTTTATTATGAACATAATGTAAAACATTAATTTGCATCATACAAGATTTTCTCGTGGTCCTTCTGCTGGAGCAAGAATTTGTTTATCACTGTCTCCATTCAAAGGACTGTTTCCAGAATCCTGATCCATCTTGTACAATAAATGCTGAAAGAAAAATAGAAATACCAAATATTACTATATTTATAAATGAAAGTATTTATGTATGATTGTGCAGCTTAGACATTCTTGTTGTGGAGCACAAAACAACCAAACATGGCATACCACACAGTTATGAACCTGTTAATACACATTGGTAATAATTTTCCCTTTAAATTTTTTGGCCACCTACTTTCTTTCCAATTATGGAGAGCACACAAATCATAGACCGTTTCCATGATCTAGGGTATATTTTGACCACATTTTATTTATTCATCAAATGACTTTTTTAAAAATAATATTAAATACTAAATTTGTTGATACTAAAAAAAGTAAAGTTCCCTTAAGCCCATACAGGCTCACCGGGGCAGAAAAAGTGTTAAATTCATCATTTCAGTAATCTTGGCATATAAAGGGATTGTGTGGTTATCACAAAGCCCAGCCGCCTTTACTCCCCCAACTTATAGGTACCCATTTAAAGCTGGGTGGACGGAGAGACTATTTTTTTTTTACACCGCCATTTCCAGCATGATAGGGTGTAGTGTGCCTACCACACCAGCATCGTTGGCAGCGCTGATGCATGTCTGCCGTGCCTACAAAGCGGTGGGGTGAGTGTACCCGCTAACATCTGCCGGGATGGCAGAAAAAGGGCTTTTTAGACCTGCCAGACTAGCTGGACCAACAGGGTGTGTGTACTGCTGATCCAGGAGTTTTTTCCTACCACTTGGACAGGGGGAAGGGTGTAATGTGCCTGAACCCCCCCTCCCAAATCGGCAGGCTGCGAAAGTGTGCTTAAGTGGGACAGAGTGGAAGGGTGTTGTGTGCCGACCACATCCGTCACCACTGCCAGCTGTGAATACTATAGTTTCGGATAGTCCTCATTAACCACAGTATTATCACCGTCGCAAAAGGTTTTTTTTTTCTTCACTGGAGAACCCCAATGATCTTTTCCCCAAAGACTATGGTATGTCTCCCAGTTCAGGATAGCCTGGCACAGACTTAGGAGGGGAAGTTTGGCATATTGGTGTACCCATGCCTGCATTTCTGGTGTTTGTTTTTGCCTTCAATGTTTTATATTACATAATAAACAAACAAAATAATGCATATAATTAAAAAATGGAAGTAAATTTTGACATTAAAATTTTACTTATCTGGCAGTCAGCAAAAAAACCAGATATTTAGCAGGGTATGTCACATTGCACCTCAATTTCCTGGGCAATGCCAGGTTATTTCAGTTAGTATTTAAATAAATGAATGTTTACAATTCACTAAGTAAATATATTTTTCTTTGCTGTTTAATATGCATTCCATAGAAAAATAGCATAAAATTTTAAAAGAGCTTAATAATATTTTGTTATGCTTAAAAAACTAATTATTCCTCATTAATCCTTGTTGCATGCAGTATTTTTTTTAAAAAAAATGCAACTAATGAGTGATATAAAATGGCCCCTTACAAGCATTAGCTACCCTACATAGTATTTTAATTCTAAAACTGTATCAGGGAATGGTAATAAGGTGCCATGTTTTTTTTCAAAAACCCTATCTGCAATAAAGCTACAAGGTGACATATTTTTTCTAAAACTGTATTGGTGATAGGTGGAAATGATACCCAAGCTAGAAAGAACAAAATCACACATATAAAGACAACAATCTTCATTTTTAGAATATGTAATTTTTTCTTTAATGTATAGGTTCTATGTAATATTTATCCCCTCCCACAAAACATAAGTGACCAAGAAGCAAATGTCAAATGTGTTGGACAATATCTTGCAAATTAGTGGTAAATATATAATACAAACTTCGCAACCCTTTCATTAAATAGTTTAGTTACAGTCACATTAATAGCATAGGGATGGTGAAACACTAGCTAGTGTCTAACTTGCTTTATCATAGAACAGGTTGTTGGGTAATACTGAATAGTTTAACGATGTCAACCCCCCCCCCTTAAACCTGGATTATGAAAAGAACTTTAGGCCAGGCGTAAAAAACATTTTTGACCAAAATTATCATGGCTTTTCCAAACAGCTCCCCAATCAAACATAGAATGCCTAACTTAATAATGTCCATCACTCCTATCGGAGTATGGACCACCAAATAAAGTTCTCCAGCTACTTCTATATTGAGCCATCCTCTCTAATTACTTACAGCTGAATCCCTTCATGGTGATGTCAGATACAAAGTCTCGCCTCAAGGTGCTTCTAGGCCAACCTCTCTTTCTTTTTCCTTAAGGATTCCATCTCAGTGATTGCCTTGTGATGTTACTTGATGATTTTCATAAAATATGACCTATCCAACCTCATCTCTTCTTCCTAATCTCCTCTTCCAATCTAAAAGGATGACATTGGTGATGGTGTCAGGCCAAAGTATTTGAAGAATTTTCAGATCCTTGCATGGATATTTGCATCTGTGCCATCCTGCTGAACTGCAATGCTACCCAGTCAGGCAAAGTACTGTCGTTCTTCCAGATGACTTCCGTTTAAAAAAGTAAAGTTCCCTTAGCCTAACGGGCCATTTGGGCAGATGAAGTGTAGAATTCATCTGTTTCTATAACCTCGTGAAGGGGTTGTGTGGTTAGCACAATGCCCAGCCGCCTTTACTTCTCCAACTAAGGTCAGGTACCCATTTAAAGCTGGGTGGACTTGTGGGATGACTTTGCACCAAATTTCACCTGGAAAAATTCCATGGGTCTCACCAATGATTGAACACAGGACTCTCAGGTCGACAGTCGAATATCTGCACCACTCTGCCATCCGTCCCACTGACTTCCTTTTTGGGTGACTGATTCTTGCTGGTGGAGTTAATTTTAAAGATTTAGGCTGTCCAGATATTTTAACCAAGTTCATTGAATTCCATTTCTTCTTTCCCTGGTGGATTTCTCCATAATCCAGTCTCTGGCCAGAAGGAAAAGAAATGGAGAAAGTAAGCATGCTTGTCGAACTGTTTGTACCTGGAAGCAATCTGTTAGCTGCCCTCCATAGATAACTCTGCAGGACAGATTTCTCAATCAAGTTAACTATCTTGATGAGGATGCCATAGTGTCAAATGAGTTTCCAGAGTCTCTTGATCTACAATGTCAAATCCAATGTGTTAGACCAAATGTGATGTTAAGTACCCCTCTCCTAAACAACCTAGATGCTGAAAAAGGAAAATTTGACCAGGTTTGGATCAAAGCAGAATCCAAGTAGAGTGAAAGATTCCCTTCACAGTATATCTGGGTTGGAGTACTTGGTACTTGTTTTACTAAGTATCCTGCACTCAAGTACTACTCAAAAAAATTTCCAGTGATAGTTGTTAATAGCTGAGCTTCATATCGTATAATACCACAAGTTAGTAAAGATTAAAAGCACTTGTGAAAAAGCAAATAAAATATCTTCCTTTCATTTGTAATTTATTTTTAATGCTTTATTTTTCATGTTATAATATATATATCTTATATGTCATCAAAGTTGCAATTTTTAGATTTTCACTATACTTTTATCATGATTTATCTCATGTTATGACTCCTGTTAATGTTGAAATAGACTATTTTTTTTCTTATAATACTTATTTTCTTAATCTATGTAAAGCATTGTTTAAGTTAAAGTAATTGCAGAGCCAGAGCCCATGGATAGCTTTAATTTTAATTAAAATTTAATAGTGTTAATAGCAATATTTTTTTCGCACTGGCTCCGGATATGTCAAAGACGTACTACGTATTTTTTTTCGGGATACGTCAACAGAATGAACTCTTATGATTTAAAGTTTTTTTCTTTTCGCGGGAAATTGCATAGCCGAGCAATTTTTTCTAATTATACATTAAAATGATAGCTTAGTTTGTGTGGCGCGCTGGTAAAGTTGGTTGTTCGCTTGGCCGTGAGCCAGTTTGGCTAACTATGTGCTGGTTCGATTCCTCTGAGAGACATAATTTTTTTTTTCAGATCTTATTTTTCAGGATCAGGGTTAGGGATAGGGGGTTAGGGATAGGGTTAGGGTGTGGAGCAATATCTATTGATGGTCCCCGAAAAAAAAATATGGGAGACATACATTTTTTTTTCTGATTTTATTTTTTTCAGGATTAGGGTTAGGGTGTGGAGCAATATCTATTTATGGTCCCCGAAAAAAAAAAAATCTCCGATTATTAACAGTAAATGACGTCATCAACGTCTGCAGTAAATAAGAGTTCTCATTCATTCTGTTTACTCTTTAAACGTGTTAAAACGATCGCCGATTTTGAGCACCATCATTGTGTAATAATATCATAATATAAACTGCATTTCCCGCGAAAAGAAAATAACTTTAAATCATAAGAGTTCATTCTGTTGACATATCCCGAAAAAAAAAATACGTAATACGTCTTTGACGTTTTACGAGGGCCAGTGCGTATTTTTTTTTCATTTGTGACAATCAATGAATCATGTTTAAAATAAGTGGCTTGGCAACAGACCAGAAAAACAAAGAATTTTTTTCACCGAAAATGTTAATATTTTCTAATCAAATGAAAATAATGCTAACCACATTTGCACATTATCTATAAACTCGAGTAATAAATACCGTAAGTTAAGTGGCGTGAGTCTTAGTCTCTAAGTCTAAGACGTCTAAGAGTAAAAGTAGTTTAGAATTTAGATTCAAGAGAGATGGTAAAACCTACCTATCTATAAACTTACTTTAAAATGGAAAAATTATCATAGTATCTGTATTCAGACAACTTAATACTGCAACATTAAGAACATGGCAGTTGAAGATAAGACCTTTGATCAGCAAGAAAATATTTGGTAAATAATGTAAATGTTGTATGGACGTACGATTACTGGCCCTTCCAAAGGATATGTAACGAGGTCACGAGTTCACTTCCTGCATACCCCAACAACGCTGTAAACAATGGTCAATGCATACTTGAACTAAGTGAATACTTAATTTAGTATAATTAATTAGGATGACGTTTTGCAAATGATTAAAAAGGAGTAAACTAAAATCTTTCATGGATTTTTTAAATTAGAAATGTTTATATGCATTATTTACCTATCGAATTAATTTCTATATTATTAAAATTTTTTTTATAATTTCAGTCTCACTAGTGACTAGACACTAGTGTGTAGTACTACTGTCAGACACTAGTCTCAGTAACTAGCTAATTGGCGGTGTTGTTCCACTAGTAAGTACTAGCTTATAAAACATTCTATTTATACTTAATGATCAACCCCATGATGACAAACGGCATGTCCATCACATGGAGCATTGATTTTATTTTCTGAAGTCGTAATTTAAAACGTCTTTCTTTTCTTGTGTCTTCTGAGACTTAATAAATCATTTATTAAATGTAGTATGTGACATGAAAATTTCAGATACATTATATATATATATGTATTACACATCACTGGAAAGATCATAAAAAGCACTTTCCAATGGTATAAAAAAAATCAGACAATTCTTGAAAAAGTTATAGAAGTTTCAGTCACTCAATTCTGTTACTGTTGACAAAGAGGAAAAACTGAGTCAAAATTTTAATTTTTTTGAACATAATTTAACATAGTTTTGTCAAATCTTGTCTAATTTTGTTAAACTTAGTATCAAATCAAAGATAATCAAAAGAGCAACACAATGATATATATATATATATTAAAGTAAAAAATAATGAACCTATCCTTTCTTAGGCCAGGTTTTTGTGCCACAATAGAGCAAACTGTAGGACAATCTTCTTGCAAGAAATACATTTTTGAAGAAAACAAAATTATGCTGGTATTAAAGAAGAGTATATGGCTGACTATTATTGAAAAATTCAAAAGTATATCAATCTAAAAAAAATAGCTTTTTATGCTTTTTTTGGCCTAGATTTTGGATAACCAGCGATAAACTAAATGGAAATGACAAGAAAAATATTTTCATACCTTAAACTAATTGTAAAAAATTCACCAGCTATGTTCATTGTCTAATCCAATCTTTTTCACACACAAGCAGTCATTGTCTTTCATCTTTTTCCCTATTTTGTCATGTCAATCAGTTGACTATCTGACCCCAACACTAACCTCATTTTCACCTACATTAGATTTTTTCTCTCTTTTATTTGTAATGGCCTGACAAAGTTGACAGGATCTAATTCATTATGGACATATCAATAACAGAGACTTTTTAAAGCTACACAACAGTAACTGTTAAAAAAGCAAAGGGGCATGGCTGATGGAGCCATTAAATGTAATGTTAGTTTATACCCTTATGTAAACATCATCATTCATGCTATATCATCATCAATTAGTAGTGGTGTTAGGTTATGCCCCCCCCCACAGGGAATGTGCCTTATGTATACTGAATAAAGAGTCAGTAATCATCATTAGAGTAATTTATGGATATAATCAATAAAAATATATCAACAAACATCTTAAATAAACATTCACTATTGCCTCCCCTTGTTATCCTGAACATGCTCATAATAGCCTAAATCACACATACGTTTTTGGCGAAAAAAATTACTATGTGCTTAAACTTATTTTTCAATGAAACTTTGCAGGTGGTTAAATATATGGTTTCTCCAGATGACAATTGAGTTTCATTGTAATCAATGGAAATCTTCAATATTAGTAACATATACTTTTGAAAACGTATTTTTCAGAAGCATGAAATATGAAGAAAACAGCTAATAATAAAGATATTTTTAAATGCAAACAAATTAAACACATTATTGTAATACTTTACCAATATCACTCATCATGAATTTTTTTTTTACTGCATGATTTATGTTTAAAGTACACAACCCTATTATTTTTTTAGAAAACACTGTCTCAACATGTCGGGCAAAAAACAATGTCGTAAAATGTTGGAATTTCACATACCTATTAAATGGATGATAATCTAATTACCATGTTACATGCCATGTCTATAGTCTATATTGTCTGTGTATATATCCATGAAGTTTAAAATTGTAATAATATGTTGGTCTACAACTAAAGTATTAAAAGAAGTGCACATAAAATATACACATTTTTAACAAATTTAATCTAAAAAGAAATCAAAGGAAAATGGGGCATTAAAAATAGTTTTGATAAATTTTATAAGTTATTAATTTTACTTTCAAAATGCAGCTACTGGGTTTCGTTACATGTGTTAAAGTTAGCACTTTAAAAATTAATTTCCAACATCTTAAATTATTGGTATAGCAAATTTTCTAGAAAGTTTTTTTTTACAACTCTTGTAGTTGGGGGAATGAGCAAAATCTTGAATTTTGTTAGCTACTTCTTAGTGTTTTTTACAAACAAATATCCTAAATGGCATAAACATTGCCATCATATTTTGAAGGGTTTTCCAAACCATCTTGCTATTCAATATGTGTTTATTTTTAGGGTCCCTATTGCATAGGGCCCCAAAAATGTAAGAATCTATCTTCTTTATTGGGACCCTATGGCACCAGATTTTTGTAGGAATTTGTACTGGAACACTTTGGCAGTGGGGTTATCTAGATCAGTGGTCCCCAACCCCAGAATGTTACTGGGTCACCCAAGAAAGATTAAATAATTTCCCTTTTGTTTATTTCTCTCATGATTGCGCGACTTTCCATGGACAAAAAATAATTCCCCCCCCTCCAGTGGGTCTCGGTGAAATTACCAGACGCTGAACCGGTCCATGGTGAGAAAAAGGTTGAGGACCACTGACCTAGACAGTTGCCTAGTTTGCCTATTCATAAGAATGGCTCTGATTTGTCCATTATTTTTAACTGTTATCTTTGCATCCACAAATGAAAATTAGTTTATGCTATCATACATTACCATATCACATGCATAACCAGTTTCAAAGCCCTTTTTTTTTGTTAGGAGGCTTGTATGCAAATGCTCTGTATGCCCCAGCACACCGGCCCTGTATTTATCACAGATTTCAAACTTTAACCATTTCAAACTTACCAAACATTTGTTGGCAGTGAGTTTTCAATTTTAAAAAAAAAAAAGACTAGTGCACTGACATTAGCATAAACTAATTTGTAGTGATCCTGGTCAACACACGAATCAACTCCCGGCGTGTTTAGTGACTTAGATGTCTTCATTGATTTCTCCATACTTGTTACACTATCCGCCACGGTTGATTTAATGGAATGGCACCACGAAATTGTGGTTTATACGATCTAAGAGATAAACATCTCACCTGTTCTGGAACTTAACAAAAAAAGCAGGTCTAGGAGAGTCCGCCCAGTTGAGACTTTTATTTTGACGCAGCCCAATAAAAAATGAAAGTTTTTAAAATCTGTTTTTATCTAGAACAAATAAAATTTCTTTTTTCCCTAGAAGGGTTTATTATTTTCAAAAGAAATCTCATTAGAGTTTCACATTCTGGCAGGCCTACATTGAAAACAGGCTTGCCACAAAGAATGGAAATCTGAGCACTGTTCAGTGGCTCCAGGCTATAATAACCACTGGTGGTCATCCATTTATTGCGTCTACAAAATAGGAGTTAGAAAAAGTTCGACAGTTTTTTACATGGAGTTGATGGGCACGGGGTGTGAAGGAAAACAGACGCTGAAAACCACAACTTTTCAGATAATAAAGTTTTGATTTGTTCGTTCACTCAAATTATAATGTTATGGTGAATTTGAAGTGTTTGACAAGTAAAATATGTCTTCAACACTGTTTTCAACTAATTGATTCAATGAGATTCTAATGCTTTTTAAATGTTTTATCATATGTTGTTTGGATGTCTGTTCCAATAAATTAAATATTTTCTTTCAGTTCTAAAACTTGGTTGTGTATTATTATTTATAGAGTATTTGTATCATTCAGCCTACCTTCATAACCATGATGAAAGCCATCTGAAAGTGTTCATCGGGAAGGGTGTGTGGTAGTTTTGGTTTCAATTATGTAATTAAGAGGATATGTTACTGTAGACTGTAGACAATGGCGAGAGGGTAAACCTAACTACTGACATCATTTTTAGGGGGTTCACCAAAAGATGGGGAGGGGAGGTTAAAAATGTGCTCAAAATTGCTGAGGTAATAAATGTACGACACATGAGCACTTTTGGGCAGTGGGATGAGCAGAGGAGCCCAGTTGTCAAAGGTTATTAGGGTTATAAGATTTGGCTGCCTTTTTTCCTTGTACCTCAAAAGTACATTACTTATGGTTCCCAAAATGGCTCTGGGCCTAGTCACTTTAGCCCTGTAGCATCATTGATGACTAAGTTTTGCTCCTTAACAACCAGGCTGGTGGAGATCAACAACACACCCTGTGAGTTAAGTGTTTTTGTGTCCATTCATCTAACAGGATACACTGAGATAGTTCATTTTTACATTATATTATCTTTTTGTTAGGGTATTTCCTTATGTATAGGAAACTAGGTAGCTGCATAGGACTCCCACTACTAAGAGGGACCAGCTGTGATCTTTATTTTCCCATTACTTGAATTGACTTGACAGTTGGAGAAAGGGGGGGGGGCTCAGAAGGGCCCCACAGTTAAAGATGATTGAGCCAAAAATTGATTTGTACCATGGCTTGAATAAAGAATTTAAAATTTGGTTAGTTTGTCCTTGTCCTTGTGAGTAGTTTATTTCAGCTAGGCTATTATCGTTGCTTTAAATAATTCCTTAAAGTTTTTTCTAATATATATTAATTACAGTAATTATTAATTGCAGTTTGACCTGTTTAGTTGGATATAAAAAAGACATTTAGGTGAAATTAACATTCAATCTAATCTTTAAAAGAACAATTTTTCAGAACTTTATAAGTGATAAATCAGTTAATTTTTTGCAATAATTAAAGCAATATCTTGTATTTATTTGTAAAATGTATACAGCGTGAAAGACATGGATAGGAAACATAATTTGCCTAAGGTACCTTCACCTTCTCCTAGTCATCCATCACCACCTTCAGTTTTCAATGGAAAGAAGCCAATACCACCCATAAATCAAAAGGTTATAACAGTTATTATAAAAGTATTTAAAATTTATTATTTAAAAAAAAGTTTTTTTTTTCTGAAACCTAAATAGTTATTATTTATATTTTCAAATACTGCCATTATTTTTTAAATCATACAAATTAGTAGAACTAATGAAATACTAAGTTATAGCAATTTGTACTCAACAAAATCATTAACTTTTTTACTATTTAATTTTACAGTTATTTTATTTTTCAAACAAAAACCTTTCAATCATACATTATACATTTTATAAATCACAGCAAAAGACTGTTAATGAATCAAAAAGGAAAAAGATTTCTGAAGATAATGTATTATCTAAAAAAAGGTAAGTTTTGAATTAATCGTAAAAAACATAATAATATAGAAATTGTTTTTAACATTCTTTTGCTGCTTTATATTTAACAGTATACTCATTGATGATAACTAAATGTAATTGAACATATTTACAGTTATAATTTTGCATTTTGCTTCATTTTCAAATTAAGACCAATTCAACAAAGCAAAGGAAAACAAGTCATACCCCAGTTAAAAATTTTTGAAAAGGCAAATGAAGCAACCAAATCATTAATTTCAGAATATTCACTTCAGAAGATGAATGAGTATGATGAAGAAGAAGCTGAAGAACATTCAGAACAATTAGATACCAATAACAAAACTGACAAGGCTGAAGAAACTGAGGAGAACCCAGAGGTAGAAGAAACTGAAGAATACCCAGAGGTAGAAGAAACTGAAGAATACCCAGAGGTAGAAGAAACTGAAGAATACCCAGAGGCAGAAGAAGATGTGGAATTAGAAGAGGACGAAGAGCCTCGAGAAACAGAAGTATATTCAGAAGAGCCAAGAGAAACTGAAGTATATTCGGAAGAGCCAAGAGAAACTGAAGTATATTCAGAAGAGCCTCGAGAAACTGAAGCTTACTCAGAAGAATCAGAGAATGAAGAAAATACATTAGTGTCCAAACAATCTCCCGGGTATGCAGGTTATTTTTGATCAACTTTTTTTCCATATTTTCATATAATATTGTTATAACCAAAGAAAGGAATAATTATAAATCATTTCTGTATTAAAAGAGTTATTTGTTATCCTGACCCATCTATTAAAGTTGTTACAAAAAATATTTGAGGCTGCCACAGAAAATTGTCTGGTTATCCGTGAAATGTTTTGATGTACTTTTTAAAAAGGTATTTTAATCTACAATTCATACATTTTCGTTAATTTTTGTATTTTAAAAAATATTTTTTTCAAAAACTCTTTGTCAGTGAAGGATCTTTTCTGAAACAAATTCAAAACTTCAATAAATCAAAATTGAAAAAGACAAATATATCAGACAATTTTCTACATAATGAGGATGCAGAAAATAGCAACTTACTGAAACCCAGAACTTTAAATCAAAAACTTCTTTGTTTTGACCACTGGGATGGTAACAGCTATCCAGTTCACAAGTTAAAGGTATAATTTATTATATTTTCATATGAACTTTTTTTGAATTTTAACATTAATTTCTTAGGCAAAAATTTTACAATAGCTTATCATGCATTACTTCTTTATTTTGTAATATTTATTCCCTTTGGCTTAATTTATGTAGTTATTTATTTTTTTTGTTTTTATATTCTATATGTTGTGCACTTTTAGAAATCTTAATTTCAGTATATTGTACTTCAAATACCGGCCAAGGCTTGGGTCACTCTGAACTTCTCAGGGATTTCTCAGATAACTGATATGACATTTACTTTGCTGAGCAACTTGAAAAAAACGGAAGAAGCTCGTTTTAATTCTGTACGGGGAGTTGTACTTGATGGGTGTTTTATGCTTACCAATGCAGGACTAGAATGGATGGCTGATGCATTTCCTAATTTATCTGTGGTAAGAATATTTTAATAAATATTACTTCAGTGGCACCTGATCATAACTATAAATTGTTAGATTTTCTAATTTTGTGACAACATGAAATATTGTGCTTAAATTTTTGCTAGCATAAGGCAACTGGATATATATCCAAGATTTTTGATGAGAATGTATGCTAGCTGCAAAAATTTACAAAACTCTACTTGTTAAATACAGTAGTCTTCTTCTGAAGAAAGGAATATACAATCATGCCCCACAAAACACTATTCAGTTTAGCGGTTTTTCTCTACCAATTTATAATTTTTCATAAATAGACACATATAAAGACAAAATTATAATAATATATATGCCTAAATCTTCTTACTATTGTGTTCTTTTGATTTCATTAACACTTATTGTGAAAAAATGGTTGAACAGTAAGTCCACATTCCTAAGTTTATTTTTATTATGAAAAAGAAAATGTTTTACTTATAAAGTAATGAAATGAGTGGTAAAGATAAAAAATGTGAAACATGAAGAAAGAGAGATTATCTATAAGTTAAACAACACATATCATTATAAATTTTCATAATTAATACTTCTTTAAATAATCAATATTAACAATAAACGATGGCAATAATTACTTGAAACAGAAACTAAAGTGTAAACTATATATATTTAGGTATAAATAAGATCTTTTTGTTGTAACCTTTAGATAAAATATCCATCTGTCGATATTTATATATATATATCAATACATATATATATATACAGTGCTTTTTTTGTAAAAGAAATAGGTGCTGGTACTGAGTGATGGATTACCTAACTTTTAACTACCGGTTCGCACCTATTTTAATTCTTATTGCGCGCAATTTTAAAATAATTAAATTTTAACAAATTAATAATATAATAAATTAATAATAAACTTTAAAATACAAGAAAAGTAATAATTTTTTCCCCATATTGAAAAAGGTGCTGGTATGCCATACCGGTACGTACGGCACAAAAAAACACTGTATATATATATATATATCATCATCATGTTTCCTTTTAGTTCCTTGTGGAACATAGGGCCTCTGTGAAAGCTCGCCACTTGTCACGATCTCTAGCAAGTTTTTTAAGCTCTTCCCAGCTCTTCCCTGATCGCCCGGTCTCATCTAGTATACTGCGTCTCCATGTGCGCTTGGGTCTTCCTCTGTGACGTTTGCCTTGAGGATTCCAGTCTAAGGCCTGCCTGGTTCTGTTGTTTGTATCTTTTCTAAGAGTGTGTCCAATCCATTTCCACTTTCTCTCTAGAATTTGTTGCACAATGGATCTCTGTCCACACTTATCCCACAATTTGGTGTTCTCTAACTTGTCATACCACTTTACTTTCATTATGTTCCTTAGACATCTGTTGATGAAGGTCTGTAGTCGATTACTTGTTGTCTCTGTTGTTTTCCAAGTTTCAGACCCATAGAGTAGGACAGATGCACATTGGTGTTAAAGATTCTTAATTTGGTTTTAGAAGAAATGTATGTGGATCTCCAGACGGCTTTTAGATTAGCGAATGCTTGGCGTGCCAGGTTTATTCTACGTTCTATGTCTTCGTCTGTTCCTCCTGTTATACTGACCACACTCCCTAGGTATACAAAGTTTTCTACCTGTTGTAGACTTTGATTCCCTACTTCTATTGTGCCATCTTGTTGTTGGTTGATTTTCAGAATCTTTGTTTTTTGCTGGTTTATCTTGAGACCAACTCTCTGTCCAGTACTATCCAGGGCTGAGACTTTCTCTGGCATGTCTTGTAATTTGTGGGACAGTATGGCCAGGTCGTCTGCGAACTCTAAGTCTTCTAGCCTCTTCACCAGGTTCCACTGGATTCCTTTACCAGAGTCAGCATAAGCCTCTCTGGTTACCCAGTCTAGAACCAGAAGAAACAGAAGTGGTGAAAGGAGGCATCCCTGCTTGACTCCAGTTGTAATGCTGAATTCCTCTGATACTCTACCATTGTGTACTACTTGGCATGTGAAGTTTAAGTAGAGGTTTTTAATGATGGTTATTATCTTGGTTGGTATACCATAGTGCCTTATGATTGTCCACATTGTCTCTCTGTCAATACTATTGAAGGCCTTTTCAAAGTCTACAAATGTGACATAGAGAGGGCATTGCCATTCAATAGTTTGTTCAATGATGATACGTAGAGTGGCAATCTGGTCAATGCATGACCTTCCTCTTCTGAACCCAGCCTGTTCCTTTCTTAGGAGGCTGTCGCAAGCTTCTTTTATTCTGGTGAGTAGTATTCTGCTAAATACTTTGCTTGGCACCGAGAGTAGGGTGATTCCTCGCCATTTATCACATTGTGATAGATCTCCTTTCTTTGGGATCTTGATCAGTAGGCCTTTTTTCCATTCTGCAGGAGGAGTTTCGGTTGACCAAATTTTATTAAATATATTATGAAGTTGGTTAACAATTCCAGTTCCTCCTTCTTTTAGGACTTCGGGTGGTATATTGTCGGTGCCTGCTGCTTTACCTGTCTTCATTTGACGTAGTGCCTTCCATATTTCTTCTTTGGATATCTCTTCTGTGTTTATATTCAGTGTTTTACCTGTTATAATGACAGGTGGATTCAGAGGGGTTGGTCTGTTCAGCATTTCCTGGAAATATTCTTTCCATCTCTTAAGTTGATCATCAATGGAAGAGAGGAGCTTGCTTTGTTTGTCTCGTACTGGTACGTGATAATTTGATTTCTTGCCAATCAGGATTTTAGTGATTTTGTACAGCTGTTTCATGTCATTTTTCCCTGCTGCCTCTTCTGCTCGTTCTGCCATTCTATTGTAGAAGGTTCTTTTATCCTTTCTGAGCATTTTTGAGACTGCTTTTGAGGTTGTGTTGTATTCTTGTTGGGTGAGCTGTTTATGCCCCCTTGTTTTTGCTTGGTTTACCATTTGTTTTGCCCGTTTACTGTCTTCGATTTTTTTCCATGTCTCTTCTTTTATCCAGTGCTTTTTGTTTTCCTGTGTTGGACTTAATATTTCTTTGCATGTCCTTATGATGGTGTCTTTGAAGTTGTTCCAGGTTTTGTCTATGTCATCCTCTGTGTCATCTGGTTGTAGGGCAGAAAATCTGTTTTGGAGTGTGACTTGAAATTCATTTCTCTTTTGTTCTTGCTGAAGTTTTTCTGAGTCAAATCTTATTCTCCCACTGGCTTTTCTCCTTTGTTTGGCTAGTTTTATTTTGAGCTTGGCTACAACCAGGTGGTGGTCCGATCCAATGTCTGCTCCTCTTTTGGCTCTTACATCTTGTAATGTACTTCTCCATGTACGACGTATCGCAATGTGGTCGATTTGATTCTCTGTTTGTTGGTCTGGTGAGATCCATGTTGCCTTGTGACAGCTTTTGTGAGGGAAAATGCTGCCACCTATAACCAGTTCGTTGTTGGTACAGAAGTTGGTGAACAACTCTCCATTTTCATTTAGGTTGCCCATTCCATGCATGCCCATTGTCTTTTCTTTTCCCTTGTTATTGTTTCCAATTTTGGCATTCATATCTCCCATGAGTATCAATATGTCTCTTTTGGGTATTTTGTCGACTGTACACTGTAGTTGTTCGTAGAAGGTAGCCTTGTCCTCTTCGTGTGAAGGATTTGTTGGAGCATAGCACATGATGATGTGGACGTTTTTAAACCTGGACAGGAACTTGGCTCTAATTATTCTTTCAGAAACGGGTTCCCATTCAAGGAGGCTATTAAAGGCCTCTTTCTTTAACAGAAATGCCACTCCATTTTCGTGGTTATCATCTTCATTTTCTTTCCCAGAGAAGAGCATTGTTTCGCCTGACTGTAGTCTAGTTTCCCCGAAGGTGTTCCACCTGACTTCGCTTAAGCCCAGTATTTGTAGTTTGTAGCTGGACATCTCTTTTGCAACTTGGGCGCATCTCCTGGTTCTAAGAGAGTTCGGACATTCCAGGTTCCCAGTATGAATGGTGTCTTTTGGATTAGGAAGGCTTTTGTTTTCATTGGTTTGAGCAGAGTAGTCGGCCATGTAGGATTCTGATGAATTTCCCCACATGACTTCATTAATCTCCTTTGTGGAGCTCTGCTCTCTCCTCTGACTGTGTTTTCTGGCTTGTCTTTCCTTTTGGTTTCTATAACGAGTTTTTTTTTTCCATGGCTGGGTTGTTGGCCCTGCGCACAACCATCTGGGATGATTCCCTTTCAGCTCTCTGGATAGCTGCCTTGCATTTCGGGCAAGGTTCCCTAGCCTTTGTGGATCCCTCCACTTCCTGTAAGGCAACAGGTTTTGCTGATTTTGGTCCGCCCCGGGTATTTGATTTCCCGGTGCCTACCATATCTGGTGGGCATTCCCCTATCCGCCTCCTGGGGAGGCGCTCGATGGAAGATCAGCAACTCCACACGAGATATATATATATATACATATATATAAATACACAGGGCTTTTTTATATATATAACATACTGACATATTTTCTAAATTATGGCAAATATCTCCATTGCTATAATTGTTTCATTTAGCGCAGTATTTTACTGTTCATTTGATGTTATGATTTGTTAGAATGTAGTCCCTCACATTAACCTGTTTAATAATGTTTGTTTTTATAAATTTAATGACTTTTAACTTCAAAAACTTTTGTTTATTTAATGAATAGCTTAGTTTAGTTGGTTGCACAAAGGTGACATCAGCAGGCTTGATTGCTCTGAGTAAAAAATGCCCTAATTTGAGTTCCATGGACATAAGTGGAACCAATATTAATTATCTACCAAAAAGATGGATAAATGGTGAAGGTATCAAAATGACTGGTTGCCCTATTCTTTTCCCAGTGGCTTCCAATGATTTAACTACAAAAGGTGAGTCATAACCCATTTTTGCTTCTATAAAATATAGTTAGACATTGTAATTTGATTTTTTCTTGCTGTCTGAGAGCTTTTTTTAATACATATTATATACCAAACAGTTTTAAAGAGTTTTAATAAATATTTCTAGATAATATACAAGATAATTTAAAGAACCTCTACAAAATTTGCATTATAAGAAGAGAAAAAGTACAAGTTGGTATTTTGGCATCCTTAAATGGTTTGCAACAGAACTCATTTCCTGACTTTGCCGAATATAGACCAGAAATAACAGATGGCGATTTGACTGCAAGTGTAGTAGAAATACATGAGGTATGTTTTCAAACTCTGAGCACAGAAACAAAAACAGTGTCTCTCAATACATTTATTAAAATTAAATACCTTTTTTTTTTTTACCACAAATGTAAAATGTGGAAAATAATCAGGTGAAATCTAGCGTAAATATGTAAAAAAAAAAAAAAATGAATATATTCTTATTATCTTAAGAAATAATTTTTTTCTTTTAAAAATAAAAAAGAGATAACTGTATTTAATGTACGTACTGATATTTTATTTCATTTTTCTTTGGGTTGATTTGTTTGATCTGATATTATTAAATACCTGTAATCCTCTTAGTAATTGTTGAATATATCATGATTTGTGTTCTTTGTTTTTTCGCATTGAATGTATTCAAGTACATTTTTTCCCCAGTCTTTGACTACTTTTATAGTTACAGACCAGTCTCTTGTAATCATAACTACAGAGCTGACAGATCAAACCAAAATTCAAGAGGAAGTTTCATCTATAAGTGCTCTCATCTTAGAAATTCTTGGAAAAGTACAATATTTTTAATTCATAATTTTAGTCTTCTACATTTTTGATTATCATCAATGAAAGTAAAAGCTGTTGTAAAATGGAGTTTATGATATAGTTTAAAAATGTATTATAAGCAAGTTATTGTATATTTATCTACTGACGACCAAATTGCAGAATCTTTTTTCATTTTTTACTTATATTTGCCCTAGAAGTTCTGTTACATTCAGCCTATAAATCATAATTATTTTCTTAATAATTTCCCATGGTAAATTATATAATTGTACTATAAACTTTTGAAACGTTTTTTTTTTTTATATCTAGCATGCAGATGTCAACATTTTACTAATTGGCTGTGCCAGAAATAAAGCAGCAGATGTCCCTATTAATCTTATTGAAGAGGAAGTAAGAAAATATTTGAAGAAAATAGGAGACCTCATCAAGGACACAAATTACTCATTAATGTAACGGTTACAATTTTCTTTCATACTGCTGTCTATAATTAAGAACCTTATAGACTTTGATCAATAATTATTCCCAATGTAATTTTAACTAGAAGAAATTTAATTTCTGTGAGCTATGTTACACAAACAACAGATTTAAGCATAATTTTATCTTGAATTATAGAAATATTGATTCAATGTCTGTCAAGACACAACTAGAGTTTTCTATAGCTAAAAGATTGCAAGAAAATATCAACAAGGTCTCCATCAACTCTATAAAAATAAGCATTGAAAAAATAGTAAGGAAATTTGTGTTTTTAATTTGTACAATGCTTGAAACTTTAGACAATAACCATGCCTGCTATAGCTTGCATTTTTATTCAGATCATCAATGAAATATAGCCTATATATATTTTTTTTTCAAGGATGCACAAGATTTAATAAAGAATATATGTAAATTTGCAAAGAATCTATACACATCAGAAGAAGTGGTGTACAGCAAGAAAATATACAAATGGGCAAAAGAATTTCACTTGAACTGCCCTCAAGAGCTTGAGACTGGAGTACATAGTTTACATAAAGCAGCATATGTCATTGGCACCAACTCAGTATTCACTGAAAAACTTGCATCATTTGGAGCTGTTCTCTTCTTAACAAGTTTGGTGTGTATTGTCAGGGTGTGGTCAATTATTTATTTAATCTCTCACAACACACTGTAGGCCTATCTCACAAATACTTCCAACAAAATACCAAAAGTCAATTTGATTTAAATATGAGCAATCACTATAACTTAATTTACTCTAAGCACTTAACAAAAGTTAAATCAACACTATAGCTTCACAATATCAATTCCTTGAAAATAACCACACACTTCTTACTAACTCCTGTCTCTATTCCTAATTAACTCCCTCCCTCAAACTTAACAAAAACTACCTAACTCCCCTCTTTCTGTCGTGACCTTATCTAACCTCATCTGCTAAAACTAACCAAAACTGTCCCTTTCTCCCCACCTTCATCTCCCCCCTGTCTAATTACGTAATACCTAACTCTAAGTGCTGTTGCTATTAATCATCAGTCCTGCCTTACTGTCATTGTCCTTACGATTCGTTTATCTATCTATATATCTATTTATCTATCAGTCAATCAATGAATCTATCTATCTAACTAAATGTCTGTCTATCTATCTATGTCTATATATATACTTTTACTGTCCTTACATATATTATTTTTGTATACATTGTTTTGTTTTTTGCCAAACTAAGCATTTTCTTGGAAGTACAGGCGGCCCTCGATTTTCGCACATTTTACTTTAGCACAATTCGGTATTTTGAACATTTGTAAAAAATATCTTTTTTTAATGTGTTTTTAGAATCGTCCATAAAAGCGCTAGTGAAGCACTTTCAGTAATTTCCGACTGTTTCCACATACCAGGTCTACGGAATTTCCTGTCTATACCCGGTCTTTCTCACAGATCAAATATTAGCCTAATGAATGAACTTAACTTGGATGTCACCAATGAAGATGTAAATGAGTTGATTGAATCTCATTCAGTACCTCTGTCAAATGAATACTTAATTGAGCAACAAGAATTAAGTGAAATACATAATAAAAGTGAGGAAGAAGAAGCTGATAAAACCAACAAATTTTTGACAATCAAAAATATGAACGAAGCCTTCAAGCACCTTGAGAAATTTATATCTATAATGGAAGAATGTGATGACAGTGGAGAACGCATATCTCAAGTACATAGGGCGATTGAGAAAGATATAGCATGCTATAGAACTCTGTGTCAAGAAAAAAAGTGGTATTCAATTAACTCATGATAGGTTTATAAAGAAAACAACCTGAAAGTACTTAAATACGCATCGATAAATTAAGTATGTATAATGTATATGTAAAAATATATATTTCAAATAATTTGTTCCTATTATAAATAAATAAATATTTTAAAATAAAATGTTTGAACTTTTTTATTTCCCTCTACTTTCGAACATTCAACATTTGCACAGATGTTCAGGAATCTATTATATGCAAAAGCAGAAGGCCGCCTGTAATGTGTTTTCTTCACCTATTATACATTTCAGGGTAAACTTTGCAGTTGGACCACTTTGCATGGAGATGTTATGATAGCCAATACATCATGGCTCTGCAAATCCCTAAATCTATTGCTGGCATCCAGTTCTTTAACAGTGGCCAATAATGGATCAGACCATACTATAGCTGACGAGGTTTTAGTGTGGCCTTTAGAAACCCTTGAAAAGGAAGCCAAAAAGAAAAATTTAGAATGGGATAAGGTATTACAATTTACTCAAAAGACTAATAAACTTTTACTAAAATATTTACAATTTACGAGTTACTATACTATAGAAACAAAAATTATAAATCAGTAACAAAAATGTCCATAATTATAATAGCTATATTTTTCCCACAATTTTTTTTAATATCTTTAGATGCAGCAATTAATTGCAGAGTTTCCTTACCCTTGGCTGAAAACTGTATCAACCTTGACATCATTGTCCAGTCTACCTGATACTCCCAAAATGCCTCTAGTAAGACTCATTGTGAAGTTTTATCAGTGAGTTATGAACATTTATATGGCATTCTAATCATTGTTGTTGTTTTTTTCTTTAATCTAGAAAATATTCACAGATTTCAATAAGAGAAGTAAGGAAAATGGAATCCATCTTGTACACACTTATGTTCTAAATCAAGTTGTCACACCTGCTTTGATTCAGGACATGATAAGGATTGTTTTAAAGCTTCATCCTGCTGTCCATGTTTGGAAAACTGGTATCATAGTGTACGACAGTATTGTAGCTGTGATGCTGGGAACCATTGGTATGTACATGTATTTTGTTATTCAAAATGAAATTCCCAAAATTATATCTGAAACAAAACAAAGATATAACATTAATAACATTTTTTTTTCTACTAAAAAGGAAAAAAGGTGTAATAAATAAGTTTATTAGATCATTTTCTATCTATTTTTTCTTAAACTCCATTTCTAAAATAATTTATCTGTGATCTCTATTTCTCATACCAAAATATTTTGGTGCAATAAGTCACTAATTTTTAACAAAACATTACTATAAGCATTTTGCTTGCAGATTTTATAATACAAACAATACTTATTGTTATTGTCTGACTAAGCTTAAATTAACTATGCTCCTACATTAAACATTCTACATCTTATTACGTAAGTCATAATAAATGATACATTATAATTATTAATTTTTTTTTTAATTAACAAAATCAATCTTTTTAGCAGTAATTATTTATTAATTACATTTTTTCTATTTCATCTAACATAGGTTATAGCAAAGTTTTAAATCTTTGTGCTTACATGATGTCACATGATGAACAGAACCATTCAATAAATCTAATTTACAACACAGTAGATAAATATAAAAACATTGTGGAATCTGTTCTCAGCTCTAGTGGATTTTTCTGGGAGCACCTTCGAAATGTTTCTGAAAGTATTCAGACACCTCCAGGTAATATACAAAAGTGGGCTTTGATAAACCTTGCAATTATTTAAAAAAAAAAAAAAACAACCTTCAATTGAATAGTGCTTGGCTTATATATTTCTATATATTTTTTTTCATGTTTCTAATTAAAATGTTCACAGATACATGGATTTTTCACTATTGTCATCAAAATAACTATGTGATAAGAAAACTATGTAATATTAAAATTTAATGTTTTAAAGAGTAGCCTATAACTGATTCTTTTTCTATGCACTGACCTAAGTGTTCTGGATACATACAAAAATCATTACTTGATTCAGATGTTCATTTTTTGTACACTTACCCATTAGAATTTAAAAATTATTTCCATTTAAATTCAGTGTATCAAATCTTTTTAGTCCTTTGTATTACATTGTATGAAAAAAAGTTTTCAAATAGCTCAAACCAATGTAATCTATCCTACAGAATTGATAAGTGGGATCATACATGGTCATACAATTAAAGTATCAGAATCAGACTTTTGTCACCGTTGTGGTATAACTCCAGTCCATTCATCTCTTTTAACTGTAAGTTGTAGGGGTAAACATAAGCATAATATAATTCTTAATTTTTTATCACTTCATAAGATTGTGTTAAGAATTCATTAACAAAATAGAGAAATCACTGATTAATTACATTACTGAAATGTATTTTCATCTGTGCTACCTAGCTTAATCAATTTTTAAATCTAATCACTTTATTTTTTTATAATTATTTCACTCAGGCAATTGAGATGATCAATAAGCCTTCCTTTTTAAATGAAGGGTTAGTTAAAAACTCCAACCAAAATGCTAAAATCTCTGGATGTGTTATTGAATATACTGGACCTTGTAATACTAAAACTGCAGCTGTCATTGACCCATTTGGTTCTCATCAATGTTCTGTTCTCTTATTGCAAGGAAATGTCAAACTCCTCAAGATTTCAATTAGGTAACTTTTATACATTTTTTTATCCAGATAGCTTAAAGTATGAATATGGAAAAGATTTGATAAATATCTCGTTTGCACAGATCACCTTTTGCAGACAGTGTGTGTGTTGATTTAAGTCAACAAAAGATTTTGGTTAAAATCCATGAATCTGAACAACTGATTGATATTTCAACATTTTTGAAAGATAAATCCTTACAAGGAGAGACGATTAATTTTAAACTAAAACAGCACAATCCATTTAAAATTGAAGTCTTCTTAGGACCTCAGCTGATGGCATCATTGAATTTACCATATCACAGGTAAATTCTGTTATTGTAACATGATTGCATAAAATTATGTGTTGCATAATTTGTCTTGTTTATTTTAAATTTAAAATCAATTTTTATTGCTCTTTTATTTCTTACCGCTTTTAAACATATTAAATTACATTTAATGGAAATTAGAAAAGATAACAATTACAGGTATTTTTTTACAGGAGATTTTTTTAGATTTTAATGAAATGTTTCTGTAGGTTTCAAAATGTTTAGGATCTTAGACCAAAAAGGTTAAAATGTTCCCAACATTTTAAATATTCATTGAAATATTATTAAGCATAATGCCATAAGCCAGTAAAAATATATGTTATAGATATGAGTTGAGAATATCTTCACTTGATTTTGAAGAAAACAAAAACACAGCCATGATAACTGTCAGAGGAAATAGTTTTCAGGTAATTTACAATAGCTTACATTTTGTTGAGCTCCTAGTATTGTATATGTATAAATGTATAATTTTTATAACCCATTCTTGTTTAATATACATATACTAATATTTCATTCATAGCTTTGGATTATTGGTAGAGGTTAGTCACTTAGTTTCAAGCTGTTCATTTAGGTGTTTAGAATGTTTTAAAAAAAATGACCATATTTTTTAATTTCTCCAAACAGTTGAAAAGTTTAGTTTAGATTCCTTTTCCTGAAGAAAATTGACACACATAAGAATTTATACATAACAGTTTTTTTTGTCCTTGTAGGTTGATTTTTTTTTAAAGCAGAATTTTTTTTATGACTCTCCAATCTCTTACCTTTTACACATTTAGTTTTCGTAAACTTAAGTGTCTTTTCATTAACTTAATTATTTTCCAAACAAATGAGCACCTGCTGACTGACACCTCCATTCCCTTGCTAAATGCTTAGGCTTAGGGATTACTCTACCAAACTTTTCAATTTTCTTCTTCCTTTGGCTCAACAGCCCATTTAGGGCCCTGGCCTGCCATACTACTCTTCTCCGCTTTTCCCGATCCATGGTCTTCAATCTCCACTCTCTCACTCCTATGACTTTAAGGTCTTTCTCCACTTCCTCTAACCATCTGCTTCTTGGTCTGCCCGGTAGGCCTTTTCTCATTGGGTGTTGTCTTATATATTGCTTTTGGACCTTTGTTGTTTTCCATTCTTTCTATGTTCCCTACCTACCTCAATCTATTCGTTTTGATTTCAGCTGTTATATTTGGTTCTTCGTAAAGTTCATATAGTTCTGAACTTTTTCTACTTCTCCACTCATTTTTGTCCTTTACTGGCCCATATATTTTCCTAAATATTTTCCTTACTCATGTGTTTCTGCTTGTTTGCTGATGGTCCATGTTTCACTACTTCTGGTCGGATCATTGTCTTGTATATGGTTTTTTTAAGTTTTCTGGAGATCTGTCTTTTTTCAGTATTTTATGGAGTGTATAATATATTCTGTTCCCTACTTCTAGTCTGTTTTTAATCTCAATCATTATATCATTTTTCTCACTTATGGTTGATCCCAGGAAACTTTTTATCACAAGAAAAAAATTGGCTGGCAAATCCTGGTAAAGTCAAGTCTTGTACCATTTCTCACACTGAGATAAATAGAATTGAGTTTGAAACCATAATGTTACCATGCCAACCATTTTTATTCTATGACAGTCATCTGTAGTGCACTATCAGATCTTGCTGTATGTCATGTTCCATGTTATTCTCAATTTTAATTTTTTTCCGTTTTATGTCAGACCACATACAAAAATGCTTATTAGTTTGAATGCTTGAATTTTAAAAAAATTTCTAATCCTGTTTTAAAGCTTTCATTGTTTTTCTGTGCTCAAGGCTTCGACTAGTCTTGTACAAGTAGGAATGAGGCTTGAAGCTGTTGATCGTAAAAATCCTCATCTAATTTGTGTTGCTACCATTAGTAAGTAATTTTTTTAGCTAAGTCAATAGGGAAATATTATTTAAATTGAAATTTACATTTGCAAACTTTTTTAAAAACTTTTTTATCTTTATAGCTAGGAAACTATTTTTTTCTAAAGTTGTTTTTAATTTTTTGTATATTTTTTTTATTACGACAAAAGGTTTTATAAAAAAATAAAGTTCATTATTCATTATGTTGTATGCATGAATTTTTTAAAATCAAACATTCTTTTTCTAGCTGAAATAAATCCAGACAATGATCAGGTTCTCATACATTTTGATAATTGGTCAAATAATTATGATTATTGGGCTAACCTTGACAGTGATGATCTTCATCCAGTTGGTTAGTAATTTATTTATTATAAATGAACATTTGTAATAAAGGAAGTATAAAATAAAAATTGTAATATAATAAACATATAAAAACTTTGCTTAGCCAAGAGCAAAATTAAAAAAAAAAAATTAAAATTAGTTTTGATCGAATATTGACTTTTTAACAAAACTTAACAGTCTTAAGATTGCAGGGAGGTTCATTAAGTTCACTTAATATACAGAACCTCTCATGGCTGTGTTTACATTCTCAGAAATATTGACCACATAAATCTGAAAAAGTCAGCTTCATGGATCACATAAATTCAGTCTGTCTTCATCTAGATTTTACTTTTTTTTCTCAAATAGCCACCACCATTTAGATATGTATCAACCAGCACATACATTTTTTTTAAACACAAGAAGTGCCAGTCTGTTAGTTGTTGTATTTACCTCACATATATTGTTTTTTGAGACATTATCATGCCAGAAAAAACTAAAGATGCAATTCAAATAAAGATATGGCTGTTCTTTTAGTTTCCTGATAGTAAAATATGACACTTGTACATCTGCTGTTCAGATCAGTTTAGCATTCTGATTAAATCTACATTGAGTAATTACAGACTGTCTAGTGGTGAAAAGCATCCAACTGAATTAAAAGAAAAAAATTACCTCCCTCCTGTCATTTTTACCTCTTGTGCTGTGAAACTTAATTGTCTTTCATGTCTTGTCTGACTGTACATTTTTCTTAGTCATTGTTTTAGTATGGTTTAATGATAATGGTAATCTTGCAAAATTTTGAATTTATACAATAATAGCGTTAGCATACCAAGTGTTATCTTATTGATTTATTCTGCTGTAAATTTTTACAATTAGCCTGTAGTATTATTTTATAATTTTAGGCTTCATGGCAGCTAGAGGACATGATCTTTCTCAAAAAATTAGCTTGAGGCCTGAACTACAGCCACCATCAAGTATTTATTTTTTTAATGACACTTATACTTTTTCCTTTTACAAATAGCAATATTAAATTATATCTTTTTTATGAGAAAAGTTTTAAAGTAAATATTTTAAAATAACCAAAATAAATATCTAAATGATTCAGGGAAAAAGATCCAGTTTAAATCATTTCTGTAACTTTCTTAGGATACACAAAGACTTTTGAATGGCTGACCTATCTCAAAGAAGTGAATGCAGAACCAGTGCCATTTGAATGTTTCACTGAGGTAATGTTGAATTTCTAGCCATACACAAGTTTTAACGGTAAAACATTCTTAATGATCTTGTGCAAGTTATAAACATTTCATAATTTTAATTTGAATAGCTCTTAACTAGAGTAGTTTATCATATTTAACACTGAAAATATAACTGAGTGAAAATAAAAACTCTTGTTCAATAATAAAAACAAAAGAATATTTCATCTGTGTTATTAATAAATGTTTTAATTGTTCTAGATTTTCACACATTTCATATTTCATGCTGTCTATATAAATATATAATAAATAAATTATAAAGACCATGTATTGAAGCAGTATTTTTATCAATTGATTTGACTTAATTACATTTCCATCTATGTAACCTTGTTTTGCTGTTTGAAAAAATATTGTGCTGTTTTGTCTTAGTTTTTAGTCAAATATTTCATTAATTTTTTTTTAATGCAAGTACAAACCTTTTTACTATAAGGAATTCTGTTTTTAATTAAAGAAACAAATTGATGGAACACCACCTGACGTTATTATGAAAGTGCAAAGTGAAATTGGGTTTAATGGTTTTTTCTTGGGCAAAAACTTGTGCCAGTCTAATCTTGTAACTTCTCAGAGTAAGTCAGCCATTAGACTCTGGGTTTTTTTTTAAGGATTTCATTTAGTTAACACCTCATAGTAATGATACTTATTACTAAAATTATTGAAATATTTCAACATGTACAGAAAATATAAAGCACATTTTAAAAATAAACTTTTGTTGATGAATTATTTTTTCTTGAAACATTTAGGGTTAGAGAATTTGGTAACCACTCATTGCTTAACAATGGAAGAAAAACTAACTTCTGGAGAATTCACAGAAATTTTAACAAATCGTTCTGAGCTATTTTGCTTTTTACCTTCATCTATCTCAGTGAAATCATTAAGGTACTCGTATTTATACAACAGGCATTTATGTCATCATAATTGAGTTTTATCCTATATGAACTAGTTAGATTTAATATGGTTGTCATTTGAAAAATGCTATATTTTATTTGTTTCAGATTTCCAGAATTGTCTTCAGTTTTCTCTAATCTAGAGCAGAAATTTCATTTTATTTGTCCAGGCCAGCGTAAGTGATAATTGATCAATTAATTGATGTAAACATTGCTTTATCTATGGAATAAGCTTTCTAAATTAATATCACTATTTGGTTTTTAAAAAAGCTAATTATAAATGACTACTAAACAGCAAAAAAATTATGTTATGCAAAGATCATTGTGTAGTATTTTGCATATTGATAATTTTGAAGAAATAATTATAACACAAAGTGGTAGTTTATAAATTTAGCTATATATCCTGATACATGTACATGAATAAATTTTAAAACTAGAGATAATATCTTTCTAGATCTTGATGTTCATTTTGTAAACCACCCTGGCTTATCAATTACTGGTGAACAATTCGGAGATTTGAGCATTTGGTCAAATGCATTAAAGATATCTATTGCATTATTATTACTACAGAAGGTTAGATCAAAATATAAACATTTTAACTTGAGGTATTTTTTTTTTGCCTTAAGATTTGCTTTTAACTTATTTAACCTTTTTTACCTTCTATTTATATTTCAGAATATGTTACCAAGTGAATCATCATCACTCATTGCTGAAGAAAATACGCCACCTGATAAAATTGTACTGGTAATAAACTATATATATTTGATTCATAGTCTTTTTTTTATCAGAGTACAATAAAAAAAATGTTTTAAAACAAATATCTGTGAAAACCTTGTTTTCAAAATAATCCATTTTATTTCTTTTACTTTTTCACAGTCCTCCCAACTTGAAATGGCATTTAGACGTTTGCTGAAACTGTATCTGATGCACTGCCTTTTCTTAAATGAAACAAAGTTAAGTTTATTTTACTTTGAACTGGCTGTATTTACTTAATATAATTGTCAATTATTATCATTTAAAAATAATTCTCATCTTTTTTTTTTCAAATTACAGGATATGCCAACAGAGCATAGCTACATTCTGAATATGCTGGAGTCAACTGCAAAATCTGAAAGCATCTCCCAAATGTTTGGTAGGGTTCAGGGAAATTTATTGTGCAATGCTCATAAACTGGCATACTCTCCATCTGCAGGAATCCAAGAATTCCCTTTAGCTAAATTTCAGGTTGAAACTTCTTTAAATATTTCAAAACTGCTTTTTATTGAATTAAAAAAAACTCTTTGATGGAAAAAAATAAAAAATGTATGTTTTATTTCTTCTACCATTATTTTACACATTGACTCATTCTTAAAGACACGTGGTCTAATTTTTTGTAGAAATCTAGAGAATTGAGAAAATTGTTTTGTTTGATTTAAAAAAAACATGTATTAAATTATTTCTTTCTAAATTTCTTATTCAAGCATGTTGGTCACAACATTTCATTTCTAGACTTTGAGAACAACCCATTGACATCACTTCCAGAAGATTTTTTCATCAATTTCTGTAATTTAGTGCAGCTACAGCTAAATGGATGCAAAATTGTTGGTAGGTTGAGTGTGGTTAATGTTAGGTATGGTAATTGGTGTTTTTTTTTTCATTAAAATGTTTGTTAATAATTATTTTTATGCAACAATAATTTTGAATGAATTTTCATCATGTTCAAGAATTACCATCGCTTAAAGAAAACACAAGTTTAGAAGCACTTCATATAAAGGGAAACAATTTACAAACTTTACCAGAGGATATGAAGCAGTTGACCTCTATTAAGGTAGATTTGGACTGGGCTAAATAAATAATCAGGGCTAGACTAGTATTTAAAAAAAATATAGAACAAAATTCAATATTATTATTTTTATTTTTCAGATCTTAGATATATCAAACAATCCTATGGAAATCCTTCCACAAGTAGTGGCTACTTTGGAGTCACTAGTTGAACTTTATGCTGATAACATTGGAACAGTAGATCTAGAAATAATCTGCCATTTAAAGAATCTCACCAAACTCTCTATAGCTTACAATTATATAGATTTCATTCCAGATGCCATTGCTTTGTTGCCTTTGACGTACTTTGACATGTCAGGGTTACCATTGATGGGAAAAGAAACATCATTCTCTGTCCCCCTGCTGAATTCTTTTTTAGACAAATATACTGTTTACCGAAGAATACCTGCAAAGGTAATAGAAAAATTATAGTCATTATGGTAAATAATGGCTGTTAATTTTTCTTTTTACACACATTTATCATAATTGTTACTTTTAAAATGCAAATTAAAAATGCTTAAATCCACAACTTTCCTTTCCTCTTGTTTTTTTAGGAGAGAACTGAAATTATTGAAAAGATTGAAAGCTCTAGTGAAAAACTGAGTATTCCTGCTAAAATAACAGAGTTTAATAAAGTTCTCTTTCAGAAATATCCACGGCTAGGCAGCATGAGCAAACAGCCAGGTTTGATTTTTGTTTTGTTGTATAACCTCAAGTATAACCGATAATAATGCAATAATTTTTTACATGAATATCTAACAATAAATTTTAGTTGATTTATAGATTTAACATACCCTTTTTTTTCCAGATTTAACAATTCCTGACTCTATTTTGAAAATTACAACCCTAGTCACGTTGATATTACCATATCATGCATTTGTGTCTGTGCCAGATGGCATAAGTAATCTTACTTCTCTGGAAACTTTAATTGTTGAAAGCAACCCATGCCTGGAATCTGTCAGTCCTGAGATTGCCAAGCTGCCAATTAAAAGTATTTTTATAGTGCTATAGTTTGTAAAGTATTTTAAAACCTCTTATTTCATTGATTTGATATTCATTCTTCTTAATGTCATTTATTATCTCTTTGATTATATTGTTTTATGCACTTCTGTTATATAGTTACTAGAGTCATTTGACTGCCATTATACATATTATTTATATACTAGTAAAAAAGTCTGCTTAAGTTGACAAAAGTCATAGCAGAATAGACTGATAGTATTAAAGAAAGTAACCTTAATGGCACCAATTTCCATGAACACTACATTTTTCGGTTGAATGGGCTGTTTTCCTTGTTTAGCTCTATTTTCTACATGTACTGCCATTATTTCAAGTTTTTTAACATGATTTAGACACTTATAATCAGAAAAACAGGAAGAGGGATTAGTTTTATGCTTATGATCCCTGACATAATTTCACTTTTTAAAAAAAAATGTAGTCTCATTAAAGTCATTGATGTTTTAATTGCATGTTTTAATGCTTGTTTAAATTTCTAGCATGCAGCTGTATACACAGTTGTACACCCTCCCTAACACATTTTTTGTAAAGAATTTAGACAGTGTATGGTAATATGTTAAACTGCCAAAATTTCAAATTTTAATCCCTTTCCAGTATTTTCTATCTCAGAGCATGATTACAGCTTAAACCACCTTGTTAGTGTTGAAATGCTATCCTCTTTTTATTTCATTTTATTTAGAACTTCATATCAGAGAATGTATATATCTGAAAACACCTCCTAAAGAAGTTGTTTCTAGAGGATTCAAAGCAGTCATTGGATATCTTAAACGACTCCTCCAAGGTTTTGTAGTTTGCAAGAGAACTAAACTTATGACTGTGGGGCTGGGTGGAGCAGGAAAAACCAGGTAAATTATTGCACTTGTATAGTACCAATGAAAAAGAAACTGAAGGTACATTTGAAGGAGTAATAGCCTGCTACATTACTTTTCTATTCAAACCTAACCTTTTTGTTTTCATCCTAATAATCCAAATTAAGATAAAAAAAGGAATTATTAAATGTAAATATATAAATAAAAAAAAATGTTCTAGACATTTTATAAATTGTGCATATAAAAAATGTACATTTAATTTCATTATTGATTAACCTGAAAAATAGCTGGAAACAATTTTAATATAAAGTTTCTTTTGATTCAAGGAATGTTTATTATACATTCATTGTTAGTCAAAACCTAATTATCTATAAATAAAGAAAATGTAGTCATAACCAGTCTAATTTATTTGGTAGCTTGGTGAGAGCTCTGACAAATAGATTGTACAACTTCTATGAAGATTATGCTGAAAAAATCACAGATGGAATAGATATCACTGAATGGCTTGTGGATGTCGATGGTATTGAGTTAGATATTGATGTTGATCGTAGTGAACCACTACATTTCAGTGTTTGGGATTTTGCTGGTCAGACAGTCTACTACAACACACATCAGGTGAAATTTAGCTAAATATTGACTGTGATCATTGAAAAATATACTTTTTTATAGGTTTACTTCAATTAATTACTTGAAGAATTAATTTAACTTTAGGACTAATACCAATAGTTTTAGTTATAATTACAAAGATGAAATAAAGTTAAACTTTAAAACAAAACTTCTTTAATAGTTTTTTCTATCAAATCGAGCTGTTTATCTACTTCTGTGGAACATCAGGCTTGGATATGAACATGCTGGACTTGACTTTTGGCTGAGCTCAATTGCTTGCCATGCACCAAAGGCACCAATTTTACTGGTGGGAACTCATTGTGATAAGGTCAGTTGTTTACATCATCACTTATAATAAGTTGTGAAAGTAATTATAAAAATTCCTGAATACATTAACTGCTGTTATTTTCTCACTGACTATTCAAACTGTGAATTTATTTTCAGATATGCCTGTATATTGGTCTATATTATTTAAGCATTTAAATTTTTTTTTAAATATGTTAGATTCCTGTCTTTAACATCTTTAATAAAACTATAGGTGCAGAAAGCAAAGCTACCTATAGAAGAACTCAAACGTAGATTCCCACAAATAGTTGGTTTCTATTTTGTCAGCTCATATACAGGAGAGGTATTTTTTTTTTAAGTCCTATAAGAATGAAATTTCATCTTAATTTTTACAAAATATTTTTCTCATTGCTAATGATCAGCTTATATTTTTCTTGATTTGCTATTTATTCTAAAATAGAATTTTTTTTATTACAGGGCATTAGTGAACTTCAGAGTAGTATAATTCGATCAGCTTTATCTCAGCCCTACATGGGAGAGAAAATACCAGAAGCATGGCTTACACTGGAAAAGCAGCTTGATAGGCTAGTTTTTTTTTTTCCAAAAAAAGATATAAGAATACAGATTAAAGACTTTTCACACATAAAGTTTTTACTGCAAATTTGAATTATATTTTTAAATTGACAAAAACATATTTTAAAATGTTATAAAGTATATCTAAATAATTAAAGAAGTACTTCATACGATGATTTGAAGATTTTAACAATGTAAAACTTGAAATTTTCAATTCATTTCTTTTTGAAATTATGACAGATTGATTCATGATTACCTCTGATATATTTCAAGTCAGCTATTTAAAAAATTATTACAATCTAGTTGCACAACCTGCAAAAATAGGGATGAAATAGATAAAATAAGTATTGAAGAATGAAAATAGCTAAATTTCCCCTGCCCATCCTTGCAACTGAAGTGTTGTCTCTTTTACAGTATTTGTGGTACATGTATTGTCTTTTAAAATCTTCCAAAAGAAAAAAATTGACCATTTGAATAACAGCTGTTGTTCAATAACAGAAGAACATTTTTTTTTGATAGACTGAGAGAAGAAAAAGCACTTCTAAAATTCAAGGAAGTAAGAGAAGCTGGAAACACAGTTGGAATATTGGAAAAGGCAGAGGTAAGTTTACTAGCTTGAATTTCCAACCTATATATTTCATTCACTTGAAAAGTTAAAATAATATTTTTTTATTTATATTTTTCTATATTTATTTTGTATTTTGTAATCTTTAGTTAGTTCAAGCAGTTCAGTTTCTCCATGATCTGGGATCTGTACAATTTTTCAACACACCATTCCTAAAGTCACATGTCGTCATTGTTTCGCAGTGGATTGTAGATGTCATGGCTTGTATTGTTACAGTTCATGAGGGACCAGTTAAAGTAAAATTTGAAAATTTTTTGTTATTAATATACTATATATATTTCAATAATCATGCAAAAATTTTGTATATAAGATTTTATCTTAGAACCAAATTAAACTAACGCCATAAGCATTTCTTAAAAATAATTTTTTTTTAACAGGATGGAAAATTTTTCTACAGTGATATGAAAATTGTGTGGGAGAAATATCCAGAAGAGCTACACCCATGGTTGTTAAGACTGACAGAAGAATTTGATTTGACATTTCCACTGTCAGATGAAGAAGCTAATATAGTTCCTTGTTTGTTACCTAGTACAGAGCCACAGGTAAATTTTATTGTAAAATTTGACCTGCCATAGCTAATTATTTAATACAAAGTGCTTCACTTCCTCTTTTTGGAAGATATCTCAACATTATTATTAGGTGAAAATGAAGGCTAGTAATTATTTCTCAATCATTTATCTCATCAACCTTTACAGTAATCTGTAGTACACCTTCTTTGTCTTAGTAATGTTCTGGACTGCAGTGATCATGACATGTGGACATGTTTCTTTATAAAACTACTATAAGAACCCTGAGCATATTTAGTCATTGATCTATAACACTATGTAACACAATTTTTGTTCCTGGCTTCCAGGTGTTATATTTCATCTGCTTATGTCTAAAGCCTAACGAAAAACGACAACATTCAGCTCAAACTTTGATTTTAAAAATGTCTATTTTTTGTGAAAAAACAAGGAAATTTATATATTTTCAATCCTTTGATCTATTAAAAAAAACTCTTGCATGATAAATAGACATAGACAGTCAAAAATCACTCAATAGAATTCAGAAGTCCCCCATCATGTTGTCATTTTGATGTCCTTGGTAACGACGTCTGACTTGCTGCTGTCTCCTGAAGATGGCTGATCCCTCTTCTGGGGGATGGGAACATGCAGCTTGGAGCAGTGTGGTACTGGGGCAATGGAAGAAGGAATGTCTGGATAAACGATTGGAGGTGCATTCTTGCCAGTGCGATGTTTGGTAGGATCCATCATGCAGAAATATCAGTTGCTTGAGGGGTCAGTCATGAGCCACAAACTTCATGGCTTTCTTTACTCTCCTGTACCAACCTGTATCATAGCAGATACTATTAATTATATGACAGTGATATTTGCTTTACTATAGACTCGGTCTTAGTCATGTTCAGTTAAAAGAGCTTAGACATACACATTACTTAATGCAGAGTATGATATTAATACATTGATGTAGGTGAACATTTTGTCAATTGCAACTCCTTAAACTGTACAAGATTTAAATCATTGAAATTCTACAAAATAGAGCACTGGCATATTAGCCAGCAGCAAATGTCAACCTGACATTCAAGAGTTTTCTTGCAATATTCGCATCTGAAATGGGGTGCTCAGGACTTGTCTTGATCCCAGACATGCATGTCGAAGAATACCTTGAAGGCCTTGCAATCTTACGACATGCCAAGAACATTCTAGAACAGTGGTTTTTAACCGGTGGCTTGCGTACCGTATATGTTGTTAGTCTAATAATTTATACAAATATATAAATTTATAGTTTTTTCTTAGTATATAGCAGAAAAACATCTATAAATTTTTCCTTAAGAGTTATGACCGGCAACACTCACGCCTCGTCCCTGGCAGTGACATTATTTTTGTTTAAAACAACCAAAAGTTTGAAGAAGGTCGCCAGTTTGCTGCGTGACTCATCCCTAAACAATGTGCCCAAGTATTGCATTAGAAACATAATCACTATTCAATTATGAAATTAAGTACATTTATTCATGAACATACATGTGAGGGGTAACTGTGAACATTCTTTCTCCCTTTGGGGTACAGTTGCAAAAAAGGTTGACAATGGCTGTTCTAGAAAGTTCTAAAAGTTTCTTGAAACTTATAGATAATTCTGGACTTTTCTAGCAGTTCAAGAAAATTCTCGAAGAAATCACAAGAATTTTCTCAAAAACAGACAAATTTCAAAATAATACTATCTATCTCATGCACTTATCTAGGGTTATTAGAAATAACACAGCAACCCCTTCAGTGACACAAAAACACTAACTCCAACTTTGAGATGCAATACTAAAATCTTTAATCGACCACTTGAATACAATGTACCAATGACACTATATTCGCACGACCTCACATACCAGATGTTTAACATGACTTCTCGCTCCAACAACTGGAAATCAACTAACTGTCCACGCAGTCCAGCTACACACACACACACGTGGCGCACCACTCAGTCTCCAGTTACACGCTGATGCTCTCCCCTGTTCACACACACACACAGTCATTCTGTGACACTATCCTGATCACAGAAGCAAAGCTTTGTTTAAAAATAGCTATTTTCTGTTTTTTTAAAGCATATCTGGCTAGGAAAAAAAACTTCGTACCGAGGAACAAAAAAAAGATACAAATTTGTTACATAGTGTTATTATTCCATAACAATCAATTAACTTTATTCATTAAAAATACAGTCAACAAAGAACATAAGCTAAAAAAAAATTCTAAAAGAGTCTTCTCCTTTATTTCCAGATCATTCTCTTTTCAGGCATTATGTCTTTACCATGGGGACTCTTTTTGTGTACATTTTTTATATGTAAATAGTGGCGTGATGTTGTGTGTTTAAGCTTGTGACCTATTTTATTTAACTTACTAGCTGTACCCTGCAAAACCTTTGCATAGAGTTATATCCCCTTAGGCTTGATCTGTAGGCTGGGTTATTTTTGGTTTTGGGCAGATCCGATTTTTTCATGATTGTATTTTAAACTGTAATACTGTTGTATTAATTCTTAACTTTCGATTAAACGCAGAACCCACTCCTCTATTATTTATATAATTATTTTTAGTATGACTTTACGCCAGTTGATAGAGACAACAGTGAAAGAGAAGCCAAGATGATTTACAGGTTTGAATACTTACCTGCTGGCCTGTTCAACAGAGTTCAGGTTAGAATTTCTTTTTAATGATCTGGTATTTGTCAGGCAGATATCATTAACAATCAATAAAATGACTTTTAAACAATTTTCATCATGAGGAAGCAGTCATCCATTTCAATTATTTGATAAGGTCTAGAAATTTTACTTTTTTAGGTTCGTTTACATCAGTTTGGTGACAGTTCAGTCATGTGGAAGACTGGCTTCTTGCTGAAAAAAAATAATCACAGAGCTTTGTTACGCCAGACAAGGTTGAAATTTTAAATATTTAATTAATTCACTTCTCTTTTCTAAAAAAACAAGCTTACATTCTGGTTATTTTTTTAAAAGTTATATTTAAGGTCATTAATGATAATCTTTTTTTTTTAAAGAAAGTTCTTTCATCAAATGATTTACCAGTACTTAAATTGTTTTGACTATATTTTGTTTCTAAAACAGTGTCACAGAAGTTTTAGTCATTGCTAGAGGCTGTAGACCAGAAAACATTTTGTTTTTGGTGCATGAAGTTTTTGAGTGTCTTATCTCAGATTCTTATCGGGGTGTTTCCTATGATTTTTCAGTTCCTTGTGCTGAATGTATGGAAGAGGTATAACTTCTATAGAACACTTGCTAGATAATAATAAATAGCTTTAGCAAATGAATGGAGTAATCATTTCACTTCCTTATTTGCCTGTAAAGTTGCACTTTAGCTTATTGTCTTTTTTATTTCAGATTGATCCTTGTATGTTTCCTGCTTCTAAAATTAAGAGAGCATTTGAACTCAAGATCCCATTTTTGCAATGTGACAAGAATTTCCACATAATATCCATACCTGAAATAATGGGTTAGTTTAACTAATGATGAGAGTTTAACTAATAAATTAGACTCATAATATAACTTTGATTTTATGTAATTACTAGAACTTCTACATACAAAATATAAATATGATTTCTAAATTATAGTATTACTCAAGGATGTTAGGCCTATACAGAGACATATTTTTTTCTCAAAAAACTTTGTACAGTAATTGGAAATTCAAGCGGCATAATACATTAAAATAGTTAGTGTTGTGAATTGAACTTTTTAAATGTTGGGTTAGATAAAAAAAAATGGATTTGGACAAGGATCAGCTTGCAGTTTAGTCTAAGACTACTTTATTTCATGTATAAGATAAGACTCATTGACAATTATCAAACCTTCACAATAAATATGTACAGGTTCTTTTTTTATTAACTGTGTAATGATCAAAGAAATTTATATTACATTTTTCTCTTTTTTTTTTTTTGCCAAACAGCTTCATTACCACCAGATCCCAATGCAGATTTTGATGAGCATTTAAGCAGAAGTATCAGAGAGTTGCAAGAGTTAGATGAAACAGTAGCTGTTAGAGTATTTTTCATATACACTCGTCATAATGTTCCAGAGTTAGCAACTGCAGATAAAGTGGTAAACCCAACACAAATTTTAGAAGACATGAGAGCTGCTGGATACAATGTGTAAGGGTATTGGTTAATTTTATTGTAAGCTGTTTTCTATGTCATTAAAAAACAAGTAATTGAAATAAAATTAGCATTATAATTTTTTATAAACTGGATAGTACCTATAACATCAAATAGTTTTCACCACTTTTAATAAAAATTTAATTTATATTTAAATTTCTCGTTTAATAAATAAAATGATAGATTGTTGATGCAAGGAGTTGAAAATCATTATGATAAGCAAAATAAAATTTATTTAATCATAGGGATATCCTTACAAAAATTACACATATTTAAGTTTATCCTATTAAACATTATACATTTTATTGAATGTGAAAATTCTATTTTTGTTCAGATCTTTCTGTGATGACCCTGAGAAAGCCAACATGGAATCGTTAACTTTAGCCATTAAGTCTGCTCAGGTAATCTGTGTATTTTTTAATAACACACTTTTTCTGGTTGCAAAGGTTTAAAGAAATAATTTAAATATCCTTGAATGTTAGAATTAATGATCTAAAAAAATCATTAGAATGCATAGAAAGATGAAAATATGTTTATTATTAAAAATGTGTATTGTGATTGGCAATCAAATAAAAAGGAATGTATTAAAATTAATACTATTATATTTACTTTGAAATTGTTTAGGTTATTGTTGTAGGCATATCAGATGAGTTTGTAGAAGTTACCAAATGTAAAGACCTCCTCATCTATATTAAACAAACTCTTCATAAAACTTTGATACTGGTGGCTATTGGTAAAACTCTGGAATGGCAGAAAACAGACATTAATCTAATCGTAGGAGATGAAGTGAGTAAAAAAAATAAGTCTCATTTTAACTATTTTTGTGTGAATTGCAACAAAAGTTTATCTTTATTAATACATGTAATACAGCAAGATTTATGAAACCAAAATGCTATTAAAAGCTATTAAATTCTCCCAGGTGTTTGTCAAAATGACTCAGATAGAAAGATATGATAGCAAAATCAAAGAACTGATAGAAGCCATCAAATCCAAAAGGCACAAGAAAAAAGTAAAGTTTTCCCACAATATATTGTTTTGAGAGTCATTATTCCCTGTAGAAATGGAATATTTTAGACTGACTATTTATTTGTGGAATTTTTAAATGGGATCTCAAAATGATCATTATTCTTAAATGTGATATATTTTTAATACACTTAAGTGTACCTTGCATTTAAATATTAACTTAATTCATCACAGGATGTGTACCCAGAGTGTTTTTTCAGTTACTGCTGGGCTAATTCTAAAATTGCTGTTGATCTCGGATCAGCAACTAAAGAAGGTGCCCTTGGCTGGGGAGATCCCCGTAAGATTAAACAATTTCTACAGTCTAAAGGTGTTAGCTGTTGGCTTGATATTGAGCAAATGGGACAGGTAAATTCATGTTTTTAGTTGTTTTTTTTTTTACTTTTTTTTAAAGAAAATTAACAATTACAGATATAATGTCATACTTACCAATGAAGTACACAGAAGTTTTAAAAAAAAAAGAAAATACTTGACCCAAGAAACTAAAGGCATGCAAAAATATATCTCCATAAAATTTAATGTCAACAGTAATTTGGATAACTGACTAATAGGTAGTAAAAAATGTTTTGTCATACACTCATACAGGAAGGATTTTTCGAAGATATTGCTGATGGGTTGAGAAAAGCAAAAGTTATGGTTGCTTGTGTATCTGATGAAGTAAGCACTAGTTTAAGTAACCTTTTTTAACATTTGCTTTTAATTATGCATCTACACTAATACAGTAAAGCACATTTTTTGAAAATTCCTCACAACAACAATAATTAATTTACATATCTCTCCAGTATGCAGCATCCAAAAACTGTAAGATGGAATTTCGTTTTGCTGTATCCACTTTAAAAATTCCAACAATTCTGGCAGTTGTTGGGAGTGGCTATAGCTGGGAGAGAAGTGAAGTAAGTTTCATTAAAACATTTGCACTAAAATTTTTCAAGCCAAAAGATGTATGTAATATATAAATATATACAGAGCTACTGTATGGTGAAGTCCTGTTTGAGTTAAATTTTTGCGTTCAGAAATGCCAACCAGTCAGCAGATCTGAAAAAAATTAATTAGTTTTAGTTTGCTGAAACTGCAACATCCTAGATACAGTTCTTGTATATATTAAATAAGACCTTACAATGCATTGACTTTCAAACTTTGTCTATTATTGCCAACAATCTTGATTGAAATTCCAGCATACACAAATATGATAAATTAATTATGGGACTTAAAGGGTTGCTCAAGATTCAGTATAAAAATTACTTTCCGCATTCTGAGACATATTTTCAAGTAGGCCATACACTTCTATGGCATCTTTGCACAATGCAATCATTCTGCTGCTCTTGATGTCCATCTAGTTTCCATGAGACCTTACAATTTTTTTATGCAACTTTCAGTAGTTATTTTATTTTCCATTGCAATAGAAATACTGCAAAATAGTTGAGCTTTGACTGAACTGTCCAAAAATATTTAAATTTATGATGTTTCAGAATCGTTTTAAGAGCACACACATTAAATTCAATGTGTGTGCAGCTCATGGCACATATCTTGCATAAGGTTATGGGACTGAAATGGGGTGTATACTTTGAACACCATTGTACAGGCCAGCAATACATGACTTATCCTTCTGTGCAATTTAACAGCAAGAAATTATCCCTAACTGGTACCATTTATTTTATTTCACCATCCAGGCTTTTTCATGTCATTGCTGTACAAATGAAATCAAGAAATGTTTCTTCAACCTCACATTGGTTGCTACTATTTTGGCAACCCCACTTGCTCAGCACCTAATATGGCCACACAATCCTTCCTTCACTACTGGATATATATAAATATATATATATATATATATATATATATATATATATATATATTTATAATGTATATACATTTATCCTTTAAATGCCTAATGCTCATACTACAAAATAATTAAAGAATAATATTTTTCTGAATCATTTTACATAATAAGTTCACATTTTCTATACAAACATTTCTTTTAGAGTTTTAAAATAACATTTTTTTCTGCCTTCACAGATTGGCTTATTAACTGTTGGTCACAGTCAGTATTGCCCAAAGATCAACCTGCAATATGAGAATGAGTCAGGTTTATTAGATCTTCTTATGGAAGTTCAGAAATTCCTACCCAGCATTTCTCAAGTTCAAACTCTGGACAACTCCGAAAACAAAAGTTCACACAGTGTTGTTGCTTATCAGGTAGCTTTCATAACCTGCACTTATCTAGGTTGTTTTATAAATTTGAAATGTTTGATAGTTTTAGAATATTTGCATTTCCATTTTAAATCTCTGTTTAGGAAGTTTTGGAACTTACCCAGAGAAAATTACTACGTCAAATTATATTGTATTCCTCCACAATGGATATGGAAGCATATCCTCGGCTCATTCTCATTGATATAAAGAATACAGATGTAGAGCTCAGTGCTGATACTTCTGGGACCAGTCACATTTCAGAATGCAAGAAAGAAGACTTCAGTAGTGAATCTATGGATGATGCTAAGAATCGTCCTGTTGGAGAAATACAAGAAATTCCTATGTCTAAAGATGAAGATGGTGGTGAAAAAAGCAAGTATTGTTTCAAAGTTCTATGTGAGCATGAACTGGGCTGGCATGAAATGCCAATGGAGATAAATTTCCCAAATAAAGAAAGTTCTGAAGTAGAAGATTATCTGAAAGACATAGCTCCTTACATGGCCAGAATTCTTGCTGTACTGAAGTACTCCTCTGTCAACTTGATGATACTGAAAACTCCACAGGGAGAACAATTGCGAAAAAAATTTGAAGAGGTAAATGATAATTTTCTATCAATGCATATGAAAAATAAATTTAAACCTTTTATATTTAAGCACTATTTTATAAGTTCAATTCTTAAAATATCAGTGAAATGAATTTATTGAGTGCAGTTTTTAAATATTTAGTGGAGTACAAGAATGACCTCTGAGTTTCAAAGGGAATACAGTGTCATTCTTCAAACTGTCATGGCAGAAGATGAGAAGAGAACTTATGGGGGTCTTAAAAGGTATGTTAATTTTATTTAATGGAAAACGTTAGGTTAAAAAAATCTTGTAATATAAAATAGTATTTTCATTGCAATACTTTAAATTGTAGATCTCCTATATTATGAAATTAAACAACTGCTAAAATTTAAACTAAAACTTACAATATCACTTTTAAATTAAACAGTTTTTAAGTACCTGTAGTTTTTACCATTATTCCCTGACATTTATAATCTTGCGGAATACTTTTTTAAAACAGCCACATAATTTTTTTTATCTGAACCAAAATTTCTTTTTATAAACTCTGTTGTGTAGTTTAAAAATATAAACCTCCTTCAATTTTTTACCATTATTGTGAGACATGACAATTGTATGTTGGGTAATTCTATTATCATTTCATTAGATATCCATTTGCATTATTTTTATAGGTTGAACATAAGAGGTTTACAATCTGAGGTGTAAGGTTGTCATCTATTGCTGATAAAATTATTAGAAATCTTCCAGGTCAATTTGTAATTGTTTGGGGAGGATTAGCTTTGAAAAAATAGTTTGAAATTCTTCTTTCTTTTTGCTCCTGTTGCTTTTGTTCTAATAATAGCATAGTGTGTTGTTTTTTTCCTGGAGCAATGGAATTAACGAGTCACTTTTTCCCTCATTTAGTAAAATGTTTCACTATAGCATACTATATGGAATGGTATAACATGGTTGTAGAACACTGTTTTTGATCTTCAGGCATTTGTTTAAAATTCTTGTTGATACTGATCATCTGATGCTTTTATTTATATTTCAAGATGTCTTATAGACTAGTGGTCCCCAACCCCCTGGACTGCAGACTGGTGCCAGTCCGTGGGTCAATTGAAACCAATAAACATTAAATTATTTTCTTTTTATTTATTTCTCTCATGATTGTTCGACTTTCCATGGAGAAATAATCAATGCCACCACCCCCCTTCCTGCGGGCCACGCTGAAATTATTGAACACTGACCGGTCCGTGGCGAGAAAATGGTTGGGGACCACTGTTATAGACTACCAGCTGTAAATGCGATGTTCACTATGACTGAGAAAGTAAAGTAACCTGAAACACATAAATATTAAATCATTATGTAAATAATGTTTAATGTTAAAAAGATAACATTTTGAAGAAAACTAAATATAAGGTTCTAGTTTAATGGAATTATTTTAATGCAGATGTCACATGCCTAATGGAAAAGTACTTTGGCTGTGTGATAAACATGAAAAAACTTCTTTTACTTCCACTGAAGAGAAATACAAGAGTCATCTCAAATTAGAACATTTACAGGGAAATACAAATGATGATGAAAAAGATGATGAAACGGGTAAATTTTTTGTATTAAAACCTTTAAAAGGAATAAAGTAGTCAAGGATATGTTAAAGTAAATCTTTAATATAAATTACTCTTCACTATTAGGGAACTAATGTAGCAATATTTTTCAAAATAGTTTTAATACTATCAAATAGTTTGAAACAAAAACATTTTCCAAAATACGATGCTGATTAAAGTCTTCAAAGATAACAGGAAACTTAGCACTTTTCTGTAGTTTCATCAATTTTGGGACTTGCTATTACTGCAGGGTAGTTTAGGTTTGAAGGCATGTTTGCAGCCTGTGTCTGTCAATTTATTGTGCACATTTTTCATTGATGAATATGACATTTTTAAGTTTACATGCGTTCAGTTTGATATTTGAAAATGCATGCATAATTATATATTTTATTTTACTCAGCTCTTTATCTGATTACATTTTTAAATGAAATTATACTGTATATTATTGAAAAGGGGAAGACCCATTTACTGTACAGTGTAATTGAAATGCACATTTACAATTTAAGGACTCATCTCTTAAGTGTGATGTATATAAAATTGTAAAAAAAATGTATATAAAGTTTTTTATTTAAATAATTCAGTTTTATATTTATTTGCAGAAGTGGAGATGGAGAAAAATACTAACCTAGCGACAAATATTAACATGGAGACAAATATAAACATGGAGACAAATATAAACATAGTGGCAAATACAAACCAAGATGACAGTAAAACTGCTACAAGTGATGAACAGCTTGAAGGTTAGTTAAGCCATATTTTATGCATTATCCTATTTCTCACTTTTATTTTATACTAACAGTCTTGTGAATAATTCTATCCTTATATTTTTCCCAAATTTTGTAAGGTTTCATATAACTTTACTTTCTGTTTGTCTTTAAATTTTATAACTCGATTTTGGAACTGTTCTCCTTTAGTTAGAGCAGGTATGTCAAACTCAAAGTCCTCCAAGGGCTGCATGGTTCACAATTTGTAGTCCAGAAGGCAGCACATGAAACATAATTAAAGTCATTTATTAAAAGAATAGCTTAATATTTTTTTACTTTTGCATGTAATTAAAAGCCTTTAATATACATACATATGTTTAAGTGGCTAGTGACATCAATGAAAAGTAATGATTAGTTAAAGAAAATATAATTAACTGCAACATTTATTGTATGCAAGAACATAATTGCATCACTAGCCTAATGACATTATACAATGTATGCCCTTTCTTGATATCCATTGTCTAATTAGATTAATTTAGTCTTAACTTTATTACCCCCATCCAGACACATTTTGTGCTATTAAATAAATAGTGAGCTTCATTAGAGAAAATAATTTTGCCCATGGTAATTAGTTTGGTGCTGGAAAAAGCAGTTTCACCTTTATTGATAGAATTGCTCTGTTGAGAAAGTAAAAATATTGTTTATAAGCTAGAAAGTTAAGGGTTATTTTTATAATATGGGAAAAAAAATATATCATATCATGAAAATTCTTGAGATCATATAAATATTTATAGAAATCATAATGACTATATAAAAGAGTCAATGTCAATACCTCTTATCATTTATGACAAAATATAATTATAACATTAGAATATTATGGGCTAAGTCTTCCAGCTCATTTCTAAATTAAACAATGTATACAGGAAGTAATATGCTCTTAAACAACATTCATTGGCCAATAGCAAAATAAATAAATGGAACTAATAATCCATATTGGTGCTCACACTTTTTTTTTAGTCATTCTAATTTCTATAAATTGGTATGATTTAATTTGGCTTTTAGATACCAATACCAATATTTATAGAAATTAGAATGATTTTTGAAGGGGACGGATGGTCGTGTGGTAAAGCGCTCGACTGTCGACCTGAAGGTGCATGGTTCAATCTCCGGTGAGGACCAAGGTAATCGCTATGGTGGGGATAAAAGAGGGGTACCATAAAAACCGTCCCATTAGTGGTTTAAGAGATTTCATCTCATCCTTACAGGGACTTCACACACACACTTTGGCTTTTCATAAAAAAGAAATTGTGTTCTTTTATTTTGTGATCTTATTAAATTAACTTGATGTGTATGTAGGTAATTGTTAATCTTTAGAATATATTTTTTTAAAATATTTATAGTGCTTATTGGATTGAGCTACAGCCACTTTTTAAACAATTAATTTTCTGTCTTATTTTTTATTTGGACACTCTAGAAACATTATTGCTAGAATTTTTTTAGGTTTCAGTTGATAAATAAATGCGGCAATCCTAATATTAAATGCCGAAACTCATGAATATCAGCAATAAGTTTCATTATTTAATTACAGTTGAAGAACCAGATGAAGAACAAAAGCCTGTCAAACTTGAGTCCCCAGTTGGTAATTATGCACTGACCAGAAGACCAAAACTAAAAAAAAGAAGCACTGGCAGTAAGAAAACAACCAGTCAAGCTTGCAATGTCATGTGATATTTAACATGAATTAGCATATTTACAAATTATGTTTAAAAAATATTTTCTTTTCTATTTATTTACAGCTGAAATGAAATTTTTAATGTTATTTACAGTAAGTCATTTTACTGGTAAATAGGATGGAAAAGCAAGTTTTTATTGTTTTTTTGTATACTTATTTTTAAATTTAACATATTTTTGTATACATTTTGATTTATATTTTGTATCTATTTTCCTTTTTTCTTATCCTATAAAATGATATTGTTAATTTGTATAGATTATTATTATGTCACAATACTAGGTATCCACTGTAATTCAAGCTAAGCTCTGGGAAATTTGAAATCAATTATCACTAACTTCTCAAAGCCCAATCTATTTAAAATTTTGAAAACCTGTGTACTGTCGATGAAAGTGCACTATTTAAAATTTTTCAAGTTGATTAATCATATCTTATGAAGCCCGAAGTTAATTACTTTTTGATAATGTTTAAAGAGGGAAATTGCAGGAAGATATGTTGTCTCAATTTTAGCATGGGTTCATAAAGATGCTGAGTTGTAAGGTTGTTTTTTTAGTCTTGTGTGCTTTTTAAAATATCTTATATAAACTTTACCAACAAAAGCAAGTAAAAGAAAATCTAATAAATGTTAACTATATAAACAAAAAGTAGAGATATATTTTTGACACTAAAAACTATAAAATAAAAGAAATAAAATAAAATCTTTTTAAAAATAGATTTTTTTCAAAAAAGGCACTAAAAAGTAAAAATATATTTCTTTAGATTAGATCATACAAATATTTATAGAAATTATATTGACTAAGTGTATGTTCCAGAAATAAATGAAATGATTATTCATATTTGGGCTTACACTATTTTAAGGCATTATAATTTCTACAGATGATTAAGTCGAAATAAATAAATTGTTACTTTTAGTACATTTTAATAGAAGTCTGTTTTTTTTAATTAAAATTTTTATTTTTTTTAAACTTAATTAACCTAATTTTTTTTCATGCTTTTCAATCTTAATGTCTCTACCAATAAACTGGTCTTTCTATCAATGAATTTTAATTTAAGTTTTATGTAAAGATGCTATGCAAAATCAATACAAATTGAATCCTCAGCGACATGATAAGTTTTATTTATTTACATTTTATTTTGGTCAAAATAATACTTGACCTTAATTTATTATGTACAAAAAGGAAAGTTGCCGTCGAGGCATATGAAGTGAAGAATTCATTTGTTTCTGTAACCTCAACATATAAAGGGATTGTATGGTTAGCACAATGCCCAGCTGCCTTTACTTTCCCAACTATTATCAGGTACCTATCTAAAGCTGGGTGGACTTGGGGATTTTTAACTAACTTTCACTTAGGACCAGAAAAATTCCCTAAGTTGTCACTGAGCATCGAACCTCGGACTCTCAGGTCGACAGTTGAGCATCTATACCACTCAGCCATCTGTCCCACAATTTATTATGTGCCATGAGAATTTTTTTTCAAGACCTTGATCTCTTAATGTTTTTTTTTCTTACACCATAAAAATGTGCTAATTGTATCAAAATGTTTTCTTTACTTTTTAAATTTATTTACAAACTATTAAAATTGCACCATGTTACAGGTATTTTTAATTTGTCAATGTTGCATTCCAACGATGATTTTACACATTTTTTTAAAATGATAACTTTAATAATTGATATCACTAAGTTTATTTATAAAAAAAAGATTATTTTTTGGCATTATTTTAATTTAGTTCTCTGTGAAATTGAAAATCACTTGTTGTGTATTGGTATGTTACAGAATTATTGCAAGCTTTACTGTAGTTTGTTATAATATATTTAATTGAATTGTGATATACAACTGTTTAACTGAACATGTTTCTATTTTTGAAATAAAAACATTTTTACTGTTTACTCATATTAATACTCCTCCACCAACCGCTTAAAAAATTCAGGAAAAAATCATATCATTTGAAAAGAAACATTTTTTTTTTGGATTTTTTTACCAATGCTTGATTTTATTATTACTAAAATACTAAATATTATTTCTGACATTGATATTTTCTTACATGCATGTGTTAGTGTTATGTAGCAATGTTAATTTAAATGCTCAATCTTTACAGGACAAGCTGTATTAATATTCTTAATGTATACTTTGAATTGTGATTTTACTACCTCTTGTAAAATAATTAATAGGTTATATTTTTAAAAAGTTTTATAATGTCTTGCTAAGAATACTAAATAGCCACTAAACATTTTAAACCCATTTTATTTTTATTGCTTTTGAATTTAAATGTATTTAAAGAGCCTTACAACAAATACTTAGGTTTTTTTTCCCACTAAATTATATTAAATTTTAAGAAAAATTTCATTAGATTTAGTCTGCACTTTAAATGTCTACATCACATGTAATATTAAATTTATTAAATGTTTTGAATTCTCAAAAGTAATTTTTTTATGTATTATTATTTAGGCTTTGAAAGAGTGTGAGCTTGATATGCATTATAGTTTGTGTTGGCACAATGTAGCATAATTAAAACATGAGCGTGGGGAGCCATTACTTACAAAACGTATTATTATTATTTAGCATTTTTTCAATGAGTTTAGTGCGGATCCAGTTGAGCAAGTCTTTCCTATCGTTTAAATATTTTTGCTCACTATATTTTTATTAATTGGTAATGGTGCAGCTCTTTAAAGTATTTTTCATGAAAAAAAATGCAGTGCGGCTCTCGTTGACCTAATGCAAAAACACCTGTGGTATATAATGTAATCTGAAAACTTCATTTTTCGTGCTTTTGCTTTAGCAAATGTAAAACAAGTTCCATTGATAAGTTTAACATTTCAATGACATAATTAGGCTGGAGAGGAGGGGGGAGGTTGGGGTAAATAGCTACGGTTGGCACTTACTTTGCCACAACTAGTAGCTGCATTTTTAATACTTTAGAGCTTTTGACATGATAATGGGAAATAATGTTCATAGTTATCCCACTGTCTCTAACAATGGGATACAACCTAAACATATGTAAGGATTCGCTGCTATAAATGAGTGTGGTGAGAAGGGCTACAGCATGGTAGCACAGGTCGTCACTAGAGAACGTGGACAAGGTGCAGAACCAAGCTCTTCGCCTAATAACTGGCACGCTCCGAACAACACCTACCGCCGCAGTAGAAATCGTGGCAAATGTAACACCTCTGGGCCCACGCAGGGAGCGAGCTGTGTTGTACACTTACGAGAGGTTCAAACGGCTAGAGGAGACAACTGTCCACAGGGAACTGGTCGATAACTGGACGGAAGGAAAAAGGCTTACGATGAAGTCATTTATGCATTGTGCAACTCGATTGACGGAGGCTCATATTGCCCACCAGGCAACAGGGTTCATTGAGGACGTTGCAGGGCCATGTGGAGATCTCTGTGCAGCAGAAGCAGAGATAAAAGCCATAAAAGAGGCAGTGGAGCACATTGACAAGAGAATCGGGGATGGGGAGATCCCACCGACAGAGGTCGTCATCCTGATGGATTCTAAGTCTATTCTCCAGGCTATAGTGGGGCCAGGGGAATGGCCACAACGACTGGAAGCCATGGTGGAGGCTGTCCAACAACTCTTAACCAATCGCAATGTGGCAGTGTCACTACAGTGGATCCCAGGCCACAGGGCATTCCTGGGAACGAGCGGGCCGATGGCCTGGTTAAATCCAGAACAACAATGGATTCCTCTGGGAGTTTATCGCAAATTGCATATGGAGCCTCCTATGAATCCATCCTTGCCAAGTAACGCACCTTTGAACAAACTGTATGACTTTCGAACTGGGATAGAGGAACCACAGGGCGAGAGGTGAGAAGGAATATGGAGCGGCCTTCCAAATCAGTTCTCTCGCTTACATCGGGTTTCTTCAGAAACATGTTCACTGACTAGTTGCGAATGCGATATATCATCTTTAGAAAAGATGAATCCACTGGCCATTGCTGACTGATTTGTATTCTCCAGAATTGTGGTTGCTTCTGACCGTGGAATCAATTATTTGAAATTCGGATCAAGCAGCTGGTACAGCTTGATGTGATCATTTACAGGAAATCGATGGTCTAGATGGATGAGAATTGACAGCTTGTTCATTCGTATCTTGTCATCATCAGCAGTTGATGCAGTGCAGATCTTTCTTATGTGCATTTTCACTAGCAGAATAGTTGATAAGATTGGCATTAAAAAGCTGAAGAGATCAGTTAGGTCTTGAAATGGTTTCAGAAAGGTAACGAGTTCACTTAAAAAGTCAATTTCATCTTCATGAAGACAAATATCAACTCGACCAACACGCTTGAGAGTATTTTGCACATCTCTTTTCAAGTCAAGTATAGACTGAATCATCAGCAGTGTTGAATCCCAACACGTTGGAAATGATGCCTTCACAGACTTATGATTGTGTCTATAACTGTCAACGATGACATCCACTATTGATCCACTGAACTGAACTGAAGCAATTCACACACTGAAGATATTTCTTCTTTCAGGGTCTTTACCATTTCTTCATCCTCTGTGAATGCTGCCTCGTCTTCTATGACTGTGGTGTTGAAATGAAGTGCAGTTACGATGTTGTGGCACTTTAGCAGTATCTGCTGAACGTCTTCATTTTTATTGATGCTGACGGTAGTAAGCAGAAGGTACGATGCGTGTGCTGTACAGTGCTGATCAGAGTCAACCTTCAAAAGCTTTGAAGTCTTTATCATATTTGCAGCACTATCATGGCAGCTAGTTATATACAGTTTTTTGTGATCAACAGAAAAGCTTTTCAAGACAAAGCTGATATGGTCAGCAAGATCATGTGCATCAAAATTAAGTAATGCGACTGTTTATCTAACGGCGGACAAAATACGGCGGCATATTTTTCGGCGGATTAACGGTGGACGAAAATTCGGAGGCGTTTTCGGCGCCCTGGCGCCGGTTGGGGGGTCTAGGTTATATCCTGAACTGTTATTGGTAGTTTACTACAAATAGTGTGTGGCGCTGTTCGTGCGGCTGCCGATATGATGTAGACTTACATATTAAACATTAAAAGCAACCAAAATCCCGCCAGTTGTAAAAAGAAATGTCACGGCAGAGTTAAGTTCTGAATCCATCAAGACGAAACACTTTCGCGCGGAACCTTCCGCGCGGAAGTCTCAACTTAGCGAAACTCTTGTAGATACACCAGGACAAAATGGTGAGCGCCGAAACAACTCACCGGAAACAAGATTTTTTAATGATTACTTCGCTCTTTTTCCTGCTAGTGAAAAAAAACGATACTTTGAAAAGCAGAAATACTGCATCCCATGTGTCTTGTTCTTACGCACTTGCTACGAGTACATAATTATGTACTCCGTATTTTTTTCTTCGGGGTACGTGAGGGTACGGAAATAGACTTTGGAATTGAAAACTTAGGGTTAGCATCATATCGCTAAAAAATATGCACATCTTTTTACGTACCCCGAAGAAAAAATATACGAAGTACGTAATTACGTACTCGTAGCAAGTGCCTATATTTTTAACTGATTCGTATTTGCTATCCATTTATCTTTCTAAATGTTAAAACTTTTGTGTTAAAGCAATCATTTTCTATTTTAAAAAAAATATTTTCAAACATCACCTTTTCAGCGTTTTTTTTATCGATATTTCTTGCGATTTTGTTATAAATAATGACCCTGTATTAATACGCCAAGTAAACAAAATTTACATAATCATTAAAACGTACATTAATCTTTTCGATTTATTTTAACACATTTGAAATATTTAATTATAAATGAAACTAAATTTCACTAAAAATGTTTATAATTAAAAAAAAAAAGCCTCCGTTTTTACAATTAAGCACATTTACGTAAAAAAGCTTAGACTATAAAGAAATGGGCTCCCTCCTTTGGCAAAGTGCCTTTTAATTTTTCCAGTAAGGATTGTAAATGTTATGGGGCCCCAAAGTGGCAGAAAGTAAGAAAATAAATTACATAGGATATATTGTAAAAAAACTATACACCATTTCAAAAAGGGCCCAGGCTTGAAAAGGAAGGCCCCGATAATGTGACTCTCAGAAACTATACAGATATGGGCCCCCTATTGTGCTAAGTGCCTTTTAATTTTTCTAATAAGGGTTCTAAATGTTATGAGGCCCCAAAGTGGCAGAAAGAATAGAAAATAAACTATATAGGATATATAGTAAAAAACTATGCACCATTTCAAAAAAGGCACAGGCTTAAACAAGAGAAGCCATGATAATGTGACTCTCAGAAACTATACAGAAATGGGCCCCCTATTGTGTCAAAGTGCCTTTTAATTTTTCCAGTAAGGATTGTAAATGTAATGGGGCCCCAAAGTGGCAGAAAGGTTAGAAATAAACTATATAGGATATATAGTAAAAAAACTATACCCCATTTCAAAAAGGGCCCAGGCTTAAACAAGGAAAACCATGATAGTGTGACTCTCAGACACTATACAGAAATGGGCTCCCTCTTTCGGCAAAGTGCTTTTTAATTGTTCTAATAAGGGTTCTAAATGTTATGAGGCCCCCAAAGTGGCAGAAAGGTTAGAAAATAAACTATATAGGATATATAGTAAAAAACTATGCCCCATTTCAAAAAGGGCCCAGGCATGAACGAGGGAGTCCATGCTAGTGTGACTCTCAGAAACTATACAGAAATGGGCCCCCTCTTTTGGCAAAGTACCTTTTAATTTTTCCAATAAGGATTGTAAAAGTTATGGGCCCCAAAAAAATAAAAAAGTTACAAAAATAATTACAAATAATATATTGTAAAAAAAACTATACCCCATTTAAATGAGGCCCATGCATTAAAAAGGGGGCCCATTATACTGTAACTCTCAGAAACTATACAGAATTGGGCCCCCTCTCTTTGCAAAGTGATTTTAAAATTTTTCCAATAAGGACCGGATTGTAAGAGGTATGGGGCCCCAAAGAAGAATAAAACAAAAAATAAATTACATAGGAAATATAATAAAAAAACGGTACCCTTACAAACACTGATGCCCAGCCCTCAGAGGGCATGACAAAAATTATTTAAGCCAAATTTATGTTGGGGGGGATAGCTGTTCTTGGGGCCCCTAGGGCCTTTCATCTTGAATCGCTACGTATAATGTTTAGGATGGGGCCCTGAAAATGACATACTCATTAATATAGCTTATATAGTAAAAAATTGTATATTCAAAAACACTGATGCCCAGTACTCAAAAGGCATGACCAAAATTTTTTAAACCAAATTTATGTTAGCGGGATAGGTACTCTTGGGCCCCTAGGGCCGTTTATCTTGTACCGCTACGTATAAGGTGTATAATTCGGCCCTGAAAATGACATACGTATTAATATAGGCAATATAAGAAAAAACGGTGCCTTCAGAGATGCTGATGCCCAGCCCTTAATAGGCATGACAGTAATTAATTAATCCAATTTTATGTTAGTTGGAAAGATGTCATTGAAGATTCTCGGATTATTTATTTTCTATCTTTATGTTTACATAATTATTATATAGGCTATATTAGAAAAAATGTTGTTTTCAGAAACGCTGATGCCCAGCCCTCAGAGGGCATGACCAAAATTAATCAAACCTATTATATTAGCCTCCCATCAGTTTCACCTTCATTGGCCTCTCTGTTACGACCACCTCAGTATGAAGTATGAGCCTATTGGACGAATGCCATCTCTATCACCTTTCATCCAAACTCGTACAATTGTCTTCGCTAATCACTCGTGGTCAGCTAGCCCGCCCTTTGGGAGGTGATTGTGAAATGGAGAAGTGGTGGTGGTGGAATGGGTACCGTTTTTTTTACTATATAAGCTATATTAATAAGTATGTCATTTTCAGGGCCCCGTTCTAAACCTTATACGTAGCGGTACAAGATAAACAGCCCTAGGGACCCCACGAATAGCTATCCCCGTAACATAAATTTGGTTTAAACAATTTTAGTCGTGACTTTTGAGTGCTGGGCATCAGTGTTTTTGAATGTTCAATATTTTCCCTTACACCACAGTCTTAAAAATAAAATCCACCTCGAATTAGAAGACATGTTTTATTACCATTTATGTAAGGGCTAATGAATTCAAATAAAACTAAATGATAGCACAAGTTGCCACCATGCAGAGCAGTACCACAGGGTGCCACCATGCAGAGCGTCTGTAACTTAGGTAAATGAATACAATTCTTGAGATGCTGAGTCATATGACTCAGTGTTTTTAGAGCACCAAATGAGATTAAAGAGAACATTATACATGGACAATAAAAGCTTCCGTATCTTATCTATCACCTGAAAGTGAAACTCAAAATGAATTCATAAATGTCTTGGCACATCATTAGAAAGATACTCCGTGTATGGATACAAAGGCTAAGAAGCATTTTGGAATTATGTTTGACAGCACACCTGACATATCACATACTGAACAGATGTTTGATAGCTCTCTTTTTTCTTTGATGAGTTATTCGAAGTTGAGCTTTTAAAAGAGATAAGAAGGCCAAAGAGTGGTCAGTACTTGTGTTACGAAGTAAGTTTTTAGCACATTTTTAAAAAAAAGTTTTAGTAACAAAATCGGCGGTCAGCTAGGGAAGTGGGCGTGTCATAGTGACCAGGAAGTGGAATCATTTAAGCAACAGACGACCGTCTCAGATCACCGGGAGAGGGCATTGATTTATAGAGGGCAATAGGTGGGACTCGGGGGATTCAAATACCTGTAGAAAAAGGACTTTAGTACGTGTGGGCAGGTTTGGTTTCAATAGACCCATCAGTAAATTGTAGGCGAGGTTACATTTATTTAGAAAGGCCGTTACGGTGGAATTTACACGGTTGGGGGGGGGGGGATGTTAAACTAGAAAGTTTTATAGGTCCCCAGTTAACGTGTCAATCTCTTTCTATCAGAGCTGTCATATAAATTGTCCCGAGGGAGAGTTAGTTGGGTTAGCAGTATTTATGGCTAATAAATCACTAATGCAAAGCCAATCGTTTAGAGTATATATTTGGTAAGTTAGAGAGAGAAGATGAGAGGAAGAGAGAGTGCGATAGTGGGACGTAAGCTGAAGTAGTGTATTTGAGAATAACTGGCATCAATATCTGTATGTTATATCAGCAAAGAAACGGTATTGTTTGACTTAATTGGCGGAGACTAAACGTGAGCTGTGAAATATGCATATACTCATCAGACCGCAAGCATAAACCTTTCTCATACTTAAGATAACGACCTGTTCATGGAAAGGAATCACAATAGTTCTTACACCATGTAACAACTTGATGTTTGAAATTCATAGCTGAATGGGACGTCAAAGAATCTCTGCCAACACCCACACTATGTCTGCAATTATTAATCAATATTTGTGTGTCTGTAGCTTCATGTAAGAGGAGCTTTTCAAAACTAAAACTGATAAAAAAAATTACCTGCCATCCCCTTTGTTATCTGGCTATATTTTCTGTTGAAAATGATGTTATGAAAAATATTGATATTGATTGACAGAGTTGCAACTTTCAAGACCAGGAAAGGAAAATTTAAAATAAAATTCATTGTCAGAATAACAATAATTGACTTCCCTGATTGTTGCAGTTCTTAAATGTTTTCACGTTAAATTATATTGTGTAATTATTACTTTTTCTTATATTATTAAAACTCATGAAATTTTGGATCCATTGGACGTATTTTACAAACATAACAGTTTTAGGCGACTACAGGCAGTGGCACCGAGAGCCAACGCGAGCCCCAGGGCAAGACATCATTGCGGGCCCCTTAATAAACAATGAGTCGTGAAAAAATTGACATGGTCGGGGCGGCCAGGCCCCCTTTATGCCCCTTACAGATGCGGGCCTCCTGGCAATGACCCCCTACCCCCCTCTCGGCGGCCCTGACTACAGGGAAGGGAAATTCGAAATATGCTCCATTCCTCATTGTGGAAATCTTGGGGTAGCCCATTTCTGTATAGTTTTTGAGAGTCACATTATCGGGGCCTCCCTTGTTCATGCCTGGGCCCTTTTTGAAATGGGGCATAGTTTTTTTCTATATATCCTATACAGTTTATTTCTAACCTTTCTGCCACTTTGGGGCCTCATAACATTTAGAACCCTTATTAGAAAAATTAAAAGGCACTTTGCCGAAAGAGGGAGCCCATTTCTGTATAGTTTTCGAGAGTCACATTATCGGGGCCTCCCTTGTTCAAACCTGGGTCCTTTTTGAAACGGGGCATAGATTTTTACTCTATATCCTATGTAATTTATTTTCTGACCTTTCTTTCTTCTTTGAGCCCCAGAACATTTACAATCCTTACTGGAAAAATTAAAAAGCACTTTGCCGAAAGAGGGAGCCCATTTCTGTATAGTTTCTGAGAGTCACATTATCGGAGCCTCCCTTGTTCAAGCCTGGGTCCTTTTTGAAATGGGATATAGTTTTTTTTACTATATATGCTATGTAATTTATTTCTAACCTTTCTGCCACTTTGGGGCCCCATAACATTTACAATCCTTACTGGAAAAATTAAAAGGCACTTTGACACAATAGGGGGCCCATTTCTGTATAGTTTCTGAGAGTCACATTATCATGGCTCCCCTTGTTCAAGCCTGGGCCCTTTTTGAAATGGGGCATAGTTT